>JARHVA010000059.1:3782500-4172500 GCA_037957365.1 Torreya grandis | reverse complement strand
ATGGCATTCACTAATTGTTTTGTGGTCATAGACTCAGAAAAAATCTTATGACTTCTTAATGCATTTTCAAGGTCTATGAGTCCTTTGGACTATTGACTTCACTTCATTTGATTTGACATCCATAGCTTTGATTTACACTCAACTTGACCATAATGACATGGTATAAAACCTATAGCTCGACCAAACTCCACATCATCTTCCACTTTTTAATTTATTAGATCCACTTAAATAGGTGCATGTGGTATCTCCATGTTATTTCTATGTAACGGAGTCACATAGTTGTCTTTGTATGAAGGATTAGTTTAAATTACAAGGACCTTTTTACCTTTTAAATTTGAGTTAATCATCCTTAGCATCCAAATTTTAATCTCTAAAACCATAAAGATAACATGTAGAATCCAAAAAAAACCCATGAACTAATAGAGGCCACATATTATTTTTTTTACTTTGGTGAAAAGGACCTGTACGGTCTCGATCATTTATTTATTTTGATTAAAACTATACCTAAGTATGCTAGTTGTAAAGGCCTCAATAAATACAAAAAAGTGAACCTAGAATAAAATCATTATTATGTGGCATTTAAATATTCATATAGGTCATTTCACTTTATTAAACCACTTTATATTATTTGTGAGTGAAATTTACCATCGCCAATTTATAATTATTTACATCCATGAACTTTACTGAGGTCACAAGTGACTCATTTTAGACCCCAAGGAGCATATGAATCCACATTTAAATCCTATTATCCAAAACAATTATGAACATATGAAAACTATGCACACCCTTTTAAACATAATGACCCCAGAATGTCATGGACCATTTTGGGATTTAACACTAGCTTTAATTGTGAAACAAATACCCCTTGTGGGTATTTAGAGATCCCATAATTATCCTGATAGAATAAAACTAGTGCTTAATCAATTAGGTGTACTAGTGTATTATCCCAATTAGAATCAATGCTTATAATTACCTTGAATAATTTAATTAAAGCTTGGGTAAACTAAACTGAGATATGTGTAAGCTACCCACTACTATGATATTACATCATTTATGTAAATATAAAAGAAATAAGGGGAAATAATAAGTATACATAATATGTAAAAACGTGTTCCACCTCACCTATGCCTACTTAATAGATCTAAGGTAATTCAAAGTATGAACCAAATATGATCAATGTATAATGACCCAAAATTAACATGAAGTAATAAGTATGAAGAAAATCAAAAAACTAAAAATAATTAAATGTGCTAGCATTAATCTCAAAATAGGAGTTACTTAAGTATGCAAAATAATTCCAATAATAATATGAATTAGATCCCCAGTGCCTCCAATATTGATTAGAATAAGATCAAAACATATCAATAAAAAATGGAGTCCCAACTAAAAATTTTAGGCACACAATCAACATCTACGTCTATATTAGAATTCAACAAAAAAATAGAAAACATTTCTTGAAAAACTTACTTAAATCTTCATTTCAAATAAAATCTTCATCAAGATCACCTTATAAATGTAATTTTAAATTAGTATTAGGCTCACCATCACTTTGTTCTAATCACTCAATATTACAAAAAAAGTCAATATCAAACAAATTAGTGTTTCTATAAATTTTGATTAGTTATATCAATGTCATGTAGGTAGATTAATTAAATTAAGAAATATTACATCAAATATGCATTTACAATCTTAGGTTGAAATATACAATATTCAAATGATTAGGAATTCTCAAATAAAGGAGTATTATGTAGTAGAAAAAGATCCCATTTCACCATTATTTCCAATTTTATCACACTCAAAATTTGCATCATGTTCACAAGTAGAACCATAATGCTACTCTAACTCATCTAAATCATCCACTACATTTTTTTCCTTAAGCTCAAAGAATGGATTAAGATAGTGCTATAAATTCCTTAAATCCTCAGTATTTTTAACTCTATTATATTCATATTCATCATAATCCTTATCACATACAAAATTAATATGTTTCCCAAGCCATTTAAATAAACTAATGTTTCCTTACAAATGTTGGGAAGAATTTTCATAGATGAACTTTCATGGCAATAATTCAACAAGTCATTAGATTCATGCACTTATTAATTTTAAGTGAGCAACACAACATCCTGACATTTTAATCCAACTATAGATTATGCTTTAGCCACATTTTTAACATAAATAAATTCATCTATAGCATAACCATTGACACAATATTTTCTAAATTTAGTAGACATCCAAAGAACACAATAATAATCATCATTTTTCAAATCCTTAAAATGATCAAAACTATATATTATACACATATATACCAAAGTCTCACCAATGAAGTGATCAATTAATCATTGCATCATTATTTCACTATCAATATTAACTTATAGGAAAACAAACACTCCATCCAAATTAATTTTATAAAGGTCACCATTGGGAAGCAAATCATCTTTAGACAAATAATGTTCATCACAATTATTAAATTTCAAAAAAAATATATAATCATCACCAAAATTTTCATCAAGCTCAACTAGTTCAAAGATTGAATTGATTTATATTTCAAAAATGGGCATCACCATACTTCACGCTTAATTTCTTTATACGATGCTCAAACTTAATTTCATAACTAAATTTGACCACAACATCACTATCATAAAATGTACCATTAATCACATCACATGAATTAAACCCATCAATATAATAAGACTCATAAACATTTATAGTAAGGGATTCATAAAAAAATGATGATTTTTATAAAAACATGGCTATCATCGTAGATTTCACTTGTTTCTTATTTTTTTCTTTAATCTCTTCAATGATTGTGACTTATGATTCATTATATGAGTTCATAGGTTTAAAACCATATTTACCCATAAAACATATGTTGAAATCAAACACATAAACACTCTCATCATTTTCCTGATCACTATCATCATCATCACCAACATAGGCCATAGTTATAGCAAAAACGCTTGAGGTGTGAGGCATGAAACATTGATTACACCATTCCAATTCTTCCACTTCATTGACATTTTAAAAAACTATATAAAGTGTTACTCCATCAATATTTTAGTGATTATACCTCCTTTCTTGGTGGAAAGACCTTTTTACCTAATCATATAATTTATCACATGTTGGTCATTTATTCTGATTATGGAACTTATCTTGATTTTAATACTTGTTTTGTATTGGAGTTAAATATTTCTCATTGTGGGCCACTTTGTGTGAAAATTTCTTGAAATCTCTAGTAAACTTATCTATCTTTTTATCCATCCTCAAAGGTTTATTCACTAGATACTTATAAGGATATAAGAGTTTCACTTTGCTTCTTTTCTTAGGCTTATTAATGGTTTTTTTATTAATTTCAATTCAAATTACCATGGCATATTCCTAGCTCAAATTAACTAGACCTTAGATATATAAATAAACCTTATAATAAAGGCTTCACAATATTTAATAAGGTACACAACCTCATTGGCCCTCACATTTTTAGGAACTCTAGCCATATTTTTAATAAATCTACTATTAAAATCATGCACACATTCATTTAGATGTTTCATTTGGATGTTTAATTTTTATTCTCAAATTCACTAATTAGAAATGTTATCTTATTTCTATCTCCATATTGAAGCTTAAATGCTAGCTTCATCTCAAGCCAAGATTCAATGCTTCTATCTGGAAAGGAATTAAACCAATAATTAGAAACTTACTCCATAGTGTGAATGAACAATTCAATCATAACATATTCAAACACAATATCATAATCATAAGTAATATTAATAAATTTTAAAAAAATTGTTCACCAAAGACCACATTATTTACTTGAAACTTAGGAAATCTCTTTCTTATATCAATGGGAATAGTTTCATAAAATTATTGATTAAGTGAAATTACTCTCAATATGATAAAAAAAACTAAGTAAAATAAATGAGAAATCAAATGGACATTAAATATTTCATTTACTTGAAACAAGTGATTTATATTAACTAGGGGTTTGAATAAAATTTAAAGGGAAGAAATGAGCCACTTATATTTTTCTTAAAAATATAGACTATAAGCGACTGTGTAATAATTTAGGGTTAACTAAAACATTGTTTGATTTAAATATGTGGATATAATTTATTTTTGGGACAATACTAATGGATTGGGACTAGAGAACTCTATTATACTATTCTTATAGATAGTTTTTATTTGGGCTATCCCCATAATAAAAGTGTAAAATGAAATTTTATGTGGATCTACCTATAGATGAGCTTCATCCTATCATGGATGTTAAATCACATAATAAAGTTTGTGTTTTCACCTATTATCCTTTAAAATAATATTTAATTCATGCACACAAAACCAAATGGAGATCAAATTCAAAAATGGGGGGAAATGGGGAAATGGGAGTGGTTAAGCTACTATATAACCTCATTGAACAGAGTGTTGCCTATATAGCCCCAAATAGGGACCTTAGGCTAATTTAGTTCTCCCTCTAAGGTGTATTTTTTATCATATCATGAATTATATGGAGATAAATTATATCCTAATATGCCCTCCTCTTGGTCTAAGTATGAAATCTATATGTGATATGTATAAATGTCAAATAAATGCAAAGATTGAGCTTGTTGTAGTGTGATTTTCTTTATTATGCAAGTGCTAGATGTAAAAATTCCTTATGGAACCTTATAATTATGAGAGTTCAAATTTTGAATTTTAAAACTAATCGACATGATAACAAACTCAAATAATGGTAAAATGGTCATAAAAAGAGATTCAAAAAAAACATGCATTAACAAGAGTCCCAAAACATATGATGGACAAGATCAATCCTTTTAGACAACATAGCAAAGCATTGTAGTCTAATTAGTGCACTCTTATCCAAAAACAATAAAATATTAGAATTAAAGAGAAGAAATACCATGGATCCCTATGAATCAAATAAGGAATGACATAGAAAACTAAAACTTTAGCAAATATAGTGAAATAAATGTGAAAGAGAAATGCACAAGTATATAGGACTAAAATGACATGTGTTAATGGGATATTGATTCAAAATTACTAAATTATATATATATATATATATATATATATATATATATTTATATATATATATATATATATATATAATTTGAAAAAGACATAATAATTCTATTTTATTAACCAAATTTGGGTGTATACATTCCCCCTCCCCTTTACTCTACTAATGCAATAAAATGAAATTATTAGAGTAAAAGGAAGAAAGTTATACATGTACTTTCCCATGTAACATGTTCTTTATTACAAGTATAAGGTGACATGGGTTCAAATTTATGAACCCATGTAAAGAGAGGATGGATATAATCGTGTTCTTTTCTTGTCCAGATAATTGAATAAGACTTTGAGTGATGCATGTGAAGATGAACCCTTGATATGGAGTCCATGTACTAAATATGAGTAAACAATTATGGTATTAGGAACTAATATATGCTTCCCCACCATTTTTTGGGTAGATATGTGCCTATAATTAAAAATATGTTTAAATTTATCTCCACACAACATAATATATTGGGTACTGATGTAAATTTTTTAATCAACCACTATAAATGGATATTAGATTAATTTCAATGCAAAACTGTTATAAGTATAATTTTATGCTGAGTCTATTGGAATCAAAATAGAGATGGCATGATTTTCCATTCACTTTTTATAATCTAGTGAAAAAAATGGGATATGATAACTATGTAATACAACATGCCCCAAATCTGATAAATGATCAAATTAAGCCATATAATGTAATAAGTTTGAGTTATAAGTAATAATTATGTGTTTACACAAACACACACTATGTACATGCCCACATTATCATAACATGTGCAAGAAATTATCCAAAATACATGAAATGTGAGAATATACCATGTACATACCATATTTTTGATTCCATCTCTCAAAACCATGTAAAAAAATGTGATTATATGAGAAAATTATGTGGAAACTACGATAACCTATAGCAATTTGAAACCACTATTCTATTTAAATTTTGGACAATAGTGCCCTTATTTGGACAATAGTGATTTGTGTTATAGTTTGAATGGAGTGGACGTATTTGAGTTATAAAATATTATCCAAATCTAAAATAAACTAATGTTTTCTAGGTAACTAAGTTGATTTTCCAAATCCTTGTCAAAAATTATGTCAAACTTATGTATCATCTATGTAAATATCTGATGTACTAAGAAAAATTTATATATTGAAACATTATGAGCCACAATTGAAGGTGCAATGAGTAGATTAAGGTATGATCTAGTTTAGAATCTAATAGTAAATGTGTACTAAGTTAACATCCCTTTGTGTATCAAAGTTCGTATAAAAAATTCCTATATGTGCCCCCTTTGGTGAGAGGGACAAAACTAGTGTAAGGAGTTTGAACCAAAAATGATAGTGATTAGCTTAATTTGTTATTACACAATGTGTATGATCAAGTTTTATCATTATTAATATATTTAAGGTTAATTAGTACTGATATGGGCTCTAATAGCAATAATGGAATTATTATGTAAAAGTGAAGTATTATGATTAGGGTAATGACAATGTTGGCATGAGATCAAAATGTGTTCAAAATGGAAGGTGGTGGGGAGTCTATGTTTTATATGATTCATACCATTATACATGATATAGATTAGCATTGTACCATGTATTCTTTGGGTCATAATATGCTTGGACACTCATACATAGATCTATATAGGTTTACATGTGAGGAGTTTGGTGGTAGTGTTGGGTCAACCATATTACTACATAGTTGGGCCTATGAGCACATAGTGGTTACATGACTAGTCAAGATACCACACACTAGTTATTCAAATCCATAGGTGTTTTCATTGAGGTAAGATATTACAAGGTAGGTGTGGGATAGGATCACCATGCAGTGTAAGAGGATATGGGATGAGTTGAATGTTGACTCCATTATTTGGAGACCATAAATAGGGTTTGTTAGGTGGCCAGAGGATGGGGAAAATATGCACTACATATGTGTGAGTTTTTGGTACCATGACTAGTGACCTAATGTTTTTGATAATTTTATATATTAGGGAGTGACATGATAGTTTGAGGTGAAAAAACATATGACCCTAGCTTCATGAGTATGGGCACGAATTGTTCGGGCTCTAGTGAGACCAAGTGACAAAGGTAGCCCATATAATACAAAGCTTTCCCCCATTTCATCAAATGAGAGGTATCATGTGATATAGGTCCTATATATGGATGATTTGGGTTGCATTACAACATACACCACATGGTGAATACATCATAGGTGGTCCCCATTATTTCTAGGTGGAAGAGATCAAATTGATGATCTTGTGTTAGATCTTGAGCCTATGAGGGTTGTTAGAGGTATAGAATGTTTGAATTAATTTTTTACTTATTTTTAAATTATTTATTAGATAATATCTAATTTTTTTTGTTTTTTGTCTATGTAGAGATTAGGATTATTGGTGGATGACTATTGAGTGTACACTATGAAAGTTGATGTGGCATGTGCTTGATGATGCCTTGGATCATGGGATCATCAAATGAGCTATAGTAGTTTTTGGTGTTCACAAACTTTTATGTGATCAAGCTATGATTTTCATTGTTACATATGTTAGAGCTATGATAGATCAGGATGAGCTAAAATCTAAGGTGGTGAGACTATGGATGCCTCCACTAGACCTAAATGTTACTTTAGGTGTTAGGTTGTTGGACAAGTATATATAATTACAATGAGAGCATGATAATATCAAGGAATTATCAAATTTATATGAGGATAGAGTGAGTAGAGAGATCATAGTACCAAGCATGAGGTGATCCCAGGGCTTCTAGTTCTAGGTCTCTTATGTTATTTAGAATAGACACATTGACATTAATGAGGAAGGTCATGTGGATCATACTCCAATTATAGAGTGATGCACTATTTATTTCACTATAAAAACTCTTTATTATTTATTATGTTATATGATAATGTTTGACATATATGAATGTTGATTAATTGGCATATTTAAATTTGTTATGTATTTATTTAGCATTTTAGACTTTAAGATGTATGTTTTTAATTTTAAGTGCACATGTTAGAATGTTAGTATTATAGTTGTGTGATATATATTTGAGAATAATGTAGGAAATGTTTATACCTTGCATGAGAATCTGACCATCCTAAATGGAATAATAATTGTGAACCATATTGATCTTGTTTTATAGTTGAATTATTAAATCTGGTTGTGTTATTGTCATGTGGATAGTTGTAGTAGGAATATGTATATTATTTGTTGAAAAAATATTTATTGGTTGTCATACCATTAATGTTGACTATTTTTTTTGTCCTTATATCATAAAACTATTATAAATTGGCTTATCTTTCTATGTTGGCTGCCATTTTTGTTGAACTAGTGGTACCATTGATCTCTCACAACTATGTACTACAGATCAATTTCTAGTCTCATGATGAGTAACCATTGGTTCCTTAATAGGAATGTCCTGGGATAAATTAGGCATGGTAGAATGAAACATAGTATAATTAGGGGAAGGATATGTGGATTTTCCTTGTTAAAATATGATAATACCTCTATCAACATACTACTCAATTTAATCTCTGAGTGTTCAACAACCATCATCCTAATGACCATTAATGCAATGATAGTTTCAATAAGATTAATTTTTTACTCTATCTAATTGATATGGTGGATGATAATTATTTGGAGGATGTGTGATCATCCTCCTATCAAATAATATTTAAATAATTTCATGAGGCATATCTTTGAATGAATCAAACTATATAGGCTCTCTCTTGGTATTTTTTCTCTAGTGACTATAGGAGTTGTTATGTAAGTTGATTTTATCCCTTTATTGATATTGTAATTGATTATTATTTTTATATAATTTCATTTTGTAAATTTGGGGTAGGTTCTTGGACCATATTTTATGACTCTAAAGATACAAATTTGATATCAAATTTTTCCTCTGTATTAATATTAACAAGTCACAATTTCTTCTCTAGTGCAATAGTCTCATAACAAAGATGTCTAAATGGCTTAGATGATTGCTATAACAAATTTCCCTTAAGATATAAAATGAGGCCTCTAAAAAAAAAAAAATTGTGTCTTCAAATATATTTTTTAATAGATTAAATATTACATACATGTCTTAAACTATAATATGTAATCACAAACAAACTTTGACTTACCCTGATGTAATGATGGTAATCTCTTGTACATAACTTTGGGGGCCTTATTCTAGTTAAAATGCATAAGGAATAATTATTTTATCTCATCATACATATTTAGAAACCCACTAGGAAGTGAATGATGAAACCAACCTAATACATCATCCTCTAATCTCCTTGGAAACAACTGTAATAAAATTTGACTACCATTACAACCATTCATAGATTTTTTGTAATATATGAGATGTAGATAAAGATATACACTTCCATTAAACTTATGAACTATTGGTATCTTAAAATTTCATGGTAATACTACATGAGAGATATCTATTGCTATGGGGTTGTCATAGATAAAAATTTAATCAACCCAAGAATGATATGCCTTAATTTTCAAATTAAGTTGATGTAATTTATGTTTTAAATCACCAATAATATGTATGAGAGAAAGAGCCTATTTTTAAGTCACATAAATATCATTAATGGGATCATTTAAAAATTGAATTGTATTATTAATTTTATTCATTGGGACACTATTTGGTATAGGATAAAGATAACTAAGAATAGATTATACTTTAGGAATGTTGGGACTGGGAGATGCATTGGTATTTAATATACCATTATTTTTCAAAGGTATGTGACATTATATTAAAATATAATAAATAAAACTATAATTTTAATCACTAGAATCCACATGCTCACATATTTTATTTTTTTCATAAATACTAGGAATGTCATGTTGATTTGTAATAATATTATCACTAATTCACTATCATGCATTTATCGTGTAACATAAAATCATCATCAAAATGAGGGGTGGGTAAAGAATAAATAATACTAGATGTAGTATAAAAAAATTACTCCTCACTATATTCATAATAATCATCATCATTCTAATTTTCATCATGATCATAACATTTTTCACTTTTAGAATCACATTTGAAATAACCACACTTTCTTATTTACTAGAAGAGGGGGTAAGATATGTATTTAGATTTACAATGCCATTTAAAGCATCATTGCATGAAAGAGGAATGCAATTTTTAATTTCATTATCAATATTTGAAACATAAATATCTTTTATTTTGAGAAAAAGAGAAGGAAGGATAAATAATTATGTTTTCTACCTTGTTTAGAGTGTTATCACATTCGAAAGGAATACTAGTTTCATTATGATCATTTAAAATAACATCATTTTGAATTTATCAAGGAAAAAGGATAGATTATATATTTGCATTTTCAACATTATCTACATCATTATCATATGTAAAAGGAACATTATTGTAAGTAGAATGCAATTTTTGAAATTCAACATTGTCATTCTTCATTTAGTGGAATTTTAACCTTATTTGATTTATATTGTGCAAATTTAAAAAAGAGATGTAGCATAATTTTTTGACAACATAAGAGTATTATCAAATAATACATCACCAATAAAAGGTGCATTTTGAATTATAATTTTAATGTGTTTTTCTTGAATTGAAATAGGAGGAGAAGAAAAAGTAGGATAAGAAGATGCATCTACACTACTTTCCTTAATATTTTGATCATCACTTTTATAATATTCATCATAACCATCATGAAGTAGTAATCATCATCATCATATAAATATTCATGTTCTACATTAGTATATAGTGCAAAAACTTGGTAATTTATCCGTTCTTTATTGTAATCATAAGGAATGCTTATGAAGTCATAAACCAAATGAGGGGGAAGAGGTTCCTTGGTAGTCATTTTAAATTTTTTAGAAGACTAGGATGAGAATAAGAGTAGAAAGTAAAAGTAATGATTACACATATCCCAACATAAAATGGAAATAAAATTTTGATTTTAAACCCTAGGAATACAAAATTTTAAGAAGGAAACATTAGGGACAAAGGTAATTTTAGGTATGTTCAATAAATAAAATAGGTTCATTGATATATTTTATCAAATTAATGATTAAGTGAAATTAATTTTAATACAAGAAACAACTGAGTAAATTAAATGAATAATCAAATGGATATTAAAGCATGAATTTAATTACAACAAGTGATATATATTGACTAGGATTTTGACTAAAAGGTAAAGGGAAGAAATGAGTAACTTGTATTTTTCTAAAAAATGTAGACTGTAGGTGATTGTGTAAAAATATGTGGTTAACTGAAACACTATTTGATTTTCTTGTGTTATTTTTGTTTCTATTTGGGATAATACCAATGGATTAGGATGGGAGTGATATGCTATATTATCCTTATGGAGAGTTATTACCTATGGTATGCTTATAATAAAAAGGGTAAATTAAAATTCTTTACAAATCTAACTATAGATAAGCTTCAACCTATCATAGATGATAGATCACATAATAAAGTATGTGTTTCTACATATTCTCCTTAAAAACCCTAGTGAAGGCCTCCACACAAAACCAAATGTAGATAAAATTCAAAAGGGTGAGAATGGGGAAGTGGGAATGGTCGAGTTACCTCAGAACCCCATTAAACTAAGTGTTACCTACATATCCCCAAATAAGACCTCGAATCGATGAATTTATTCCTTTAAGGTGTATGTGTGACTAGATTATTGTATCCATAGAATTATTCACAAGTGTTATTTTCATAATGTTAGATAATTAAAAAAAAAAGCAAATGAAACATAAAAATTTGATCCTAAGACCTCAATGAGCATAAAACAAACCTAAACAAAATTAAAGTCAAGGAAAGATACAAACTGTGATTACCTTCCATTCAAGATTTTTCACCTTTTTTTAAGATGTGGCTTAGATGTAGCCTCATTAGGTTTTTTTTATTCCATTTCATGATGAAACATCTCATTTAAAACTTTGAGTTGTTAAATTGATGAAGAGTGGAATGTGATGCACAAGATACTTTAAGAATATAATTTTACTTTGTTATCAAATTTGAGCATGGAAAACTACAAACGAAGGGGTATATTTATACTAATTAAAAATAAATGAGGACCCTTCATCTTGATTCCAAGATGTATATTTGTAAATTCATCCTCAACAAAGCACATGGATTGATAACATGATCCCTTCATCTTGTCCAAGATGAAGGGTGGAGGATGGCTCTTGAAAATATAAAAGGGATATTAATACGAGCCCTCCATATTACATGAAATATGGATATTGGATAACTACCCTCAAAATATCTTTATGAGAGTCAATGTGGACCCTTTATCTTGTTTCCAAGATTAAAGGTTGAGAATACTCCATAAAATATCTCTCAAGATTCATTAAGGTCCCTACATCTTAAAGGTGGTGAATAATCATTTAGATTAATTCAGTTAGTAAATCGGTGGACTCACAAAATAATATTCTATATGATCTCAAGATTATTTAAATGAAGATGCCTCTTGGAAATAAAATTAAAAGGAAGAATTAATAATTGAAAGTAAAATATAATTCTATTTGCTTAAAATTATAGTTAAAAGAATGATTAATTAAATTAATCAAGAGATCAATTTAATTAATACAATTTGGAGAAAATGATTGTAATAATAATTTAGAAGATGATTAGTGAAGGGTAAATATTTTAATTAATTGATCAAAGAAGGAGAATTAGTGAATTGATCAGAGTAGAATAATTATCAGAGAAAATGACTATAATGATAATTGAATATATTTAATATAGTGAATTATCCCACCTAAAGGTACCCCAAGGTGAATTCAAACTCATACATTAGATGAATAGATGATTTTAGACCATTTTATGTGCAATTGTGATAAGTCATTCTAGTTTGTAATTTTGGCATTTAAGTGATAAAAATGGATTGTCTAAATTTCACCCTATTTGAGAAGGTGTTGTAATATGTAGATGAAGTAACATATTCTCAAATAATAAGAAGCTAAAAAAGGTGGATATAAAATTAGATAATGAAATAATAGATGTTGTAATTTTATCATTCCCAACTAACAGGTGTGGGAGATTGAATGTAAAGATAAGGATATGATTTGAATGAAATTAGTTAAGTATGATTCCCCATAAAGAGGGAAGCATGGATGAAGGACGTGGATGGGATATTAAAAAAAGAGGAAGAATCTAGAATAGAAGAGAATATTAACCCATCAATAATATTACACCACTTGAGCTAATGCTTACATGCTTTAATTTTTTATGATGATGAATTTATTTGCCACAAGAAAGGAAGAATTAGGAAGGAAACATACATAAATAAGTGGCACACTTTTAATTTCCCCAAATAGGGAGAAATTTATGGGCTTGGAATGATAATGTGCCCCAAATAGGGTGGATAATTGATGAGCCCAAAATAGGGTGAATTGACTAATTGAATTGATTGATTGGTAAGCATAGGTCAAGGATTTAACTTTTTTCACAAGATAAAGATGACATGAATGATTTGAAGTTGATATTTTGACACAAACATGTATACTAATGGTATAATGACTTTTGAAAGAAACTATGAAAAAACTAAGCAAAAAATAATTCTCAAAGTGATAAGAGACTAAAGAATGATATGATCATATTAGAATAATATGGATGTTAATAAAAACAAAACAAGGGTGGTTTGGTACTGAGAACTACCTACATAGTCTAAAAAGACCTAAGACTGATTAAGTTCTTTTATAAATTAGAAGAGAATATGATGAAGAATGGACTAGATGGTTAGAATAATAATAATAATAATTTATCAATATGTATGACTCTCTTTTACATGTTTATGTGGAGATGCATGTATATATCCATGATTTCCACGTGTTTTCATTTGATCATGAAAAATATGATGATGTGAAGCAGTCAAAGATGACAAATATGACTAAATTTGATAAGAGATGATGATTTAAGGGGAGATATTAAAACTACAATATTATCAATTTAATACATTTGGTAATTGATTTTTAATTTTGCACATGATAGTATACATCATTATATAAAACACAATGTTCACCTAACTCTAATGTGTGTAAGGACTGACCCCTAATCCAATAGACAACTGATAACAATGCACCAAAGATAAAAACTATGATGAAAATGTTGACATGTGCCAATGAATAGACTCAAATATAAGTGCATGACAAGGTATGTATACACATAATATTTTCAAAATTTTATCAATTACTGACGCTTTTATCTTGTAAAAACCCATCAAGTCTAAATCTCTCTAAGTCCATGCCTTAAGGGGTGCACTAAGAAAAGGGTGGGTAGACCATTAGTGCTTCACAATATTGTTGTCCCTTTTTCCAGTTGTTATCTACACACTTATCTCCTAAAACCATTAACCCTAATCTTTTTTTCTCTATTAAACCCATTCCAGGCATTTACTATGTTTTATCCTCTTAGTCCTCACTTAAATCCCTTTTTGTTAGTTGGTTGTACTAGGTTGACTCTGTACACTTTTGGGGTATTTTTCACTAAGGAGCTAGTTGACCTTTGGCCAACCTAGCTCATGACCTAGTGAATTATTATCCAAATTATATAGGGTTGATTGGGTCAACCCTATTGATTGACATTTTTGGAAGGTTTTATGGAAAGATCCACCTATATATAAAATTTCATTTCCATTAATTATCAAGAAGAAATGAATAATCAATATTGAATGAATATCTTCTTATTGACCATTCTACTTGAAGAGAAAATCTTAGGGTTCCATACTTTCTTTAGAGATATAGATCTTGTCTTATGGAGAAGTCTTTTGGATGCATCGATAGGTTGTGTAGCCTAAATCTGATTTGTATTTATCATCCTTACATACTATAATAACCTCTTGCAAAGTACCTTGGCCAAGGGGGTAGATGCAAGATAATGAGGGACAAAAGGCGAGGTATAAAATGACATTTTTTTTCTAAAAATAATAATAGTTGAACTTGGAGAGAATGTTAGAGACACTTAAAAAAAGAATTTGACAATGACATAAAAACATGAATTGTGACATTTTGAATTTAGTTTCTAAATATATAATTTTTTCCAATACCTAGATGATAAAATCATGCAAATTAGTTGCATTTATGATAATAGGTTGTTCATTTTTTATAAAAATATAAGGAGAGTGTATGTGTATGAACACATTTTTTTTTAAGTAAACAATTGAATTTTTGTATGAAATTTCATATATAGATAGGTGAAATGTCGAATATTGTTGAGAATATTTTTGATTAGTTTTTTATTATATATATAATTTTCAAATAATTTTACAAGTTAAGACAGCTAGAAAATTGAAATTACAAGTGTATGAACACAACTTTTTGACCTTAACTTCATGAAAATCATTTTTTCAAAGCATAGTTGACAATGTGCAAATTGTTGAGATATAAGTTTTATAAGCGTTCGATTAATATTCAAAGAGTTATAAGGGAATTTATGATGATATGTATATATATTATAAGGAGATATGTTATGTATAAATTAAATAATAATTATGAATAATATTTAATATTAAATATATATATATATATATATATATATATATATATATATATATTAAAACTATGTTATCTAATCTACAAACCCATATAATTTTTTTTTAAATAATAAAAGCTAACTGAATAGACATGTTGATAAAAAGGAAAAAAACCCTAAATTTCTTATAAATTTCCTTAGCTGGTCCATGATAGAATTTGGTCAGGTTTGGGACCCCCTAGGCCTAAAACTAAGGCAAAATTAGATTGAAAGTAGGAAAAAAAATTATAAATATGACAAGGGTGTATTCCCTTTTGTAAAGGGTATACACCCTTTCCACAACCACCAAGGGGAAAATAAATGCATTTCCCTGTTAGTCCATGGATCCTAAAAGATGTACATGCTTTCTAAAGCACACACACCCTTTTTGATTCATGAATTCTTATTGCATTTGCCATGAAAATGAGTGTTTTATTTTGTTTTTTTCTAAATACAAATTGGATTTTCTACTAAAACTATGTGAATTTGATGAATTATTCATCTTTTTTTTTAATCACTAAGAATTCTCCAAGTTTAAATCTAAAAATGTCTTATTTTGTCAAAGATAAATAACGGGGTCAAGAAATCATCATAAAAGACCAATAAAAGAGCTAACAAATGAGGAAATTGAAGAGAAAAGAGAAAAATAAAGAAAAAATAAGTAGATAGGAGGGCATCCATAAGAGCTTCTAGGCAAGGTGAAGGTTTTTCTTCTACACCAGGTAATACTTCTAATGAGAATAATAAGCCCAATTCTATAGAATTTAGTTTACATATGTCTTCAAATGAGATAAGTAAACTGAGTCAATCTTTGTTACAAGATGAAATTCACAATGTAGAGCATGTAAATAATGAATATGTAATGAAGGACGAAACATATGGACAAACACAATATAATGAAACATCCATTCATAATAAATTTTTTGAGTATGATGATAATCAACATCAAATAATGACCCCCAATCATGTGTCTCCTAATTAAGAGGAATTTAATTTGCCTATAACCCCTAATTTAGAAAGTTAGCCCTCAAATGTCCCTACTATGGTTGAAGTATTAACACCATGTAATTTAATACAAAATATAGCTCTTACACCCACACCTCCAAGGATAATAAGATGAACACCAAAGTATTTGGTTGAAATAGATGAAAAAATAATAGAACCTATGGAAGGTAAAATGTCAAAAAGAATAGTTCAACATCATGTTCAATGTGTATGAAACTATGCATTTAAGAATAAAAGCCATACAAAATGATGTCAATTATTTGTTCAATTAATGGAAATGCAAAAAATGTGCCCTATGAATCATAATTTGGGGTTAAGAACATTAAACATGGAAGGAAAAAATAGCGCAATAGTAAAGAATCTATTTAATGCATTTAAGGCAATAGGTAATAAAAGTCAGAATAAAGATAGTAATGTGGCAAGATGAGTAATAATGGAATTTATAGTGAGTAATTCAACATCTAAATCTTGAATTCTTAGTGAAATAAGTAAATCCTTTAATTTAAATATAAAATATCTAATAAATGCCATACAAAAAAGAACAAGGATTGATGACCCTTCACTCACAGATTGTTGGGCATTTAGTGGTAGACTCCCACAAAAAGATAAGGTATTGGTTGAAGGAACAAAATAATTGATTGAAAATTTTTGGCACAATAACACAAGGGTCTCATCTAATGT
This sequence comes from Torreya grandis, assembly GCA_037957365.1. Lineage (NCBI taxonomy): Eukaryota > Viridiplantae > Streptophyta > Pinopsida > Cupressales > Taxaceae > Torreya > Torreya grandis. Next base: position 4,155,286 of record JARHVA010000059.1, on the reverse strand, counting down.
AAAAGACATTTTTAAAATAATAAAAGGCTCAAAAAGTAATAATCCACATGCAAAACATTTTTTAGACATGACACAAACAGAATTTTATAAAATGTTTATTAAAAATTTTAATGGCCAATTAATAATTACCCAAAGGTCATTTGAGATGTGTAAGCCCTTTTATATTGAAATTAACCAAGAATGTACCACATGTTGTTGTAAGGTACATGTTGAATTTACCATGAATTTTGATGTTTTTCATCATATACATTGTACTTTACATACTGACAAGATTTTGCAGGAATGTATGGTGTTTTCCCCACATAAAACATCAAGAGAATTAATCCAAGGTCTTTTCTATCAAAGACCAGAGGGATAACTTTTTTTCCAAACAATGTTTATATGGAACTTGTAATAGTTGTGTTTTTTTGTTAATTTTGATGAGTTATTTACATGAAGATATTTCACATGAATTTGGAAAGTAACTAGTTGATTATAATAAGTACAGATCTGTTAAGTATGTGTTAAAATATGGAAAAGAGTCATCAAGATGTGAATTGGTTATGACAAAAGTTTTTGTATGTGATTTCATGTTTGAATTCAAAAAAAATATTATCTACCAATATGTAAGATACATACACAAATCAAAATGGTTAGATAATCAATTCAAATCATGCAAGGATAACTTCCCAATTGGCACCATATTTAAGTTGTGGATTTTGCAAAAATTTACACACTAAAACCACAAAATGAGGTTCAATCCCAATATTATAATTCAATTCAAGTTAGAATTTTTGTTCATACTACATTTAGACATACACGTAATAGCATACATGACAATAGAAATATTTTGAGGGAGTACCATTTTCATATGAGTGATGATAGATCACATTCTCTAGAGTTTGTCCAGGGTTGTTTTGAGATATTTTATATGAATATAAATTCAAGATAAATCATGTTTGATACATACTACATTTGTTCAAATAATTATATAGGGCAATTTTTTAAAAATTAAATGTTTTACTAGTTAAGCAAAATGCATAAGAGGAATGGCATTCAACAATTTTGGAGCTTCTTTGAGGCTGGGCATGGAAAAGGGGAACATGATGGTCCTAGTACATGTGTAAAAATATCCCTTAAAAGAGAGTAGACAAAGCACAAGGATGGTGTTAATTTGATTAATGCAACAAGTATTATGAGTTGGTGTAATGAAAATATTTGTTATGGATCAGATAAACATTCTCATGTACGAATATTCTTTTGGTTAATAGAGGAACAACATAAGGTAATGTATGAATATTGCATTACAGTACCTAGATTGAGTGTTTCCACTCCATTCAAATCTCAAATTTAAATTCATGGACTATTTATACTAAGGATATGGCATGTTTTTGTTCTTCATGTATGGAATTTAATTGGAATGAATGTGAGTCAAAAGAATGGGTTGATGAATGGTATTGTAGACCCATAGTACCTATAGAGATTAACCATTCACTCCAATAAGTGACTGATCATGAAATAGCATCATCAGTTGACTTTGACCACATCTTACATCTTGTACACCTAGGTACAATTTATTCTTTAATTAAATATACAAACTTATATATTAGTGATATTTTTATTTTGTTTAGATGTACTTAAAATTTGATTATACTTTAAATACGGGGCATGTTTTTATAGTAATTGCACTTGAAAACAATTATGAGGTAATAGAGTAATACTTGTGATGTTGTGTAGAGGAAAAAAAAATTAACCACAAATGTTTTGGATGGAGAAGAGTTAATTTATCTCACTATATCTATATTAGTTACTAGAACCTAGCTTCATAAGTACTATCATAAAAAAATAATAATAATTTTTAATTGAGGACTTTGAAACACATAGGATGGTGCTTCATTATTCAAACCTTGTTATTGCTACCAATATTCAATTAATCAAATATCATGAAAAGCCTCACAATAGAACTTTGTGGAAAGTGTGTGAATCTGACCATGAATTTATTCTTGAAACACTTGTAAACAAAGTTGATCCTGAAGGTATGTTAGATTGAATTAGTAAGTTTATCCAACTTATTTCAAATTAATATAATAAAGTTATTTGATTTAATGTATTTTATTTTTTAGCTATTTTTTTATTATATATTTATTTATGTTTAAATTTTTTACTAATAATTTAAATGTATGTTAGTGGCACCATATGAGCTTCCACCTTCATGTGGTTGGTTTCATGAGTAGAGAAGATTATCTTCTTGAAATGAAGAGAAGCCAAAACAATTTATATCAATTTCATCTACTTTAAGTAAATTTTTTTTCACATTCTCTTTGTTTATCCTTTAAATAAAACATTGATGCAAGGGCATCTTTTAGTGATATCATTTTTAGCTTTAAATAAGGTAGGAGGTGTTCTAGAGTAGTTTTTGGTCTTTAGGAGTCTTTACTAGGTGTCTAAGATTCATAAAATTCATAAAAACACTATTCAAAAATTTGAATTCTTGTAAGCCCTTTTGAGGGATCATAGCATCTATTTGATGATGTGAGATATCGTAGCATGTAATTAAGAGTCTTATGAAAAGGTGAAGGTTTTATAATTCTTTGACCCTCATATGACATGGGTTTGCATATCAAGTTAAGTTGTAACCAAGGTTGTGTCCAAGACTCCCACATGGAGAATGAATCAAGAATCAGTTATTGGTTGGTAAGGGAGATATAAGGTCTGTTTTGATAGTTTTATATAGATATTCTTGAATTAGAAGAAAGAGGAGAGTAGTGAATAAAAGTAAATTGTTGACAAAACTATCATTACTTATAGTATTATATGTTTATCTTATATTTTGTGTCTTCTTAAATATATATGCTATGGAAATTGATTGTGAATGATAATCAATAAAGGAAAGAAGTAATTCATATCATATTATACAAACATCTATGTTAAAGGTTTGTATTAATAGACCCTTATTTTATGGCAATGGATCTATCACAATTTGGATAAGGTTATAAATTATTTTCATAGTCTCTAAACAAAGCTCAAAGCCTAAAAAGGATCCATACATTTCAATTTAGTCATTTGGATAATTTGATACCTAATCCTTGTAAAATTCATGAATATTAATGTGTAAATTGTTAGGTTGTGGAGCTAAAAGCTTCAACCCTTTGCAAACTGAAGGAACAATGGTTGCTGAGATCTAGGAGAACCGGCGTCGGCAGTAGGACCGACGTCAGCAGAGACCAGTGCAGAAGGCCACCGGCGACGGCAGGAAGTCAGCCGACGTCGGCAGAACCAGACAAGCAGGGACCGACGTCGATCACCTGTGTGTTCCAGAACTACTCGTTTCACGGACAGTTAGTTAAGTGAACGAAGAGTTTGCATGTTGAGACCAGTTAGAGTCTTGGGCTGCGAGGATAATTGTCTAAATTAAGAGTCTAAGTTATTGTTTGAGTTAGGGATCTATTTATAAACCCATTGGCATGTATTGTTTATGTATGAGATAGAAAGGAAGAGTTCCTTCTAGTTGTAACATCTGTGAGTTTCAGGTTGTTGCAAGCTCATTGGGGATCTACATGTAAGTTTGGTCTTTGAATTGCAGGTTGCAGGTTCATGAGAGATCAGCTTGAAGTGCTATAGAGTGCTTGGTGTATTGGCAGGGTTATTACTGACTAGTTGGTGAGGTGAACACCAATTCTGTGTGTGAGTTGGTTGTTGGGACCATTTTTTGTGTAGGAGAGTGTGTGTGAGAAGAATTACTGTACACTTGAGGTGTGGTGATCCTCTGTAAGGTGAAAGAGTGTGGTGGCTCTTTGTTGTATTCTTTTCTGTATAGTGTTAATACAAGATAGTGTATTGTCTCTCATATTTTGTGCTATTGGTGAATTCTAGTTACTTGTGTTTCTGGTTATTTCCGCATATTCAATTGCTTATATTTGGTAATCATATTGTGCTCTTTCTGAGGAGCAAGATCCTAACAGGTGGAATTAGAACAGGTGTGTTTGTTCTTGGATTTATCTTCCACCTCCTAACAAGTGGTATTAGAGCTTTAGGTTGGGATACTAACAGATTGGTGTAGATCTAGGTAGTGTGTTTTGATTACAGGTTACTCACAGGGTTTCTGTTTGAGTGGGAGTTGAGCAATGGCAGAAAATAGTCAACTACGAATGGAAAAGTTTAATGGCAAGAACTACCAATTATGGAGGATGCACATTGAGGACTATCTGTATTAGAAAGATTTGTACTTACCGTTGGGTGAGGTTGCTAGCAAACCCTTGGATATGAAAGATGAAGAATGGGAGGTTCTTGATCGGAAGGCTCTGGGATCTGTTAGATTGAGTCTTGAATCATCTGTGATTTCCAGCTTATCACAGTGTAAGACAACGGTGGAGTTGATGAAATCTTTGGCAAATTTGTATGAAAAACCCTCGGCTTCTAATAAGGTATTTCTTATGAAGCGTTTATTTAATTTGCAAATGTTGGAAGGTGGATCTGTTCATAGCCATCTCAGTGATTTCCATGGTTTGGTAAACCAGCTAAGTTCCGTCAATATTGTATTTGATGATGAAATAAGAGCTCTCTTAATCTTGTGTTCATTACCTAAAAGTTGGGAAGGTTTGGTAATGGCAGTTTCTAATACTGTGTCTCCTTCAAAAGTCTTAAATGTGGATGATGTTGTGAGTGTGATCTTGAACAAAGAGATACACAGGAAAAGCACAGGTGAATCATCTGGAGATGCTTTGAGTGTTGAAGGAAGAGGAAGGCCAAGAGAGAAGATAGAGCATGGGAGATCAAGGTCAAAGATGGGCAAGAGATCCAAGTCCAGGTATGGCAGAATAACCTGCTAGAAATGTGGAAAGCAAGGGCACTTAAAGAGAGATTGTAGATTGGGTACAGATCAGCATGAAGAACATGGAGAAGAAGCAGATGTTGTGGGTTACGTTGCACAGGATGCTCTGGTATGTTATTTGGATAAAGTAGAATCTTGGGTATTAGATTCTGGTACCTCTTTTCATGCATCCCCACATAGGAATTTTTTCATGAGTATGTCCAGGGAGATTTTGGAGAAATTTGTGTAGGGGATGGTAAGCCTTGTCAGATTGTTGGCAAAGGCAAAGTGAAACTGAAATTGCAGATAGGTGACACATGGGTGTTAAAGGAGGTCATGCATGTCCCAGTTCTGAAGTGAAATTTGATTTCTGTTAGAAGTTTGGGTGAAGAGGGTTGCATAGTAACTCTCACAGCAGACTCTTGGAAGGTTACCAAGGGTACACTTGTTGTAGCTAGAGGTAAGAAAGTAGGTACACTTTATCTATCTACTTGTTTTACTGATTCTCTTTTTGGGTTATCTACTTTAGCTGTAGATTCAGAGATGTGGCTTAATAGGCTTGGTCACATAGATAAGAAGGAGATGTTGGTTCTTGAGTCAAAGAGTATGCTTTCAGATTTGAAAGGCATGGATCGTGGTTTCTGTATGCAGAAGAAGAAGGTGAGGTTTCTTGAGGAATCTGATGTTGGTGACAAGAACAGGAAAGCCTTGGTTTTCAAGGAGAAAGTGACGGACAGAGTTCAGCACAAGGTGCAGAGGAATTCTGAGCAGAGAAAGGGTGATTTGGATAGGGGTTTGATCCAAAAGGAGCTCGCGGGAAAAAGTCAAGTCTCACAAGAAAAACATAGAGACCAACGTCGGCAGGAAAACTGGCGTCGACGTCCAGACAGGGACCAACGTCAGCTATGTGCAGCCCGACGTCGGTGACTCGGGGCAGACAAAGACCGGCATCGGCCAGGGGAAACCGATGTCGGCAGGGAGGTAGTCGCAGGGAACTGACATCGGTCAGCTGTAGACTGAGATGTGACCAGCATCGATCACTGAGATGAATTTTGGGTGGACAGCAAGCTGTCATGGAGTCTCAAGCACCCATATGGAGGACTGAAGGTGTAAGTAAGTTCTTAAATTCATCATTTCCCTTCTTTACACTACTTGTTGCTCACTTATGGCATAGGACCAGGAAGTTGTTGAAGAAGCAGAATAGGTAGATCCAGGAAACAGTGGGAGCTAGGCATGAATGAGGATGTGATTCCTTGGAGGAGAACCAAACAGGTGTTTTGGGTAGAGTGGCCAGCTGGAAGTAAGCACTGAGAGACGAATGGATGTTTAGGATAAAGAAGAGCGGAAATGGATATGTGAGATGGAAGATCAGGGTATATGATCTTGTATTAGCTGCAGGGCAATGGAGGTTTGTTCATTGTGTTTCTCTTTACCAGGTTGGATAGTATTAGCTACACTATCCTATTTTTGTATGATGTGCTTGTTGCAGGGTTACATATACAGGTATTGCTGAACTAAAGGTAAAGCTAGTTCAGGTGTTTATCATGGAGAATCTAGGAGCAGCAAGATTCTTTGGCATGAGTGTGTTCTAGAGACATGGAAGGTCATGTGTTGACTTTGTTTCAGGATGATTGTGTGAAACCGGTTAGCACACCGATGGTTGGACAGTTCTATGAACAGGTGTCTTGATTCACATAATGAGGTTGAGTGCATGGTATGTACTAAACCTGAGTTTTCCCAAGCAGTGGGAGTTGTCACAAGTTAGGAGCCAATCTGGGAGAGAACCATTGGAGGGCAGTTCAGTGGATTCTTACAGGGACTAGTAGCAGGTGCACATGCTATGCAGGTTCAGGTGATTTTCTACATGGTTGTAGATGTGGATGTGGCAGGTGATTTGGATGACAGGTTTTGCACCATAGATTTTGTGGTGGTTGGTCTTCAAGGGTGATTTTGAAGATGGATACATAGCCAAGGGAACAAACTAGATGGTGTATAGGTACAGGTACAGGTTGCAGCTGTTTATCTCCAAGTGGGAGATTGTTAGGTTGTGGAGCTAAAAGCTTTAACCCTTTGCAAACTGAAGGAACAATGGTTGCTGAGATCCAGGAGAACCGGCGTCGACAGCAGGACCGACGTCGGTAGAGACCAGTGCAGAAGGCCACCGGCGACGGCAGGAAGTCGGCCGACGTTGGCAGAACCAGACAAGCAGGGACCGACGTCGGTCACCTGTGTGTTCCAGAACTACTCGTTTCACAGATAGTTAGTTAAGTGAATGAAGAGTTTGCATGTTGAGACCAGTTAGAGTCTTGGGCTGCGAGGATAATTGTCTAAATTAAGAGTCTAAGTTATTGTTTGAGTTAGGGATCTATTTATAGACCCATTGGCATGTATTGTTTATGTATGAGATAGAAAGGAAGAGTTCCTTCTAGTTGTAAGATCTGTGAGTTGCAGGTTGTTGCAAGCTCATTGGGGATCTACATGTAAGTTTGGTCTTTGAATTGCAGGTTGCAGGTTCATGAGAGATCAGCTTGAAGTGCTATAGAGTGCTTGGTGTACTGGCAGGGTTATTACTGACTAGTTGGTGAGGTGAACACCAATTCTGTGTGTGAGTTGGTTGTTGGGACCATTTTTTGTGTAGGAGAGTGTGTGTGAGAAGAATTACTGTACACTTGAGGTGTGGCGATCCTCTGTAAGGTGAAAGAGTGTGGCGGCTCTTTGTTGTATTCTTTTTTGTATAGTGTTAATACAAGATAGTGTATTGTCTCTCATATTCTGTGCTATTGGTGAATTCTAGTTACTTGTGTTTCTGGTTATTTCCGCATATTCAATTGCTTATATTTGGTAATCATACTGTGCTCTTTCTGAGGAGCAAGATCTTAACAGGTGGAATTAATCTATAAATGTCTTTTGCAACCCTAGGTTGTTTGTATTTCAAGTTTACCAGGCTTTAGATGAACCCATTTCTCTAAGTTTTGAAGGTCTATAAACTCATTCTGCACATGTAGAACCTAACGGTTTGTCTCTAGCCCTCCTATTTCTCAAGTAACTCAAGATTGGAAAAATATTTTTCTAGCCTAAAAATGCCCATCTAGATGTGTTTGTGTAGATGGTTCATCAATTGGGTTGATGAGTCAAAATTTATGGCCCTCATTGACCAACTTTTACCCCATTCTGAGAGATTTAGCTATGAGAGAAACCTCATTTCCATGTCTCATCCATCATGAGTTACATAAAATCCACTAGGAATTTACTATAAGACTCATCCCTACATGTGTAGGATCTTACGGTTAATCTCTAGCCTTCATGATTCTTGTGCAACACACAATGGAAGTTTGGTTATTTTATATATTCGAGGATGAGTGAATTCACTTAAGGAATGCCTCCAATAAACTACAATTTTCACTTTTGAGGCCTAATGAAGACTAGATAAAGATCATTATAGCTTTAAAATTCCCATCTGAATGTGTCCACATAGATGGTTCATTGATTGGGTTAACGAGTCAGAATCTACAACCCTCACTAACCAATTTTTGGCATGTTCTGAGATATTTAGCCATAATATAAACATTTTTATTGCATCCCATCCATTATAATTTATATTAAATCCTCCAAATATTTCTTAGAGGATTCATTCATGCATGTGTAGGCCCTGACAATTTATATTTAACCCTCACGGCTCTTGTGCACCTTGTAATGAAAGTTCACTCATTTTGCACATTCAAGGATGAGTGAATTCTCTTAAGGAATGCCTCTAATCAACTTCAAATTTCACTCCTATGGGTTTAATGAGACCTAACAAAGGTGATTATATCTTAAAGGTGTTTATCTTGACATGTTTGCATAGACAATTCATCGATTGGGCTAATGAGTCAGAATCTATGGCCCTCACTGACCAACTTTTGGCATGTTTTGAGAGATTTATCCATGAGTGAAACCTCATTATTTCATCTCATTCATCATGAATTAGAAAAAATCCTCCAAAATTTTCTTATAAGACTCATCCCTCCACATGCAGGACCTGATGGTTCATCTCTAGCCCTCACGGTCCTCATGTAACATGTGATTGAATTTTAATCGTTTTACACATTTAGGGATAAGTGAATTCTCTTAAGGAATGCATCTGATCAACTACAACTTTCACTCTCAAGGGTTGACTAAGACTAGATAAAGCTGATTCTAGCCTAAAAGTGCCTATCCTGACATGTCTGCATAGATGATTCATTGATTGGGCTGACGAGTCAGAATCTATGGCCCTCATTGGCCAACTTTTACCCCATTTGAGAGAAACCTCATTACCACATCTTGTCTATCAAAATTTAGACAAAATCTTCTTGGTATTTCTTATAGGACTCATCCTTCCACGTGTAGGAAATGATAATGTGTCTCTAGCCCTAATGGTTCTTGTGTAATACATGATCAAAGTTTAGTCATTTTGCACATTTGAAGATGGGTGAATTCTCTTCAAGAATGTCTCTGATCAACTACAAATATTAATCTAAGGGGTTGATCGAGACTAGATAAAGGTAATTCTAGCCTAAAAATGCCCATCTAAATGTGTTTACATAGATGGTTCATCAATTAGGCTAATGAGCCAGAATCTGCAGCCCTTATTAACCAACTTTTACCTCATTCTAAGAGATTTGGATGCAAGAGAAACCTCATTTCCACATCTTTTCCATCATGAGTTATAAAAATACTCTTGGTATTTCTTATAGGACTCATCCCTCTTTGTGTATGATTTGATGGTTAGTCTCTAGCCCTCATGATTCTCATGCAATGCATGATCGAAGTTCAGTCATTTTACATATTCAAGAATGAGTGAATTATCTTCAAAAATTCATCTAATCAATTTAAAATTACACTCTTGAGGGTTGATCAAGACTGAACAAAGGTCATTCTATCCTAAAAAAATTCATCTAGATGTTTTTGCACAAATGGTTCATAGATTGGGCTGATGAATCAAAATCTACGGCCCCTACTGACCAACTTTTACCCCATTATGAGATATGTGACCATGAGATAAACCTCATTTCCACATATCATCCATCACAAGTTAGACAAAATACTCCCAATATTTATTATAGGACTTATCCCTCCATGTGTAGGAGCTGACGGTTAGTCTGTCTCCCTCACGGTTCTCATGCAACACATGATCAAAGTTTGATCATTTTGTATATTTAGGGATAAGTGATTTTTATTAAATAATACTTCCAATCAACTATAAATTTCACTCTTAGGGGTTAACAAAGACTAGACAAAGGTGATTCTAGCCTAAAAATTCCCATTTAGATGTGTTCATGTAGATGGTTCATCGGTCAGGCTAATGAGTCAGAATCTATAACCCCCACTAACTAAATTTTACCCTATTCTAAGAGATTTAACCATGATAGAAACCTAATTTCCACATTTCCATCATGAGTTATAAAAAATTATCCTAATCTTTCTTATAGGACTCATCCCTCCACATGTAAGAGTTGATGGTTAGTCTTTATCCCTCACAATTCTTGTGTAACACATGATCGAAGTTTGGTCATTTTGCACATTCAAGGACAAGTGAATTATCTTTAGGAATGCCTCTAACCAATATTAACTTTCACTTTTGAGGCCTGACAAAGACTAAAAAAAGGATTTTCTAGCCTAAAAATGACCATCTAGTTATGTCTGCACATATGGTTCATCAATTGGGTTGATGAGTCAAAATCTATGGCCCCCACTAACCAACTTTTACCCCATTCTAAGAGATTTATCCATGGTAAAAACCTCATTATCACATCTTGTCCATCATAAGTTAGACAAAATCCTCTTAGGATTTCTTAGAGGACTTGTCTCTCCATGTTTAGGATCTAATGGTTAGTCTCTATCCCTCATGGTTCTCATGTAACATGTGATCAAAGTTTAGTCATTTTACACATTCAAGGATGAGTGAATTCTCTTTAGGAATGCCTCTAACCAACTACAAATTTTACTTCTAAGGCCTAAATGATACCAAACAAAAGTTTTTCTAGTTTAAAAATTCCCATTTGGAATTGTCTATGTAGAAGGTTCATCGATTGGGCTGATGAGTCAAAATCTACGACCCCCACTAACCAACTTTTACCTCATTATAAGATATTTGGTTGTGAGAGAAACCTTATTGTCACATCTTTTCCATCATGATTTAGATAAAATACTCTAAATATTTATTATAGGACTTGTCCTTCCATGTGTAATATTTTATGGTTAGTCTCTATCCCTCATGGTTATTATGCAATGTGTGATCGAAGTTTGGTCATTATACACATGTAGGGATGAGTGAATTCTCTTTAGGAATGCCTCTGACCAACTATAACTTTCACTTCCAATGCCTAAATGAGATATAGCAGAGGTTTTTATAGCCTAAAAATACCCATCTAGACATGTCCATGTAGAATGTTCATCAATTGGGTTGACGAGTCAGAATCTATGACCCCCACTGACCAAATTTTACCCCATTTTAAGAGATTTGGTCATGAGAGAAACCTCATTACTGGATCTTATCCATCATGAGTTAGACAAAATCCTCATGATATTTCTTGAAAGACTCATCCCTCCATGGTTATTATCTAATGGTTAGTCTCTATCCCTTATGGTTCTCATGCAACATGTGATCAAAGTTTGGTCATTTTGCACATTCAAAGACTTATGAATTCTCTTTAGGAATGCCTCTGACCAAATACAAATTTCACTTTTGAGGCTCGATTGAGACCAAAAAAATTTTGTTCTAGACTAAAAATTCCCATATAGATGTGTCTTCGTAGATGGTTCATTGATTGGGCTAACAAGTTAGAATCTATGACCCCCACTGACCAAATTTTACCCCATTCTAAGAGATTTGGCCATGATAGAAACCTTATTACCACATCTCATCCATCATGGGTTATAAAAACTCCTCTTAGGATTTATTAGAGGACTTGTTCCTTAATTTTTAGGAGCTTATGGTTAGTCTCTATCCCTCATGGTTCTCATGCAATGCATGATCTAAGTTTGGTCATTTTGCACATTCAAAGATGAGTGAATTATCTTTAGGAATGCCTTCGACCAACTATAACTTTTGCTTCTAGGGCGTGATCAAGACCATAAAAATATCATTATATCATAAAAATTCCCATTTGGATATGTCCATGCATATGGTTCATCGATTAGGCTGACGAGTCAGAATCTACGGCCCCCACTAACCAACTTTTACCCCATTCTGAGGGATTTATCCATGAGATGAACATCATTACCATGTCTCATCCATATTTATTTATATAAAATAATCTTTGGATTTCTTAGAGGATGTGTCCCTCCACATATAGGAGCTGATGGTTAGTCTTTATCCCTCATGGTTCTTGTTCAACATATGATCTAAGTTTGGTCATTTTGCACATTCAGGGATGAGTGAATTCTCTTTAGGAAGGCCTCTAACCAACTAAAACTTTCACTTTTGGGGCCCAACCAAGACTAGACAAAGGTCTTTCTAGCCTAAAAATTCCCATTTTAACATGTTTTCATAGATGGTTCATTGATTGGGCTCCTCCAACCAATCGAGTATGTGTGAGAGATACCATGTTTTCTATGTTTCTTTAACAGTGAGGAAAGAGATTGGTTTAGAAACTTCAAAATTGAGTGTATAAAATCTAAATGAAGTTTGAAACACTCTAATTCATTTATACATACCTCATAAAAGGATCATTTATTGTAAGAAAATTATATCTTGAGTTTTGACCTACTAGAGGGTAATTAGGTGTAATAGACAAAACATGATTTTATGAATTTTGGGTAAAATATTAAAAGTGTAAATACATACCTTTTATTTGAGAATTTATAATTCATAAAACATCTAAACAAATATGTCTAAGGTGTCTTGAAGATATAATTTAATACAGAATGGGTTTTGGCATGTTAGAGCAACATTAAGACTAGTAAGTCTATGAAAGGTTTTTGATAAAATTCTTTGTATCAAACCTTCTAAGGTGTTGCAAAAGTTGAATCATGTAAAAAATATTGTGATAACTTATTTTAGATTTATCTATACCCCTTTTTTCAAATATTTTTTGTTTTGATCCTTTTGAGGCATTTTGGCTTAATTATCTTGTAGAGAGCTTCAAGTCTTTTGAGTTCAAATAGATAAAACCAATAGATGGATTGGTTTTCCATATTGAGATAAATATTTAATATGTCTTTAAGGACCATAAGAATATAAACTCGAGTTTTATATACTAGTCAAGGAATATTGAAGTTGCTTGAGTCTCTTCATTTGTGTCTATATTCTTGCCTTTCCAATATTATAATTTTATGGATAGTCTCGAGAGGGATATCAATTTCGATATTAAACCATATATAAGTAGGCCATGGTGACTATATGGAAACATATAATTGTCTATGTTTTTTATATGGATAAGTAGGATCTGAAGATATACACAAGTGCATCACTAGACCTCCTAACATTTATGATCATCATTCTCCCAAATTTATTTATGATAGAAAGGGTTTTTTTAAATGGACCAAATATACGTGGTGTTTTACTACATGGTGAATTACAATAAATTTGAGCTCTAGGAATAATCCATTATGTGGCTTCAATAACTTGTCAAGTTTTTGTTATTGGGACATTGATTTCATTGATCACACTATAAACTCTTACTTTCTTTCCTACATAGGTGTCTTAAGACAAACCATGAGCAACACAAATCTATGCACATGCATGATTGGTTTATGACATTTTTTAGAAGATACCAACATGACTTTGGTTAGTGGAGTTGACTATAAGAGGTTGAAAAAGCAATATTTTGGGTGTATATCCAAAATTTTTGGGTTTGCTTGATATATGTAAAATCTCAGTCATACAAGTAAAACCTCTCTAATAATATGATATAGACTTCAAGAGGCATAATGTTGTAATTTATGGTACCATCCATATGTTCAAATTTATACTATAATGTGCATTGCCTCCAAATTTATATATTTACACTAGGTTATTGAATCCACCATAGGGATTATATCTTACAATGCACAATAGTGGGAAGGCCAAGTTATTCGGTTTTAGATAGTGTGATGATGTTATTCTGACTTAGATTGTCAATGAAAAGTGTTATTTGGTTTAGTATCATCTATATGTGCATGATATGATGTAGGTTTCCAAATAAGGGATTGTTATGCCCAACATTGAGAGTGTTCCTGGCTCTTTGGTAATTGTTGATGGCACCACTTTTCACTATAATTATTCTTGCCCTTGTCTAAGTTAGAAGGCATATGAAGAGTCAATTTTGTGTGGCATTCTTAGGTTGATATCCTTTATGAAAAGAATTTTTCTTCTATGCCATAGGTCTAGATGGGGAATTATGTGTGGATTGGCAAATAAAAATCAAAATTAAATGAAACAAGTAAATAACAAATATCACATATAAATATAAGATATACATAATGATTCAAAACACCTAACTTAGAGAATAACATGATTTTTTTAACCCTATATGAAGTAATAATTCAATAATTAACCAATAATATGTGTAACCATTAAATGATAAAAATATAAAATACACTTAATTAAAGCAATCATATTGTTGAATAGTATATATGTGATACATTGAAATTTCTATGTCATATTTTAACATAAATAATATATCATATATCAAGAAAAAATATAGACCATAACATGTACATAGACAAAATGTGCCATATAGGCATACAATGTGGGCCATATCAACATACAAAATTGATTGTGCCTATAACTATGTACATAGACAAAATGCACCATATAGGCATATAATGTGAGCCATATCAGCATACAAAATAGATTATGCCTAAAACTAGATCCCTAGCATAACAACTAGCTCTCCTACTCCTGATTTCCTCCAAATAAATTTTGTTTTGTTGTCATAGACGTAGAGCCAGGGGTGTTGGATCCCTTGGTATGAGGATATACTCTCCTCTCCGTATGTGAGTCATCCATTAATTTATTGACAACTAATGAAAATGTTTGTCTCTGCACAACATATAAAATATAAAAATTAATGCATTAAAATTGTATATTGAAAATTTGATAGATTTTTCAAGGATGTAAAATTTTGTAAAATGATTCTACACTCACCATATTCCATCTAAATGGTTGTCTAGGGATACGAGACTACATATACACCTACAATGGGGAATCCTATAGAGAATATATATATCATTAGATCTAGAGTTACATACAATTATGTAAATATGACATAAAATATCATTTAATAAAGATAAAAACAATTAAACTATGTGTTTTTACCAGTCTTCATCCCTAAATCATAGTTTGTTTTGGAGATAGTGGATTCTTTGATGTATTAGCAACATCACATAAACCTTTTTCTCATCCCTGAGGGGTGCCCATAACATCCTTCATCATCTATAAAACAAATAAATGAATAATCTGTGAATTAAATGAACATGATAAAAAGTTATAACTATAATATATATTAAAATAGAGTTTTTTGTTTAAAGGATAATAAACATGTAAATGACTAAATATGTAATTTAAAAATTTACAAGCCTATGTGTAAGGTACACCCATGCCAATTGTAGCCTCTATAATAGATTCAAGGCCTGTTGAGGCACCTAGAATATCACCAATCAACTAGATACAAATAACAAATAACAAGTTTAATCAAATAAATTAATCAATTAAGTACAAACATATATACTAGAAAATAAACTTAATATTCTTTTACAAACAAAAACAAAATAGATAATCAAAATTAAACCTGTGCATCAAATATAGATGGTGAATAATTCTCTACAATAGGAGTCTCGTGTATCCTAATAGGATTCATTGAAGCTACTACATCTCACAAAATGTTTGAAATGCTAGTGTCATGCATTGATAAAGCATCTACACATGACATATGCCCTAGCAAGCTAATGTCTAGCATGTTATTATTTGGCACTGCTAAAGCATATATAGATGGCATACACAAATTCAAGTAAAAAAAAGTTTGCCTTCCTCTCTTAGTTGTGGTTTCTTCTTTACAGCCCATGAGAAGTGATAAAATGAAAAGGGCATGCACCTTAATTTGTTTATAAAGGGCGTACACCCTCAAGGCTTGATTAGTAGCTTGAGCCTCATATTTTCAAAATAAAGGGTGTACACCCTTTGTAAAAAATCATGCAAACTTGGAGAACTATCATGTTTTTTGTCCCCCAACTTTGTGCATCTACCCAAGGGAGATACTGAGGCTCAATGAGTTCATCTTCAAACGTAAGTATTCTTAACTTTATTTCTCCATTGTAAGAGTAGATAGATAATGAATTTGTGATTATATTCCATGTATTAGGATTCCATATACATTGACATGAGTATATGTCTTCTATGCATGTTTAGTTTTATTTTTTATAACCCCTACTTTGTGCCAAAAGCTTTAGTGAGCACTAGATTAGATTTACTTTTCTTATTATTAGAATAGGTGAAATATCAAAACTTAGGACTCCATTAGGTTTATTACATGATTATGTTAGACTAGAGGATTTGGAACCCTCCTTAGCATGGTGTATTATGATAAATTATCCCCTGATTGGGTTTATCAGATCCTCATATTGAACATGCTTCTACTTAATAAATGTATTCTCAATCAAAAGTGAAGGTATGCTTTATCTTCTCTAAGTTAGGATTGATTTATAGACACGAAAAATTTATGATTGAATACATTATAGTGAACCTAATGTGAACTAACATTTGTAGGATTTATTCACTTATTTTTCATTATTTTTATCATATTTTTACCAGACTAGGTTGACTGCATCAACCCAGTTCTAACTTTTTTTGTGTAGGTTTAACACAGTCACATCCAAATGATTATGTTCTTTATATGAAAGATCTTTTTTAGGTATAAGCTATTGAATCAACCCAGTCAACCCAGTATACTTTTTAGACTTTTAGACATCTAGTTTAGACAACTAGGTCAACCAAGTCAACCCTATATATTTTAGGCACTCAGCAACAGGTCTCTCCAAAGTTGGATTGACCTAGTTGACCCTATTAGTAAGATTTTCAAGCATTTATAAAGGTTATTTGATAGCAATCTCATTTATCTACATCTTCAAACTCACTAAGGTTCCTTTCAATATTCTCTCTCTTTTCTTACAAGTCTTTCCTTTCACAATTTATAGTCTTTAAAATTGCCCCTATATAGTCAATTAGATCGACCCTGTCGACTCAGTTCTATATTTCATGTGCTATTTGAATAGCTAGGTCAACTCTATTAACCATATTCATTTTTAGACCTTTTCTTCCATAGTATATAAGAGACACTGTCGACCCTATTCTATATTTTTTACATACACTATCGACTACATAGACATTGTACCATGTTTCAAAGTTGGAATTAACCTTTGTATGCTAGTAATTAGCTTACACTTTCATTTCTTATTGCTTGCATGCTTATACTAGTTTACATATTCTAATTATGTGGTTTTTTATTTACTATTTAGTTTCATAATTTTCTATTTTATGCACACATGACCAAATCAAAAAATCTTAAACAATCACTTTAACAATTATCTACCCAAGGCCTACCTACTTAGATTTCATCACCAAGGGGGAAGTCGACTTGGTTTTCCATCCAAGTATAAATACATGGTTAATGTTATATTCTAGCTAAGTACCTGACACCCTTATCACTATAGTGTGTGAAGTGAGGGGGGTAGAACCCAATACCAAGTTTGTATCATTGGCAATAAATATCCCTTTCATTCCAAACATCTTGAAACCATCCTTAGATTACTTTATAGCTCCTTACCTACAAACAACTTTCCATCACATTTAAAATTTATATTATAATAATCTAATAACATTCAAGTTGACCATCTAGTTAGCTTTTACTTTTTAAGGTGATTGCTTGCTCTTTTCTAAATTATATTTTATATTGCAAAAACTTGCATTAGCTAGTGTCGGTGTAAGGTTTTGCATTGTGTGACTCAATTGGATTACCCTCATTGATCTAATTGATTATTTTTTTCCCTTTAATTCTTGATTTTCTAAATACTTGAAAAATTATTCTTATCTAAATACACTATCATTTTGGTTGATGTAGTCTGTTATAAGCTATTTGATTTTCCCTATTTATTGTACTAGATTAACCCAGTTAACCCTATACACTTTTTTAGCCTTTATTTATTGTACTGTATCAACCTAATCAATCATGTACTATTTTTAGGCCTTATTCCCTATGCTTGGTTAACCTAGTTGACCCTATAGTATCTCTTTCACTTCATTTTTTCTTGATTTTGCATTTATCTTACCTAGTTTTTAGTCCTTTTCCTTCATCATGAATTTTTTATTTGAAGACAACACTAAGTTGAATTCAAAAAACATGATGATTTTTACCAATCCTTATAGGGTTTCCAATATATAGAGTAGGACTCCTCTCTTATATGATAGTAATGTTCACATAGCCACTCATGCTACAAACTATGGGACTCCTCCTAATACCTCTTCATAACATAATCCTCTCTTTTCCCTAGAAGACCAACCTGAATTAGAGTATACCCCCAAAATTCTCTTCTTTATCTCATAATTTCCTCAACATAGAGGAAAATATCCCTCTACCATTTACCATCTCATGATTAGTGGTCAATTCAAATAACCTCATTCACCTATTCCCACATTCTCAAATGGATTTATAGGTACCACTTTCTTTGATTCTCAACCTCTTCCCTTTATTATGACCCCTTCTCATACCATGACCTCTTCTTATTTAACTTAATCTACCTCCATGCCTAGTATATCCACTAACATGGCAATTTCTAGATCTAGTGAGCCTCTCCTAAGATCCACTCTCCTTAATCCTTCTACTTGTGCATCATTTTCTATGCAAGGTAACCATGCTTTTAGTGTTTCATCTTCTCATCCATTCATTATTCCATCCTTTGCTTCACAAGCAAATTTTGCCACTAGTGCCTCTCATTCTCATAGTTCCACTTAAGATCCTATCAATTCTAATAGTGGTATCTAATCCACTAATACCAACTCTAATACTTCACATAATGCTAATAATGTTGATCAAACCCATCAACTCTTATTACAAATACTCAATCAAATGAATTCCTTTAAAACACATAACATAAATCAAATGATGAGAATGCAAAATCACCTTCTCCATATTCAAACTCATCCTCAACCAATGACTTAAGACATGCATAATCAAAATGTTCCCCCTCATCCTCTTCAATATTCCCAAGGAAATCTCATTCCTCAACCTCCTTTGGTCAAAAAAAGCATTAAGCATATTCAAAATGAGCCTCTTACCTTCAAATTGTTAACATTGATATAGGAGGTATCACCCCTACAATTTCTTATAATGGATCAATTGATCCTAACCTTCATCTTAAAACATTTGTAAATCTTTATAAGGATTGGGTCAAATTAAACACTTTTGTTGCTACCAAGCTCTTAACCAAAACCATCATGAGTGATGCCTTAGATTGGTAAAATCAACTTAGAAGTCATTCTATTTCTAGTTTGGAGGATTTAGTGAATTCTTTAGTTCAAGAATTCCAAACTAGTGATTTTCCCAAAAACACTTTGGCCCACTTCATAAATTACAAGTAACTTTAAAATGAAACAACCCAAGCTTTTGTTAAAAGGTGGAAAACTTTGTCACAAAAGTGTGAACATAACATGACCAATTATATTCTTTTCCATGTCGTCACTAATGCTCTTTTTCTTAAGTTACAATATTAAGTCTGCACTCTCTTTCCATATACTTTAGAGGAGCCTATTGACTAAGATAAACATCAAGATTTCCTTATGCATTAATTTGAGTGACCCCAACCTTCTACGGGTCCTCATTTCTTACTTAAGAACAAAAATTGTAATGCTACCAATGATGGTGTCACAAACTCTTATAACACCATTCAAACTATCCAAGTTGTCATTCCTAACCAATCTTTAGAACTAGCTCCCCCTTCTCAACAATATAACAATCCTAATTTATCTTCACTAACTACTATCAACATTCACAAACCCTTATCCTCAACTAAATTACTTAAGCATCTACCTAGGCCTTTACCATGAGAACTTGACCCTACTCATCCTATGAAATCTTGGTATGATCCTAATAAGTTTTATTGGTTTCATGCTAGTTGGGGTCATTCTCATGTGACCTATACACAAATCTATAATTTAGCTATGGATTTTATTCTTGATCTTAATTTTTATCATGATTCTATCATTCAAAAACATCAACTATGACACTCAAAAATCACATATTAAATCTCAAGCGTTAAATCAAGATAATTCTCATTTGGCTATCTACAAAGACCCTCTTCCTAATCACCAACCTAATCAAAACAACCAAGACAAGCCTAACCCTTCCACCAATAATGTATTAAGTCTGGTTGATCCCACTTCTAAAGAGAATGTGGTTAACATGACTAATATGTGAAGGGTGGTTGTTTTTATTCATCCTCAACCTATCTACACTCCTCTTTTGTCTCATGCATTCCATGTTATCTAGGATTCTTTTCCAGCCCATTTAAATGAGTTGGGGTAGGATGACCTTATAAACTTTGATAATCTAATTACAAATTCTCCCTTGGATAACACTTCCCATTCTATTTCTACCATTCTTCCATCTTTTAACAATAATGATAATCAAGCCTTTACTAACACTTCTACCAATTCTCAAAATCATCTTAAACCAACCACTTCTTCTTCTCAACATAATTTACAACATTATTCTAAACCTTCTCCTTCTTATTAATACAAATTCCAATGCACTTTGGTTCTTCATTTTGAGTACCTTATTAATCATTATGCACCTATTTCTAACAATCTTATTATGGGTTATGATGAGTGGGATCCCATTATGGAGCTCACTATAATCCCATCCCAAATTCCATTCCATAAGCTTATGATGACCTTTCCACATCATAGAAACCATATTATGCAATTATTTTTTTAAATAAACATCCCTCATCCTCCCTTAGTAGGATGTGAAGTAGCCTTATCTGGATCTAAGGATAACATATTACAACAATGTGAAGAGATGTCCATCCATGTTGATGAAACAATGAACACTTCTCTTTCTTTAAAATTTTATATCACTTCTATGATTCCCAATGAGATTCTAATTCATGTGGATGATCCTCATTTATTCATTAGTATCCAAATAGGTGATATCCAAGTCAATCATGGATTGATTGATGAGGGTTCTGGCACTTGCATTGCCTCTCTTAATTTTATCAAAACCCTTGGATATTATGAATCAAATCTCAAATCTACACGTATCACATGTCAAAGATATGATCGAAGTAAAACTCCTCCTTTAAGTTGTGTGTGGCTTCCCATTATTGTCCTACCTATCACCATTCATGTGAAGTTGATGATATTTAACTTTCCTCTCTCTTATAACATCTTTCTTGGTAGGCTATAGACTCATCATATGAGAGCATTTGCTTTTTTCACCTTCCAATGCATTAAATTCCTTGATAATAGAGCCATTTATAGGATTCAAGGTGATACTAACCCTTGGAATTTTGAATAATTCCAAGACCATGGTGTCTTCAAGATTCTTACTCTTAAGCTTTACCTAGTGTTCCATTTCATGAGTCTTAACGCTTCAATTTTCCCATTAATTCAACTCAAGGTTACAACAGGCATCCCAAACTCATTGAGAGTATTCCTCCTAACCTCTTAGATGTTAATGATGATAGGCTTGATGAGATCAACCTAAATATTAAAATTTCTAATGTCTCACCTCATCTCATCTCGTAGATTCTAACTTCTTTATAACCTCATTCTCACAAACTTCTTTGTGATGATATTCCCATTATCTTGACTAAGACTTAGCATTTTATTCATCACACTTCATTAGAAGATAAGGTCATTCATACTTATGTCATTGACCATCACACACCTAATTATGTTGATGGTTATTCCTTATATGATCTATTCTTAGGTGGTCTTATTTAGGCCCATAATGCTGAGATTATCTATTATTGTTATTCTTTATTTGAGTCTTTTGTTATATCTTCTAGTTTTCCCTCATTTATAGTTCCTAATTTTAGTATTTTTCCTCTTTATCTTAAGGTAGAGATGGAACTGACACCTCTAGCTTCTAAGGAACCTCATAGGAGTATGCTCATAGATTGTGTTATGACTAGGCCTTACTTTTTTACTAGGTACCATGATCCCTATAACTTGTTTATCCCTGAGGTGCATGCAACCCTTATTCATCCTTCTATAGATACCTCCCCTCCCTAAGTGTAACCTACATTGGAGCCCACTCTTGATCCTACTACAGTTGAGCCCATTCTTTCTCCCACTATAGTTAAGCATGCTCCTCCTCTTATTATTATTGAGTCTATAACTACTTTTGATCCCATTGCACCTTCCATTCAGCCTAGTCCCATCCCTTCCCCACTACCTTCCCTTGGTGATGTTTTGCTTCCTTTACCACCTAAGGCTTCATTACCCACTAAATGTGCTATAAATCCTTCCCTATCTTCTTCCACTCTTATCACACCATCTCCTATGAGTGATTCTCCTAAGACCACTAACAAGCATATTTGTTACTTTCATGACACAGATAATCATTCATCTACCCATTATTGCAAACTATGACAATATATTGATACTTTATGTCCTTCTTCCCCTTTGTCCTTAGATAAAGCCATGCCTCCCACAAAGGTACTTCCTAAATATATGCCTAAGTATAGAAAGGTGTATTATCTATGACACTAATGTGGCACCCATCATACTGATCATTGTTACATCCTTCAACAACATCTTAAAGATCACTTTATAACTATTCTCAAACCTTATATCATTCCTCCCATAGGTCATTCCCAAATTAAGGCTCTTCCATCTTCTCCCATGGCTCCACCTCCTATGGTTCCATCCCCTCTTATGGTTCCTTCATCACCTTCTATGCCTCCACCCATGACTCCTTCACCTATGGACCTTCCCTCACCTGTGGATCCTTCTCCACCCATGGATCCTTCTCCATTATTGATTCCTACATCTCCTATAGAACCCACTCCCATGCATTCTCATAAGTATCCCTTCCCTAATTTCTCTCCTCAACATGATCCTTCAAGCATTCCTACTTTTTTTGTTGAGGAGATTATATGAGAAGTATTTTCTTAGTTTTCATTGAAGATAGACAAGACATTAGTAGTAGTTCATATCCATCTTCATAGAGATATATCTAATGTTATAGATAATGTGTGTGGATATATTTATCAATATTTATGAGCACATGTATGGTGCTTTTACATTTACATTTGTATTGGACATGTGTTCCCATCTTACCTTTATCTATCTATTATATCATTTGACATTGTGTCAAATTCTTATTTATCTTACATGGTGACTTTACTTTTGTACTCTATATTGCTTATATTATCATTTATTTTTATTTATGGATGTTTTTATTTATCATTTCTTTAATTTTTTCTTCTTTTTACCTTCTTGTGTCTTTATGATTATTTGATTTCTTATCTCTATTTTTCATGGATAATTGTCATTGTGACTCAGTTATACAAACCTTATTCCCTTTAGTAATTTCCTATTACCATGTGATTAGTTATAAAATAAATCATCTCATTATAATCTCCTTTCACCAGTCCACTTTGGATATCCTTTTTATTTTTCCCCCTTTTTTACAAATTAAGCATATACTTGGTTGAGACTTGAGATAACATGTTGGTTCATTGTTAATCCTAAGTGTTCTAGTTAGTCTTGTCTTTGGGTTACTTAGCTTCCTTTAGCCTAAACTTACAACTCATTCATGTGTATCATTCTATCTCTCATGATTGATCATTCCAAGTTCATATGGAGGAGGAATTATAAAAGCCATAAAACTATGCAAAAGCCAAATCATTAAATAAAAGGAAATGATAAAAAAGGCAAAAACTTTTAAAATTCTTAAAAGTCCATTCACACTAAAAGACATGATTCAAAGCACATCTCATTCTTATAGTCAAAGCTCAAACTCCATAGTTGGCCTCACGATAGATCCAATGTCCATTGGGGTTTGGTAGGTTAGGAGATTAGAAAAGGATAATAAAAAAATCTTTTAGTGCTACCTATTTTCTCACACAAGTACCCAATCTTCACAGTAGACTGATGACTCTGTAAGGGGTCCTAAGGAATGGGGAACACAGTTTGGGAAGGTAGGTCCATTTTAATTTTTCTATACCAATCTACCTTCATGATTTTATCTTAGTATCATACTTATTTGCTTACAAAGCTTAGTGTCTTTAATGAATAGGTTTCCTTTGTACATTGATGGTCACTAATCACTTAATGTCTTCTTATGTCCTTAGTATGCCTCCTATCTCCTAAGGTATTCTCATAAGATGCCTAAATTATTATTTTTACATTCCCTTTTTTATTCCATACATTCCTCATATTTCCTCTTGAAAAATATTATTTTGTTCACTGATCACTTCCCTTGGGATTCCATTTGTGAATCGCATTGTAAGACCATGAATAGAACCTGGTATTCCTCACAAATTACCATAATTTTACATTTATATTACCCACATCCTTTGTTACCTAATTTTCACATTTATTCCACCTCATTGGTGTTCCCTTTATGAGTTATAGTATAAGACCATGGATAGGACCTAGCCCTCCTCACAAAATTTTCTAATAATCCATTTCACAATCAAAATTGCATGTGTCAAATATGAGATAAGATGTGATTGATTATGAAATTACACATCATTTACATGCTTCCCATATTGAATTGGTGTGTTTTTATTTCACTTTTATCCTCTTATTTCCAAGTGCATATAATAATTCAACCATTTTTTTGAATTTTTCATACTTCCCAGCTTGAATTAGTGTGATAAATTAAAGACCCAAATTTTTCTAATTTTGTTTTTCTCGTATACTTCCCAATGTGATTTAGTATGATTGATTGACTTAATTGATTTGTTTTTATATCATTTGTTCCTTTTACATTATATTCCATTTTATTACATTATTTTCATACTTCCCAACATGATTTAGTGTGATTTTACTTGTTTTAATTTGGTGCCAATATTTTATTTGGTTTAAAAACAAATTCCTTTTTACCATCTTGTTTACCACCCTTTTGGTTCTTTATACTTGGTCATTTTCTTGTTATTACACATTTCCCAACTTGAAATAATGTGTAGTACATTTTTTATCGATTTTTTTTTACCAAGTCCTTTTTTCCTATTTCTTTTTAACCATTCATGTTTCCTACATAATGCTAGAAAATAAACCACACCTCATATATTTTCTATAATCATATACAACAATAGATAAATACATGTGCTAGAAATAAATATATCCAAAACATCAACAACCACAATCATAATGATAACACATACAACCAATATCTAAAATGCCAAAATTACATATATATATATATATATATATATATATATATATATATATATATATATATATATATATATATATATATAATGAGTTTTGATACAACCAATACAATCATATACAATGCTCCAACTCTATGGCTAGGCCCCATCTTGCCTATCTTGTTGCCTAACCATGCTACATATAAATGCCTCAGTCTGACCCTTTTGAATAGAATGTTATAACAAGGTTGTATATAATCTTAATCCTGACACTTACCCCTATAGATGAGCTACCTAAGCCTGCACCTATGCTAATTGAGCTACGGTCACCAAATGTGTCACTCTCTCCTACTCCTATACCTATATCATATGGGTTAGGGCCACTATGTGTGTTGCTCTCTCCTTCTCTTTTACCTATGTCATATGGGTCAGGTCTGCTACCTATATCACTCTATCCTAGGCATGTACCTATGTCATCTATGTCACTATAGCTAGATGTGTATCTCTTTCCTTAGCTCAGTCCTATTATACCTATGTCTGTCCTACACCCATCTTTGTTAGTGGCACACCCCCTTTCTATATATTTATATCTACCTTGTTACCTCTGTATCCAATCTAAACTAGCTTGCCTAAGCTAGGGTAGATGATACATTGGGATCCTCTAATGTCATGGGGTCATACAACATCAGTGCCTCATCTAGGACATTATGGAGTGATCACCTCACTAGGGACCCCCATCTAATCTCTTTCTCCTCTGATCCACCTATAAAAATAAAACCAAATAGATATTATATCACTAATATATATAAAAATCTATCTCTAGTATATTTCAAATAAACTTAATTAATAATTTAATCACATTTTATTTCTTATTTGTGCATTAGATACCACTATCTCACCATCTATGTCATTCCTAAGCATATTCTCTCCATTTATGCAGCCTCCAAGAACCTCCTCTATCTATCAGCTCCTAAAAATAAATATTGTAAGCATAGCTTGAGACCATCTTAGCCTACACCTGAGTGTCCTCTGTATGGTCCAACTTTTCCCTAACCCATCTTTTGGGTCATCTGATATATCCATGATCTTTGTCATCTCTTGATCCTCCTATCCTCATTGATTTTGTGTGCTTGGTGGTTACTACTCATCATATTATGGAGCTAGTGGTGGTACCTCTAGTGCTCTTACCTTTGCACCCATGTCCTCTTGATTTATTACTTATATACACATAATATTTTCACACTTTTATTGATTATTGAAACTTCATATCTTACATGAACCTATCAAGTCTCAATTTCTCTGAGTGCATGCTTTAAGGGGTGTACCAAGAAAGGGGTGGGCAAACCTTTGGTGCTTCATAAGATTGTTTTTCCTTTTTCCAAATTTTATCTACACTTTTTCCTCCTAAAACCATGAACCCTAAGCTTATTTTTCTCTTTCCTAGCCATTCTAATCATTTTCCATGTTTTATCCCTCTTTTCCTTGCTTTATCTCCCTTTGTCCTGTTCAATAAGCTACATCATCCATATGGATTTTTAGGCTTATTGATCAATAAGCTAGGTTGACTTGGTCAACCTAGCATGTTCCAAGTCACTTTTTATCTTTTGCTTATTTGCCTCATGGCTGACCTGGCACAGACTTTAGGCACTTGTTTGATAATGTGCTAGGTCGACCTGATCAACCTAGCACAATTGACATGTCTGATGTTCTAGGTAAGTTACCCCTATATATATATGTTCATTTCCAACCAATTAAGATATAAGAGAGTTGAATTAAGTGAATAAGTATGAATGAACATCTACTTATTGTCTATTCTACTTGAGGAATAAAGCTTTAGGGTTTAATACTTTTTTTTGGAGCTCTGATCTTATCTTGTGGAAAAGTATTTTAGATGCTTAGGTAGGTTGTGTAGCCTAGAGATGATTTATCTTGGTTGTTCTTACAAGCCACAACAATCTCTTGAGAAGCACCATTGGCCAAGGGAGAGGTTGAGACTCAACAGGTTCATATTCAAAGGTAAGTATTCCTGACTTTATTTCTCCTTTGTAAGAGTAGATAGATAATGTAGTATGTATTCTTCTCTCCCATGTATTAGGATTCCATATATATGAACATGAGTATATGTCTCATATACATGTTTATTTTATTTTTTATTTACTTATTTGTTCTAACCTTTTACTTTGTGACACAAGCTTTGGTGAGAACTAGATTAGTTTACTTTTCCTGTTATCAGATTAGTTTACTTTCTTGTTTATTATCATAAGTGACTATAGAAACCATATGACTATTTTAGGGTTATTGTGTGATTGTGTTAGACTATAGGATTTATAACCCTACCTATCATGATGTGTTGTGATAGATGATATAATTAATCCCTTAATCAAGTCTAGTGGATCCTCATATTGGCCATGATCTCACTTAAAAGTGTATGCCCCAATCAGAAGTGTAGGTGTGATCTATCTTATCCAATATAGGATTGATTCATGTGCATCATGCAATTTTGATTATATACACTACATGTCATGCTTGATCAATCTATGGTCTCTCATAACATGGCCTAAGCATCAGCCTCACCACTAGTGGATTTATCCCTCCTCTCAATCATGGCTATCTAACATGTTGGGCCTAAAACATGGGCACCACTATCATCACCACTAGGTGAGGCAAGCCCATCTACCCTCGTACTCATGCCATTAGATGTGGCTCTATCTACCAAGTGTAATGTCATATCACCTCCATCCATGCTAAAGTTAGTATAACTATGTCCCAGCTAGGCCATGTAGTAACAATTTGCCCATATAATTTCCATACTATATCTACCCATCTAACTATTCATAGAACTAACATGTGGGGTATAGCCCATGCTACCAAGTTATATCTTCATCTTTATACTCATAGTGACCTATCATCAATCACATGGGGAAACCCAACTGGTTGATACATGGGAAACCTTTCATAGACCTAGGCCATCAATAAAATGATTCGTCTAATATACTTATACCCTATAGACAACATCCCATACATATCATGCATGAGTTTTACCCAAATGATAGACCCTAGATCATAGAGCATCCTCTCATATAGTATCATCCATCTCAAGGATATCATGAAGAGGTGTAACCTATCATCTGACTTATGACACAAACTCATGCTATCATAAGTCCTATCACAACCTATTAGATATCTAAAATATGTGAGTTATACATGTCAAACATACTCTCTCTCTATCCTACATATATCATCTCTGAGCTTGTAGCCCATATAACTAAGGCTCTCCTCTCATCCTCACTATTAGGTATATTAGTATTCACTAATGTCCCTACTATCAGCAATCATAAGATGGCATGTACATCCTCTAGGGTGATTCCCACCTCTATAGTTTCCCCCTCCTATATGAAGGTATTAGTCAATCATTCCTAGCATCCTAGGAATATGATTAATAAATATGAGCTCAAGGATATCCTACACATCTCTACTATGCTACCGAGGACTATAAATATTAGCCTCATCCTATTTTATATCATCAAGCACTCTAATAGATCTAGTAGTCATGTCATGTCTACTAAACACCAGAATCTAGGTTGTTCTACAATCAAGAAACAACAAAATATGTATTAGATCCTCCATGTCATGTATAGTCAAAATATATTCTTTTTACAAATTTTAATCAAAAATAAACCTCAACCACTTTAATTTATTCATTTGAACCTATTTTTAGCCTACTCACCCCTTTTAGCCCTTAGTTGGTCATTTTGGGTCATTTTATCACTCTTTCATCTACTTGCATGCATTTCTATACTATTTTGGTTCTTTGGTCAAACTAGATTGACCAAAATTTCCCTATTTTTAGCCTAGTTGACTTGAAAATATCAATCAACCCTCTTATTTCCCCTAGTACTACATTATCATACTAGAATTTTCTACTCAATTGACAAACTATACTAGGTTGGTAGTCTATAAAATGTATAGGGTTGGCACATACCTACTAGGTTGATAGTGTGGATTTTGCCAAATTTTATCTTACTATATCGACTAGGTTGACCTAGTTGTTTTTTACTACCGACCCCTTACATTCTATGAAAAAAGCACCTTCTATTAGTTTTATCCCCAAACCCATTTCACTAAATGGTTTTTCCTACCTATAACATCTAATTTGGTTTAATTTCAACATCTATAAATGCTTAAAATCACAAATTTCTAAAAATACACTTAAATCACTAAAATATTCAATAATTGCCTTAGGATTCTTAGTTGCCTACCTGTCCTGCACCCATTGCTGCCTCTAGGGGTCCCTCTCATCTATCCCATTACCTCCCCACCATCCTAACTCATTTAGTCTCTTAAATCTCTTTTTCTCTCCTTCACAAGTCAAAAATAACAAATGACTTTCATTTTGCCCTATTTAAAATAACTTTTCATAATTCAAATCTTTCCATTATTTTCTAGCAGATTCCTTATTTTGCCTTTATCTTTGTTTTCACTTATCTTTTTTTTAAACCATAAAATGTTTTATATGTGTGATGATGTAGAGAATATTTTCCATTATCATATGCCTATCTTCCAAAAATTTCAATTTTTGGCTATTTTTTGTACTAATTTCTATAGGTTCGCCTAGTGTTCTTCACATTAAATGCCTTCACCTTTCTTGTAGTTTATTTATTTATCTACAATACTAAGTATAGTAAAGCTATATGTTTTTCAATTATATATTTTCCTTTATCTTGTTTTTTTCTTACTACACTTTACTTAGCATCAACATTATGTGTTATCATGTTTTATTTCTTGAAGTACCATCCCACGTTGCACTCACATGACACATGATGAGCTTCAAGTGGGTCATATGTATATAGATAATATTTTCAAACTTTTAATGATAACTAACACTTTATATCTTATAATAACCATCAATTTTCAATCTCTCTGAGCGCACACCTTAAGGGGTGCACCAAAAAAAGGGGTGGGTAGACCAATGGTGCTTCACAAGATTGTTGTCCCTTTTTCCACTTGTTATCTACACACTTGTCTCTTAAAACCATTAACCATAAGCTTTTTCTTATCTATTTTACCCATTCCAAGAATTTTTTACATTTTATCCTCGCATTCCTTACCTAAATCTCTTTTTATCAGTCGATTGTACTGGGTCGACTAGGTCGACCCTGTATAATTTTGGGGTATTTTTCACCTAAGAGCTAGTTGACCTTTGGCCAACCAAGATCATGACCTAGTGAATTATTATCAAAAATTATATAAGATTGACTAGGTTGACCTTTTTGGCAAAATTTTTTGAAAGGGTTTAGTGAAAGACCCACCTATATATCCAAGTTCAATTCCATCAATTATCAAGAAGAAGTGAAGAAGTAAAAGCAAACAAACATCTATTTATTGACCATTATAATTGAAGAGTAAAGCTTAGGGTTCCATACTTTATTTGGATATATAGATCTTATCTTATGAAGAAGTCTTTTTGATGCATTGATAGATTGTGTATCCTAGAGTTGATTTATCTTTATCATCCTTACACATCACAACAACCTCTTGGAAAGCACCTTGGCCAAGGGAGAGATTAAGGATCAATGTGTTTGTATTCAAAGGTAAGTATTCCTAACTTTATTTCTCCTTTTTAAGAGTAGATAGATAATCCATTTGTGATTCTCTTCAAATGTATTAAGATTATGTATACATTGATGTGAGTATATGTCTTCTATGCATGTTTAGTTTTATTATTTCTAACCCCCGCTTTATGCCACAAGCTTTGTTGAGCACTAGATTAGATTTACTTTTCTTATTATTAGAATAGGTGAAATATCAAAACCTAGGACCCCCTTAGGTTTATTATGTGATTGTGTTATATTGGAGGCTTTTTTAATAACCCTCCTTATCATGGTGTGTTGTGATAAATTATCCCCTAATCAGGTCTAGTATATCCCCATATTGGTCATGCTCTTGGTTAACAAATGTATTCCCAATTAGAAGTGTAGGTATGCTCTATATTCTCCTAGTTAGGATTGATTTATATACATGATGCATTTGTTATTTAATACAAGGTACACCATGATGATAACCTTGTTGACACAATAAATTAAGTCAATGCAACAACAAAAAATCAAACAAGTAAACAAACACACAAACATGAAAAAGAAAAGCAATAAAAAGTATTGTGTCATTTAATCAAGTCAAAATACACATGATAGGCTCAATGATAATTATGGTTATAATGTATACCCCAAAGTAAGGATACATTCAATGGTAATAACGGGGAATAGAACATCTTGAAAATTTCCATAATTAAACTTTCCCTAAACAAGGTGAAAATACTGAGTTTGAGTTAGAGCAATTTTTTTTTACTTTGCCCCAAATAAGGTGAATTTAGGAAGGATGCATCCCAATTTTATTTGATTCATTTGTATTAATATTTATTAATGATTATTTACAAGAAAAATGTTTTATATTTTATTGTTGTATATCTCTTTTGGAGATATTGGCTTTTTCTAATGTTTAGGATGTTTTAATGTTATGAATGTTTAGGATTTTATAAATTTTTGAATGATTTTTTATTTTTATAAATTTTTGAATGATTTTTTATTTTTATAAATTTTTGAATGTTTTGACTCATAAAATGGAGAGATTTTACATTTAAATCACAAATGGTGAGAGGGTGGATCAAATGATGATTGAGTTAGCTCAAAAAATTGAACACTACCTGCATAATCCAAATGGACCTTAAACTACTATATTTCAATCAAATTAGGGATTAGAATGTGATAAGTGTTATCACTTAGATTTTTTACCTATATGAATAATTTATCTACATTTTTTAACCTATGAAAAGTGAATACAGTTAAGTTTTGCCATCCTTGTGTTGTGTCTTCTTTGTGTATGTACGGTTATTTGTCAAGTTTATGAATGCTCTGATTCTTATTTCAATCACATAAATTCATCTGTCATATTATTTATGCCATTTTTAAAGTTTGTTGATAAAAAATAAATAAATATATTCCTTATTTGATAAATAATCCTTATTACCTTTGATCTTATATTTGTACAAGATTGTGCTTTAACAAACTCAAAATATTAAACATTCAACTATGTTAAAATAAAGTAGGCATTAATTTCAACTATCTTATTTGGTGAAATCACCATTTTTCCACTTTTTTAAAACTCATTATAAAACTCTTTTCCTTACAATTCAAACCCTAATTAGCATAAATATCACTAAGAAGCAGTAGTTTTATGTAAACTGGTCATATACCATTTAGACTAAGCTTAGTGAAAGGAAATTGGCCTTATTTGGAGGTTCACCTCAATTCACCAAGGTTCCAAAACTTAGAGGTGATCCCATTATGTCATTATATTTCCACATGTTGTAACACATTATACTCATATTATTTCCAATACTTCAAATACATGTAAAATCTAAGTCATAATAATAAGCATGAACATGGAAGTAAATTTGATTAAAATGATCATGATTGAGATTAGATTAAAGTTGATAGAGAAATTTTAACTCTAAAAATGGTTAGATTATGAAATTTAACTTATAAAATGGTGAGAGCATGAAATGTGAATGTTTAGGAGTGTTTGGAATATTATACCCACAAGGCATCACTAACAAATGGAAAACCTATTCTAACACAAGGATGGGATTTAATAAAAAATGACTGGATTGAAATGATTAGATTGGATAATAATGAATGATAATTAGATGAGGAATCTCTAAGGACCATGTCACATGGGAACCAAATGTCTAGTTTTCAAAACATCTTTAAGAGGGCATGCTAAGATATTTTCCAAAATAGGGCTCAAAACAAATTTCACTTTATTATTAAGATCAAGATAGGAAGGAAAATTTTACTAGGGTAGGATAAAAAGAATGATGGTTTGGGACAAGGTAAAATGGTCAATATGATGTGAATGGAAATAATTTCAATGCAAATAAGGATTCCCCCAAGTGTCAAGGTAATTTTAAATAATAATTTATTTACACATGATGCTAGAAACTTAGCTTTCATCATGGTACTTACCCAATGTACCATAAGCATGGTTTTCATCATTGGACAAATTATTCATCTTTCTCTTTTGATTTATTAAGATCAAGATAGGAAAGAAAATTATACTAGGGTAGGATAAAAATAATGATGGTTTGGGATAAGGTAAAATGGTCAATATGATGGCAATGGAAAGAATTTCAATGCAGATAAGGATGCCCCCAAGTGTTAAGGTAATTTTAAATAATAATTTATTTACACATGATGCCAAAAACTTGTTTTTCATCATGGTACTTTCCCAATGTACCACAAGCATGGTTTTCATCATTGGACAAATTATTTATCTTTCTCTTTTGATTTATTTTTTAATTTTTTAATTTCTAGCATCCCAAGTCAATGGAGGATTAGGATATGCATAATTTTGAATGCTTGATCTCTAACTTATATTGATTATGAATAGATTTTCTACTAGAATTATGTTGTTGATTTATATTATATTGATGTCAAAGTGATCTTCATTGGTTGTTGACTAAATTTCTTCCAAACCTCTAAGTAAGGTATCTTTATAGCCTCTATGAAAGAAAGTGTTATCAAGGAGGGTAAAGTATGATAAGAATTGGATAAATTATTTGATTTCATATGGTAATATGGGGTTTGGCCTAAGGATATTATCATGAAATGAGGGATAATTTTTGGAATAACAATGAAAACTAATACTTTTAGTCATACACACCCTTGTTTCTAATTCTGAATGTGACATGATTTTAGATGTTGCTGGGCCAGCTAGTCTAATATTAACTTCAATAATATCTTCATCAAGTGATGCAGAATTGATTTGCTCATTTTTTGGCACCTTGAAGAGGTTTTCACCAAGTATTCTTGATTGTTTTGATTTTTACTATCTGATAGCACCTCAAATAAGGTTTCACTAAGGGATGTTGATAATTTATTTTGATTATCCCTTAGCATTTTAGGTAGGGTTTCACTAAAGGATGCTAATTTTGGAATCTAATTTGCTAAATAATCCCATAGTGCCTCAAACAAGGGTACATTATGGATCTTTTATTCTAACTAATTTTATGCCACTGATATTTCGCTATGAAATAAATCCAACAATGTGTGATTATGTCAGTCCCAATTTTTAGGTGGATGAAAATAGATGTTAGGGTAATGGGTTAGATGGTTAACATGAAAAGGATGGGGAATAATAATGGAAGGATAATAGGTTGTACCATATTCATAGAGTTTAGTAGGAGAACTTATGTTGATGTCAATGTAAACTTCCTCAAAAATTGTAGAAGGATCATTGATGGCTTCAAATTGATCTTATACAGGTGTGTATTTGAGATTACAATATCCTAATTCTAATATTTTTATAATGTTAAATATAATGCTAATACTGATGTTTATTTTGATTTTGATGCTAATGGTACATATCTTGATTCTATTTATAAATTTGATTTTGATTCTAATGTTGATCCTAATTCTTCTGTTAATGTTAAATATCTTGATTCTAATTGTAATTTTATTTTGTTTTTGATGTTGATCCTAATTATGATTTGACCACATGGATGACCTACTAGATCAAGTTATCTACAATTTCTTTTTTCACTTCTTGTTGAGTAATGAAGGCTTGAGGATGTAATTATTTTTGATAATGGAAAATATTGTGTAATGGATGAAAAATAGATTGTTGGTCAATAATGTGTTCTTTGATGGGATTATTGACTAAGGGTTTGTCGAAGATAGGTGAATATTCATAGATATTATCTTAAAATCAAGGCTAATAAAAAATAGTAGTGTGGTCAAAGTATGACTCATCAAATATGAGTGATTAAACAAGAACATTGAAAATGGGCAATTTATCTCAATGTTGACTTGAAAGTGAATGGGTATGATTATGATTAATAAATGGATCTTAGAATATCCCTAGTGAGTGATTATAAAATTGGGTTATAGGTGGATCATCAATATATGATGGTTCATTGGATATTAATTACAAGACATAATTGGATGACTTTATTGACTGTGACTTTAAGGTCAGATCAATTATAAACATAGTGTAAGATATATTTTGGCTAAGCTAAAAGAGTTTTCATGTAAAATCTTGGCTTACAAATGGGCCTAAACTTGATTTTTGACATGGTTATTATCTCTTAAAATATAGATATTCATTATATAAAGGTGACAAAATAGGTTCTTTTTTACTAGCATGATCGTGATCAAGTGGATAACTAGTAGATGGGATGTTTGACAAATGTCCCTATGAAACAGTGTGACTACTCCTACTTAGGATAGAATCTAAGTTTTTTGGATCAAATAATGTAGGTAATTAAGCACCTATTTATAAGATTCATAAAATGATAACATCCTTATTTTCAAATAAGTATCATTCATAGGCTTTATCTAAATCTAGTGTGAACATCATAAAATTGAATGGAAAGATGATAGAAGATTGATCAAAAGATACCCCCAAGTGAGGATACGTGCAAAGTGAATGACTAGATTATAATTGGCCCTAAGCAGGGTGGAATTGAATTTATTGAAATGGAATTATCCCCAAAAATTATATAAATTATTTGATTGGATTGGACCCCAAACAAGGTAGAATTGATTAGAAGTGATTTGACTAGATTGGGCCCTAAACAAGGTAGAACTGATAAGTGATTTGATTTAGATTAGCCCCAAGCATGTTAGAATTGAACAAATATGTGAATGTAATTATAATTGGGCCAAAATAGGATGGACTTGATAATATTGACTATGATTATCCCTAAGCAAGGTTATATTGATTAGATTGTTTTAAGCC
Organism: Torreya grandis; assembly: GCA_037957365.1. Taxonomy (NCBI): domain Eukaryota; kingdom Viridiplantae; phylum Streptophyta; class Pinopsida; order Cupressales; family Taxaceae; genus Torreya; species Torreya grandis. The sequence goes on along the minus strand of JARHVA010000059.1, from coordinate 4,119,381 downwards.
TAGGTTGGACTTTAATGTTGTATTAAAATCAAAATGAGAGAAAGGATGCATGTAAGGACTTTATCATTCCCAAATAACATGTGTGAGAGATTGAATATAAAGATAAGGATATGGTTTGAATAATTTTATTTTTAATTGATGGACCTTGATCAAAGTGAACCTAATTTGAGTGTAATTTTGTTGGGAAAAGAAAATTGGATAAGTAAGAGTGTGTAGAATATTCCTTGAATATTTGTGAACTATATATGTAATTTTTAGCTTGTGTATTTTGTCCTATCCTCTTGACTTGTGAAATGATAAAAATTGAATAATATCCTTAGTTTGCTGCCAATGTATAAAGTAGAATATGAATATTCAAGAACTATATCAACTATAAATATGTATGTTTGGATATGAAGAAGATGATGACCCCTTTATAAGATCAATATAGACTTATGGTTTATGGTTACCTATTAGATTTCTTATGTTTATCCTTGTTTGTCTTATCATGTTTAATTTCAAGCTTTAATCTATCTTAAGAGGTAATCTTGAATGTTCTAAATATCTAAAGAAATCCCTATTTAATTTGACTTTGTGTAAGTGTACTCTTTTCATTTTTGATATGCTTCCATTAATTATGACTTCACTACTTTGTTTTGCACAACAGGTAGAATCTATCTATCCTCATAATTAGCATGGTCTGGTGACCTAGGAACCTTTTATAACAATGGTATGGTGAGCAAGTAATAATATTCCAAAAAATAAACTATGTTAAGATGGTTATCAAGATAATGAGAGATTAAAACCTAGTTAGACTAGAAAATATGGCACTTCACAAAGGAAGAATCCAAAAGAATGGGCCTCACTACAAGTGAAATAATTTAGGAACATATATATGGAAAATATATGAAATATTCTAGTGTGATCTACCTAAAATATTGGCTAATTTGTTGACAAGACTTGAGTATTATTATTTTTATCCTACGGTGAAAGAAACCTTTATTTGGACTGAAGAAAAGATAGACCAATCAATAAAACTATAAACTGATTGGATAAGAATGATAGATTACTAGGTTAAAACCACTATAGATGGATATACTACCAAGTTCATTATACAAGGATATTTGGCATTCAAGGTTGTGTAATATTGATTCATCTAAAGAATCAGAGGGAAGTTTTTATAGTGACTACATATCCTATTAAAAATTTTGGTGATGGAAAAGGCCATGGAGCCTATCCTTGCCCATATGGATTAGTCACTTTAGGTGTATGGGGATGTGTGCACATGATATTAAATGAGGGATATATAAGTGAATAGAGATTGAGTCTAAATCTAGAATAGAGATGTAAGGGAAGAAAGTTAGAATAAAAATCTAGATTCAAAAAGATAAATGTGACAATAAAATAGATGGAATAAACTAACGGATACCCAAGTAGTTGTAAATAAAAGTAAGAATAGTAGTAAAATAGTAGATGAATGAGTATGTAGAAATAATTATTTACATGATGAGAAAATTTTGAATAAATAAAAAAATAATGGATGTCGATATAAAAAACAAGAAGATAAAGAATGAGTAGAAGAAGAAACGTGTGATGAATAATTTGAGAGTAGTTTAGGAGTAGAGCAGATAAAAGATAGAAGTAGTGTGTCACTATAATAAAATGTATTAATAAAAAAAGAACTAAAAAGAGAAATATAACTTAGTTTTAGGCTAATTTAAATCTCAAGTACAACAAAAAATAAGTCACTAGGAAGGATCATTCACCATAAGTATATGCATCCTTGAAGCCCAATCTTATATATCTGAGTAGAAGCTTTCAGCCAGTTAAGCAAAAGGAGAAGAGCTAGGAGAAATCATTTTTAGAGTATTTAGATCATTAGGGAATGGAAATCTAGATAAATTAGATTAGGAAGGATTTAAAGTTTATATAATTAGGTGAAATTGAAGAACAACAAGAAAGAAGTAAAGATAAATAGAGTGCACATGAAAACTCCTCTGGTGTGCATTGTAACACATAGATAGGATAAATAAATACACAACCACTTCAAGTAATAGCTTCATATAAGAATCCATCTAGACCTACACTATGATGAATTAGGTAAGAATATTCTTGAGTTTGACCCTTTATGATGGATTTATAGATCTTGAACAATATTTGTTAACCTACAAAATGAAGTGGTAAGTTAAAGGTCTAACTAATGAAACTTTTCAAAAGTGCAAATTAGTAGGTTCCCTAACTAGGAAAGCACTTAAACTTGTATACAAAATATTTTTACAAGTAACAAGCCTAGAAGATGTGCAAAAATGGCTCATTATAGAGTCTAAAATAAAAAAATGACTGGCCAAAGAATATAGGATTTGAAAGAAATAAGGCAAAGACTGAGAGATTCAGTCTATGATTATGATCACATATTTTTGGATATAATGAATGAATTAGAATTTAACTTAATATATAAGGATAAAGCAACCTAGTTTTTTGAAAGATTATGAGGAAGGATCTAATTTGCCATTGTGCAAACATAATATGAGATAAAAGCAAATGCCAAGGCCACTGTATTATATGTTGAATAAATTGAAGACTACATTGGAAAATCCTATAGATAGTTCCAAGTTTGAAAATAAATTACAAGTTTTTATGAAAAAAATGGAGCGGTATCATGAAGTAAAAAATCCTAAATTGAACCTAAGGTGTACAGAGTGTGGTAAAAAAGGACACCACCAAAGTGGTTATCCTAAAATAAAAACAAAATTTTGTGAACCATGTTGGGTAGTAAGGCATGCCACAACACACTACCATATATTGCAAAAATACATCAAAATTCCATATAACATGTACTATAATTTCTACAAATCAACTATGCACAATGAAAAGAATTGCAGAGCTCTAAAAGAACTTAAAGAGGGGATTTCTAAGAATGTGTTTGTTGTTGTAGTATAATAAATCTCCTTGATGAAGTAAGTGATTCCATGCCTTGAGGTTAATAATATTTGTGCAACCCAAATGGGTCCACAATGGATTCTAAGTTTACCATAATACTAGCCTCATGATTTGGCTAGATTAATGCCATATTCACCAAGTTGGACACCTCCATAAATATTTAGCATCTTGGAGTTTGCCAATAATTTAGCTAAAATAATCAAATTAGACTCCTCTAACTATGTAAGAATAATTTAATATGTGAGACAATAATTAATAGTATCAACAATAGAATTTGGCACAGGTACAAAGAGCATTTCGAGGGGGATATCAATCAAATAGGGGAGGAGGCCAAGGTGGATATCAATGTGGTAGAGGAAAAAACTATTAGTGGCCTCTTTTGCATTGTTAATTATGTAGAGAGTACAACCATGTAAAAATAAATTGCCTAATGAATCCAAAAAGGTAGTCACATTGTGCTTACTATAGAGTTTTTAAACAACATGATATAAGGATTTCCCTCTTTTGTAAAAATAGAGGAAAGATAAATCTATTTTAAATGTAAACATGGTAAGTATAAAACCCAAATATAATTCCTTCTTGAATGCTGTGACATGAAAAAACATGTAGAAAAATGACTACCTCCACTTGAGATGCCTCAAGATCAAGGCATCTAAAAGGATAGACAAGATAAATATCTGGATCCAATTATAGAAAAAGGTTTGATGAATGAAACTATGAATTTGCTAAAAAATATTCAACAAAAAGAAAATATTGATGGTAATGCTTAGCCATCAATGCATAAATGTATGGATAAATTATGTGCATCATACGACAAAATGGAGTTGTCACTGCACTAAAAGTTTAACTAAAAATATTGAGTGCCTTGCATAATGAGGACATATCATAGAACATCACAAATTTTTTACATGATCTTTTAGAATGTGTGTAATGGGGCCAACAAAAGACAAAAAAATTGGTTTGGTATGTGAAGAAAATTAAATCTTAGGATGTAGACATATGCATTGATTTGGAGGTTCTAGGATATGAAATCCCAAATGTTATCTTTGACTTTAGAAGTATAATAAATATGATCCTCCACATGGGAAGTGATTAGATGACCAACCCTTAGTTATATCCCAGTAACTTTGAGCTTGGCTGACTATGAGAAAGTTAAACCTATTGGTCACTTGGAGGATGTTGAAATCAAAGTCACAGACTTGTCTTTTTGAGGAGACTTTGAGGTTATAGACATGAAGACCATGACAACACACTATCCTACCTTGATAGGGAAGAAATGGGTGTATTATGGATGAATGACCATCAATACAGTACTCAATCAACTAGAGGCACATCAAGGTGATAAGGTTGTATTCATTCCACTCAATAGAGTGCACAAATAATATATAATTCCCATTAAACCAGACTCTCCATATATTACTCAAGAAACTAGCTAGATAAAGGTTAATATAGAGGATAATCCTAATACTCTATTCACAATGCAATGCAACTTCTTATACGAACAAGCCAAACCTAAAGTGTAATTAATGATTACCCAATAATTGAATGAAGTAGAATGATGGATACCAAAAGAAAAAGTTTCACAACCAAATGTAAATTAGTTCATCAATGATGACTAAACCTCCATATCCCTAAAATCACCCACTCACTCAAAAGTTAAATTCTTGTATCAAGTTGATGATCACATGAAAGATTACATAGAACCAACAAGGGAAGGCATAGTGCCTTAAGAAGTAGCATCTTTTATTAGTGGTGGTTCAGATACACACTTCCTTAACTAGGCCCATAGAGACCATGAACTTAGGCCTATGAGGATGGTCTTTGTACATGAACATCACCTACCCGTATATTATGCAATAGAAAACCTTGATTTTATTTTATGACTGCAAGCCCATATCTTAACTATCAATCAGTGAGTTAGTGCATTAAACTATGCTTTGAATACAATTGTTACAACTTGGTGGGAAACTCATCAAGATAATCAACTAGAGTGGGATGATGCGTGTGAATTCATGATTAGTAGGTTTTAGCTTCCAGAATTCATCTTCACTAACTGGCCATTTTTTCAAGATAGAGAATGCCCTGAGTTTCATGTACATAAATGTGTTAAAGTTTAGAATGAAGAATGTGTGGCACCTAAGTATTGGGTTTCATATTTTTCACTACACACTAGCTCCACTACTAGTAGCATGGTACATGCACCAAGAGCCTAGGAGAGAAATGAAACATTGGGCACAAGTATAGAGTGACTTCATACAAACTTTTGTCTTTGAAGATGAAAATCCGTTAGTCCATAATGTACTTCAAAAACTCAAGTACTTTTTATGCCATGGGTGCGTGGAAGATAAGATCACCATAATAGAATCAACTATGTAAAAAAATGTAGCTTTTCATCTTATTTTTGCAATCCAAAAGTATAAATCTATTAGAACTAAAGAAAAGTTGTGACACAACCTTGCCATAAAATCTAGGATGAGGTAGATAATGATGAAGACTCTAATTTTGATATAGAGTTAGATTTTAATGATTTATTTAGACTTGATCATCCTATAGAGCCACTTAAGACAACAACGTAGCAGTAACTGAAGAAGATAAGCTATGCAGCATCTAGATTCTAAAAAAGGAGAGGAAAAGGAAGATTCAAGAATTAGTAGATGATGAAAAATACAACATATATCAGTAGCCTTTTAAGAAACATGTCACTAACATTGGAATAGAGGACGTTCCAAAACTAGCAAGTATAGGCAATTATTAGATGGAGATTGAGATTTTAGAAGCCTTACAACTTCTGAGGGACTATCAAGATGTATTCCCCACTAAATTCATAGAAGTATGAGGATTTGACCCATCTCTTGGTGAGATTCACATAAAACTAAAAGATTCTACACATCTAATTAAGAAGCAACCATACAAACTCAATCCCAATATGAAACTCAAATTAAAACTAGAACTGGATAAGATGCAAGAAGCAAGCATAATTTATCTAGTAGAAAAAGTTGATTGGGTAAGTCCAATAGTAGTATAACCCAATAAAATATAATAAATCAAGGTATGTGGAGACTACCACATTCTTAATGATTCATGTGTAAATGATCCTTTCCCTAAACCATTTGCAGATGAAGTCTTAGAGTCTATCATAGGCCACAAAGTATATTCTTTTACAAATAGATTGAGTGGATACCATCAGATTCCAATCATGGATAAATTCATACCATTTGGGTTAAAGAATGCACCTAAAATATTCTCACGTGTAGTAGTCATAGCATTCAAATATTTCATCCATGATTTTTTGTAATTTTATTTAGATGATTGGGAAATATTCTCCCTATTTAAGGAGCATTTATCAGGTTTTATGTTAGAACAATGTCAAGCCCTAGGCATCACTCTAAATTTGAATAAATACTTATTTTTCACACCTTTTGGTGTTTTACTTGGCCATGTTGTTTGTAATGATGGCATATTGGTAGGTCAAGCTAAAATAGTAGTAATCTTGAGTATGCCACCACCTAATAATTCCATAGAAGTGTGTTCCTTTCTTGGGCATATAGGATACTACCAAAAATTCATTAATGGATACACTGCAATATCATCTCCATTAAAAGCCTTACTATGTAAGAATGCTAAGTTTGTATGGACATTTGAATGTCAAGTAGTTTTTATTGAGCTTAAATGATGACTAGTCACTACACTTGTACTTATTTTTCTAGATTAGAATAAGTCATTTCAGGTGCATGTAGATGCCTCGATCATCATAGTTGGTATAATACTTACATAGCCTAAATATGGTGCACTTAACCATCCCATTCACTATGTTAGCCAGAGATTTTTTGATGTAGAAAAAAATTATACAACCACATAATGAGAAGCACTAACCATTATTTTTGCACTAAAAAAATTTAGGCACTATCTTCTAGTAACACCATTCAAAGTTTTCATACACCATCAAGCCTTGTACTACTTGGTCAACAACCCAATGCTAGGAGGATAAATATCTCACTAGCTAATGTTGTTTCAGGAATTTTAGTTTTGAATAAATATAAAACCAAGAAAAGAAAATGTGGGAACTGACCACCTTAGTCGAATCCTAAATGGGGAAGAACTAGAAGAACTATAGGAAGACTCACATGATGCACACCTCTTTTATGTCACTATGATTCTATAAAATTTTAAAGTAATTACTAACTTCTTAGAGCAAGGGATCTTCCCTGCACACTTCTAAGAGTGAGACATAAATTAGTTTGTATCCAGAGTGCTACCCTATACTACCATCAAAGGACTGTTATATCACTTATGGAAAGATGAAGTCCTATGTAGGGTTGTCCTTGAACATGAACGCCCACAACTCCTAGAGGAAGCTCATCAAGGAGTCATAAGAGGACATTTTTTAGGTAAAGCTATAGTGAGAAAGATCCTTTAGAGTAGACTATGGTGGCTAAATTTATTTTAATTTGCACATTAAGTTGAGCAGCATTGAAATGTTTGTCAATGTATGGGGAAACCACTCCACAAAGATAAAATGTTGTTGCAACCACTCCTCATAGAATAGTCATTTGAATAATGGGGTATTGACTTTGTAGGGCCAATCAATCCCCCAAGAAAGTGCAACAAGGCTAGGTATATTATTATTGATACAAACTATTTCATGAAATGGGTTAAAGTTGCTACCACACCTAGCTATGATATGAAGGATGAAGCAAAGTTTTTGTATGAAAACATCATTACCATGTTTAGATGTCTGATGAAACTAGTCAGCAATAGAGGAATGTACTTCCTTAATAAAAATATCAAAACTTTGATAAAAGAATTCATGATTGTGTATCATGAAATCATTGTTTATCATCCATAGGCAAATGGTCAAGATAAAGCTTCTAATAAGGTTCTGGGAAAATTTCTCACAAAAATATGTGATGTTAATTGTGAAGACTAGGAATATTACATTCTTATGATCTTATGGGCATATCACATAAATTATAATAGAGATACATGATTCACACCATTTCAACTGGTGTATGGTCAAGAAATAGTTATGCCAATGGAGTAACTAGTAGCCAGTCTATGCATTGTTATAGCTATGTACGTAAGATAGCAGGAATCTCTTACCAATTGACTCTTAGACTTAAATAGAATGGATGAGTTTAGAATAAGAACATCATGGATGTATAAAATACATAATCAAAGTTATAAATCATGGCACGATTGAAACCTACACCACATAGAATTTCATAAGGAGCAGTCAGTTTTGAGGTATGATAGTTGATTCAAATAATTCCCTAACAAGTTACAGATAAGATGGAAAGGACCTTATATTTTTCATGATTTAACACAATAAGAAATGGTCATTTTAATATATTTACAAGGAACCATATTTCTAGGGTGAGTAAATGGTTATAGGATTAAGCCTTATTGTCAATAACTAATTGATCTTTGTCTACAATTGAGTGGGTGATGAGTAGTACCATTTAGATTAGGATTTTTGCTCAAAATTTTTTGTGTTTTTTTTGCTTTTTTATTTTTTGTAGACGATCTTATTTAAATAATTTGTCAAGTATCAAAACCAAATATTACTATGCTAGACATACACAAGAAGTTCCATGTGTACCACCAAGAAATTTAAAGAGGAGTGACTAAAAAAATTTAAGTTTGGGAAAGATGTTGGAAGGTCACATTAGCAAGATATTATTTGGATAATGGTCATCCACTAGAAATAAATGCAAGAGTGAAGGGTTGGTAGATATGATCTTCTAAAAATTTGTGGTTAGTCAACGTCAGTAGCTTATACCCCTCATACGGGAATTTAAGGGCATAATAGTGTAAATTTAAACATGCACCAATGACTAACAACTTTAAGAGCTAGATTAGAAATTGATTAGCTACATCTACTATGCATTCAGGTGAATGGATAGATAGGTATGGTTTGGATGCAAAATCCAAGAAACATGAAATCTATAAAACATAAGTTCAAACTCCATATCCATATTCCATACTTAGCATATTATTGAGAACTATACATAACTTGAAGTAGATTCATTCCAATACATAGAGTATCTCCAAGCAATTAAAATCTTATTAAGTCACAATGTATACTATGCCATTGATTCAACCTATTTTAGAAGCATATAAGGAAGCCATAGGTATTGATTTGGTACTATGAAAAACAAAATATAGTGATCAAGAACCATTCCAGTATCTACATGAAGTAGAGGAAAAGATATTTAAGCTGGACCCTATGGATGATACACAACCACTTTCCCTCATAGCTCCACACAAGTTTTAAAACATAGACGTAGAATGCCTAATATGAATGCCAACCTTTGGTGACTTAGGTAAAAGTGTTCAAGTCTTACTTAGATGATATAATGATGGAGCCATCTACTTAGGGCTTCATGACATGGTCATCATCAACACATAAGTTATGGCCTGAGCTTTAGGCATACCAATGCATGGAGATTCTTTGTTATCCTACAAGACCAAAACACCTCCAATTTTTCTAAAAGTTGGAGATCTATATGTGCAACAAATCTAAGGAATTCTCATCAATGAGATTCTAGATGAACCTTTGTGTATCTTGGTTCAATGCATCACCTACCACTTTTAGCAGACCACCAAGTTAGTTAAGCAAAAACCCAAAGGATTTGTGGACATCACCCATAGGATGATCCACTGAGGTGAGAAATTCAATTAGCATGAATATTTTGTTTAGGAAGTGATTACCTACATCAAAAAGTGTTGGACTACCCCAAAACAAACTTTCTAGTAGCAATTCTTGATTTTCCTCTTCTATTTTTACTTAGTGGAAGTTGCTTAAGGGATAAGTACACCTAGATATAGACTAATGGCCAATAAAACAACTTTGTAACCTCATTAGGACACAACAATGAGTAACCCTCACACATGAGGGAAAGTTTAAAGAATAGTGGGAAGAGTGATTGGATCTCATCACTACACACCCTAGAGTTCTAGTAGAGGTATTTTAGTATTTGGGAGAACATGGCACTATTACTCTCATGCCTAAGGGCATCTTAATTACCATACATGAGTTATTGCATTTACCTTTCAAACCACTACCATTATTTATCATGATAGAGATGGCATAGGCTAAGGTGATAATATAGAAATATTATGCAGCCATGTCAGCAACCACTCTCCAATCAATACCACTAGGTGTGGATGTTCTTACGATGTAATCGATAGAACTAGCATCCAAATCCTAACAAAAACAAGGGAATCACAAAGTAGACCTCCATTTTGTGTCACCTCCCTTGAAGTGCACAACATGTAGAACATCATGGAAGGATGACCTAAAGGTGCCATAAATTGCTAGGTCCTATGATCTCATGGAAATGGGCACTGATGCATAAGAGGTATAATAAGATATTTTAGCAAGCATGGTTGGGGAATATTATGAGGAGGAAGAAAAAGAGTTTTTATTTTGAAAGGTAGTGAGAATAGTCTAAATTCAAAATCAAGTCCCTCCTAATCTATGGGTATAACTCCCCACCTATCCACCATCCATCATTATGGATACAGTCAAGGAAGAGGAGGAAAAACCATGATGACACATGAAATTCTATTAACCAATCCAAAATTTTCACCCACTATTGTATTTGCACCCTTACTATAAATTATATTTAAGAAACTTATGTGCAAGCCAAGAAAGATAAGGGAGACTCAAGTTTCCCCTTCACTTGAAGAATGCATGTTTGGTCAATCAGCTATTGAGTAGGAAGCATAGCCTACCCTAGAAACTTTTGTACCAACACCTTGGCATAGGTTAGTCACTATAGAAAAGAGAAAGAGATAGGTTTCTAGTATGAAGGTGAAACCCATAAATTCTCCTCTATCACCAAAGTTGAAAGATATTGAATAAAGTGAAATGGAATAGAATTTAGCCAAAGAATATTAGGTTGCAAGAGAAGAAGTCACATGTGTTGTCGAGTGCAGAAGGAGAAAAAAAGAAGAATGACACTAAATGAAGTAAGATAAATAATTAGAGTACTCTAAAAAGGATAAATACATAGAGGTATATTTATAAAAATCTTAGGACATAGCTCAAATAGCCTAGGAAGCAACTGTACCATAATAGTAAGTACAAGAGGAAAAGGAGAAGAAAGAAAAAGAGGAGGAAGAGAAATGACAATAAAAAGTAGTTCAAGAATAGTAATAGGAAAAATATGATGCCAAAAATAAGGAGTAACATGTTAAATTCTTGAATCAATAAGAAGTGTAGGCACAAGCACAAGAACAAACACAAGCAAAGGCTCAAACTACATAGGAACAGGAGCAAAATAAGAAAGAAGAAGAAGAATAAAAGAAAAGGGAAGAAAAAGAAAAGAAATGAAAGGAAGAAGAAGGTGAGAGATAAAATAAAGTGAAAGATGAAGATGAAAATAAAAAGCAAGAGGAAGAAACTAAGATGAAATTAGAGGAAGAAAAGAAGAAAAATCAAGAGGAAGAAGAGAAAAAGCAAAGGGAGGAACAAGAACAAAAGAAGAATCATGAGGAAGAGGTGAAACTAAAGAATGTTGAGGATTTTATGCAATAAGATAAGTAATAATCTAAGGCCACCATGTCATATCAAGTACTAGTCACAACGTAGACACAAGCCCATATGCCGTATCTTCCACTCAGAGGTGTATGGCTCTAGAATGTTCCAACAGTTACCGTGTGACACACCACCTTCTCCCTTCCTCTAACTACCATGCCTCACTAGGATCTTATAGTGATAATAAGTAATTTGGCCACTCTTTTGGTCATAAAGGAGGAATTTTTTGATGTCTTTCACTTACCACTAAAGAAGAAATTAGATTGAGTTACAACATTCCAAGAATCTATTACATAGAAGGTGGCTTCTTTAGAGCAAGTGTAAGATCAAGCAAAGACTAAGAATGTGGAGCTTCAGAGTCAGTTGCATGAAGTATCATAGGTAATTAAAGATGCTTACCTAGCTCTAATGTCTTGTTTCATAGGTAATCAAATCACGTTAGATCATCACAGGTTGATGACACTCATCATAGAGTTCATTAAATACTGGTGCACAACACAATAACTATAGGTGCTTGGAAATTTGGGTTCCAGTTTGAAGTATGATACCACAACTTTGACTAATTTGCTATAAGAGTATGTAATTATGTTGGACACCATATCCCTCTAAGCCCATTATATCTCATGTAGCCTTCTAGATTGGAAAAAGTAGCTTGACAACTCCTTATCAAATTCTAGTGTAGATTTTAATGTAGTTGTTGCTGCCCACATAACTATGCATGCCCTAACTATGTCATTCAATGAACCTAAACTTGCTCTCCATCAATATTTCAATAATAGAGATAATGTGCGAAATTGACTTCTTAGCTATAAATAGGACTTGAGATGTAGCACATTTTTAGGGGAGTAGGTAGAAAGACATGCAAAAAAGTTGGATTAGCTCAGGGTAGAGATCTAGTTAAAGGTTATTAATACAAGGGCTAAGTTAAGTGTTGCATATAAAAAAGAATTGAAGGACCTGATTGGTATTTATGCATTAATATGTATCTTTACCCACATGGTTCAAGAAGTCATGCTTGATTAGGATGCATTCAAAATGGACTTGACACCATTCTATAATGAGTTAACTCCAATGCTCAGGGTCCCCATGTACATGCCACCTTTTGAGCTCCAATAAGTGATCACCCAATACATGGCTACCTTGAAAGATGTCAAGGATTCCACTAGACAACATCCTTCCTTAGACACATCACCAACTACAAGTTAAGTATTGCATACTGTGCAAGTTTTGAAAATAAAAATTGTATCAATTTTGAATAGTTTTTGCATTAGGGATGATTAGTGAGACAAGTGGAGCCAAATTGGTTGAAAATATGTAAAGGGTGTCCACCTAGCTATGCCAACCTATTTAAAACCTAAAAGGGTGGTAGGTTGGTATGATAGTTGAAAACTTGAAAAGGTGGCTAAGTAGAGTGTAACAGGTGAAAACTACAAATGACACCTTGAGCGATTACTATGACTCTTGCTAGTCTACCCAAATTTTCTAGCTTCTACCTTAGTACATAGTTAGATGAACCTATCATATTGTCTTGGGATGATTCAAACTTTTACATATGGGAAATTGTTAGGAGAATAAAATTGGATAAGTAAAATTGTGTAGAATATTCCTTAAATATTTGTGTATTATATATGTAATTTTTAGCTTGTGTATTTTATCCTATCCTCTAAGTTTGTGAAAGGATAGAAGGTGAATAATCTCCTCAATTTGGTGCCAATGTAAAAAGTATAATATGAATAGTCAGGAACTATATCGATTATAAATATGTATGTTTGGATATAAATAAGATGATGACCCCTTTCTAAGATCAATATAGACTTTTGGTTTATGGTTACCTATTGGATTTATTGTGTTTATCCTTATTTGTGTTATCATGTTTAATGTTTAGGTTTAATCTATCTTAAGAGGCACTCTTGAATTCTATACATATCTAAATGACTCCCTATTTAATCTAACTCTATGTAAGCACACACTTTTCATTTTTGATATACTTTTATCAGTTATGACTTCACTACTCTATTCTGCACAACTGGTAGAATCTAGTTATCCCTATAATTAGAATTTTTTGGTGACTCAAGAACCTTTGCTAATAAATTTTGTTGAGTTTAATTTGAATCAAGTTTGGACTTGATTTTGAATATATCTAGAAACATGATTTGAAAAATAAAAATAAATGTTTGACTTGAATAGAGTTGACTTCATAATAGATTTTATTTTAGAATAATTTGAAAAAATTGGACTTGAATAGTTGACTTAATTTGAATTAGATTTGAAAAATTGGTCTTAAATTGAAATTTAAAATTTAATTATAATTAGGGTTGGACTCAAAATGGGCAACATAATGGCATAATTTAAAAAAAGAGGGGGTTTTCAACATAACAACTAGAAATAAATAGGGTGGACCTATTTTGATAGCATAACACCTTTGGAGGATATAAAATTTTAACCAAAAAATTAGGTATAATAACACCTTATCATGTAGGTGTATGTATATTATGACAAGTTTTTGACATAATAAACAAGCAACCAATCATTCAAGCTCATGAATCTACTTTAGGAATTGATATAAGATTATAACATAATCACTTATCCTTTTGATATATTCACCTTTGATAGTATTAAAATTTCAATGGTTCATTAATTAATTAAAAAAAATATGGTGGTATTTTAATCCCGCCCCTCTCTCAAAATTTTCTATGAAAAGGCAATCTTTGGGGGTTGATACCTTTGTACCCCTTATCAATGAAAATTTTGTGGTGAAAGAGGATTCTATTCTAAGGTTTTTATTTAGATTTATAAATGATTCATAAAGAAAATTAATCCACCAATTTTATGTTTATATTGAATGGTCCATTCACCAAAGCGTATTGTTATTTTGTGACCACATCATCCATAATGTTGTGGTGAAGTGCTACCATAAAAATCAAGCTCTGATGGATATTTTAGCTAAGATACCATTAATATAGCCTCAATTTATATACCCTATCATATGTTGGGGTTGGTATTAATTCTAAGTAATGACATCCTAGTCACCCCTAAGGACTCGCAAAAAGGAAATGACACCCCAATCATGCATCCAAAATAAAAATGAAAGGCATTATTGTTTTGATTCACATGAATCCAACTAAGGGTAAGTAAAGATCATATAGAAAAATCTTTCAAGATAAAAAATAAGTGATCACCTCCATGTTTCTGAGTCATCCTACTAAATGGGAGATCATAGTGTGAAGGAAGTGAAAAAAACTTAGACAAAAAACAAATGTGATAAGGGGAAAATAATAAATGAAATAACTTTGAAAAGAAATGTGTTTTAAGAGCCCAAATAAAAGATGTGTTATTGTTGTGCCTAAATGAAAAATGTTGGAGGAGTAAAAATATCTTGTTTTAAGATTTATCCCCTTTTATTTAATAAAGGACCTATGATAAAATAGTCAATAATTTTTAATGGGGTCTTTGGTATTCATAAATCTATAAACAAAGTGTTAAAGAATTGAAAACAAAAAAAGATTAAAAAAATACCAATCAATATTTTAATAATAAATTATAAAATATAAATTAGTTTTTCATGAAATTTTGATAAGTTTCTTATAGTACCAATATACATACCCATAAAAAAATTCAAATTAAAACAAATAACATATCAAAAATTATTATCATTTTACAAGTCATTTTTTAGCCAAAAAATAAAATCAAAAGCAAAAGGTGGTAGTAATTTTATAAATCCTAAATTATAAATAATTTTGAAATGAAATTATAAAATTTATGATCATTTTACTATCCATTTTTTAGCCAAAAATAAAATCATAATTAAAAGGTAGCAGTCAATAATTTGACAATAAATCCAAAACTATAAATAAGTTTACAATTAAATATTAAGAGCCTTTTTTATTTGATGAATACACACATGCTTTTTAAACAAAAAGACTAAAATAAATAATATATCAAAAATTATGATCATTTTATCATTTGTTTCTTAGTAAAAATTATAATAAATATTTTAAACTAGAAGACTGATAAAGAGACTAGAAGAATTTGTGGGGTACGAGTTAAAACTCCCACCAAGAATTCCATATGTATCCATAGAATTTTTTACAAGTGTTATATTCACAATTTTATATAAACTAATCAAACAAATTAAAGGAAACATAAAAATTTAAGCCTATCACATTGATTAACATAAAGTAAATCTAAATAAAACCAAAATCAAGGAAATATACAAATTATGATTACCTTCTATTTTGGATTGTTCACCTTATCATAAGAAGATGTGGCTTAGATATAATATGATGAAACATCTCTTTTGAAACTTTTATTAGTTAAATTGATGAAGATGGGAATGTGAATCATAAGAGAATTTAAGAATCTAACAGAATTTCATTATCAAACTTAAGTATGAAAATTTATAAAGGGAATGGGTATATTTATATCAATTATTAATAAATAAGGACCCTTAACCTTATTTAAAATATGTAAGGTTATAAATTTATCCTTAAAAATGCACATGGATCTGAACATGGATTGATAACATGAGCCCTTCATCTTGTCTAAGATGAAGGGTGGAGGATGGCTCTTGAAAATATCAATGGGGGATTAATATGAACCCTCCATCTTGTATGCAAGATGGAAACTAGATAATTATCCTCAAAATATATTTGTGAAAATCAATATAAACCCTTCATATTGTTTCCAATATGAATGGTGGAGAACCATTCTAAAGAAAACACATGGATAATCAATGTGGGCCCTTCATTTTGTTTCCAAGATGAAGGGTTGAGAGTTCTCTCTAAAATATCGCACAAGATTCATTAAGGGTCATTCATCTTGTCTCCAAGATTAAGGGTGGATAATAATCTTTTATATTGATTTATTTAGTAAATTAGTGGGCTCATAAAATAATATTCCATAGGAACTCAAGATTATTTAAATGAAGATGCCTCTTCGAAAGAAAAGGAAAAGGAAGAATTAATAATTGAAAGGAAAATATAATTCCATTTGCATAGAATTATAGTTATAAGAATGATTAATTCAATTTAATCAAGAGATCAATTTAATTAATACAATCTGAATATATTAATTAGAAGAATGACTTAGAAGATGATTATAGAAGGGGAAATATTTGAATTAATTGATCATAAAAGGAGAATTGGTGAATTGAGCAGATAAAATGACTAGAATGATAATTAGACAAATTTGATATGGTGAATTATCCCACCTAAAGGTACTCCAAGGTGAATTTAAACTCATACATTAGATGAATAGATGATTTTAGACCAGTCTATGTGCAATTGTAAGAAGTCATTTCATTTTAAAATTTTGACATGAAAATCATAAAAATGGAGTGCTTATAATCATATATGATGTGGATCTAAATTATCTTCGCCTAAGCCCTCCTCTTGGTCCAAACATGTAATCTACATATGATATGTATAAACCTTAGGTAAATGTCAATATTGAACTTGTTGTAGTGTGATTTTATTTATTGTGTTAGTTCTAAATTTATAAGTGATAGATGTAAAAATATTTAGGGAACCTTTTAATAGGAAACTCCCAATTTTTAATTCTAAAAACCCATTGATGCTCTAATTGACTCAAATAAGCGTAAAATAGTCATAAAAAGAAACCTAAAATAAACATGAATCAACAAGAGTCTCAAAACATGTGTTAGACAAGATCGATCCTTTTCAATAGCATAATAGAGTGTTGTAGTCTAATTAGGGTGTTCTTGTCTAGAAATAATAAAATAGTAGAATGAAAGAGAAGAAAGACCAAGTATCCCTATGACTCAGATAAAGAATGATATGGAAGACTAAAAATTTAGAAAATATAGTGAAATCAATGTGAAAGAGTAATAGAGGAGTATATAAGACTATGACAACACATGCTAATGGGATCTTGATTTAACATTAGGATCTTTTGAATATAAAAGTCGTAAAATACATGATACTTATGTCTGCTTGACCAAATTTAGATGTCTATAGGAACCTCATTTGGATATCCTTTAATCTTAGTTAAATAAATAAATCTATATCTATTTTATCTAATAAAATGAAAATGATATCTTTCATTAGAATTATTATTAATAATTGTATTGCCATCTCTCAACTGGTTCAAATTTTTGATAGTGTTAGATAGAAATTCTAATTTAAAGGTGAAAAAAGTTGAACAGCTCTTGGAGTGTTAAGATCAAGGAGTTTCCTCTCAAAATCAAACTCGATGAATAATGGATGGGAATGAGATAATATCTACCTCTTAAAAATGTTAGGAGATAAAAGGCTAAAATCCTATTTATAAGTTTTGAACTCAAGACGGCTACCAAATATGAATTGGAATTGAATTATATGACTGGAATTTAAATCAAATGGCCTAGGATAGTCAAAATAATATGAATGGATTTTAATTTAATATTGAGTTTAAATACTCTTATAGATATTCATAGTAGCATTAATAGTATCAAAAACATTAAGGTAACCAGAATAATAATGAAATAATTAGTTGTCACCTCCACATGCTTCCACACTTGTCTCCCTTTTGGTGGAGCCTCTATGAAATGAAATTTTGGATGCAACTTATTTGTAGGATATTCCATAAAAGTAGAACATAAATCTTCCATATTTATAATTCTCAAGCCCTAAAGGATAAATATACTATAATTACTCAAAGTTCAATCAAATTTAACAAATTCAATGGATGATCTAGTTCTTCAACCTCAAAAAAGCTTCTAATGCTACAAAGGTATGCCCAAATCTAATGTATAATGATTATATTTGAGTTGTTAATTATAATTATTGACTATTTTGACCATAAATCAAAATAGGTCAACCCATTATAGTCTAAAACTTGATATAGGGGTCTATTAGCATGATATAGGGCATGTCATGGTCAATTTGATATCATTTAATGTGTTTCTAGATTTGTCATAGTCCAATTTAGTCCTTGTGCCATTCTATGTCATTTAAGGGTCATATTTGGGTCATAAATGAAGGTGGTATAGTTTTCCAAGGTAGCATATTGTTATAAAATTCCTTTCAATTTCCAATATGTCAAACCCTATCATTCCTTGTCAGTACTAACTGAAAAACTTACAAGTGTTAAGTGAAATCAAGAAAATAGTTGAAAGAAAGGGAGTTTTGGAAGTTGCACAACCTATGGGGGAATATGGCATGTGTCTAAACCTCATGAAGTGACCCTTAAACTTCCATAACTCCATTTTTATTATTGATCTATTTTTTAAGTATCAAAAATGGACTAAAACCATTTATCTTCTCCATCACTCCACTAGGCATATAAAAATGGTCAATAGATCTTCTGATGGTATGGCTAGTAAGAGAGGTTTCATGTCAAATGATCTTGGTGGTAGATATTAAACTTGGTATAATTAACATTTGTGGAAGGATTTGTAAATATGGTTTCCTATAATTTATGATTTATTCTTAATAAGTTGACTATTCCATTTTACTTGTTAATCCCCACACCCTGCAAGTTTTGCTTCTATTTGAGCTAGTCCATATAAATCAATTAATGAATTTGATTCCAAAGGATGTGTACTTACTTATATCACTTTTTCCATATTTGGTTTCATGTTTTAATATGAATTGATGATCACAACATCTCAATTTGTAGATTAAGACCTTTATTGCTAGTTGTAGACATGATCCACCAATTGAAGAGGTTATTATCATTGCAATGGTTTTAGAATATAGTGATATGTTGTATTTAATATTTACCATTTCTTGTCATCCACCTCTCATTTAAAACTTAGTATCAAAGGAGATGATCAATAGAGTTGAATTTAACCTCCAACATAGTCAGACTTTCCTGCATGATTGTCATACATGGTCAACTTAGTGAGATGTTTTAAAGTGTTAAGAATGTTCAAGGAAAGGTAATGAAATTTTTTAAGATTTTAGGCACACTCTTAAATAATAAAAATTAATATAATCCAATCTAATGATATGTGATATCATGTGACAGTTTTCTAATACACACAATCATACACCATGGATGTACATCTACAGGTTTGCCATGGAAGGCCAAGCATGTTAAATGCATCATTTGAAAAGGTTTGAGCTCTTTCATGGTGGAATGAACTCATTTTAAGACATAAATAAGGTATAAGGATGATTGTAATCCTATTCACTATGCACATTACTCATGTCTCTACTCATTGTCCTATATACATAAATGTCCACCTACAAGTGGCTCTCACAGAGATCTAAAAGTGTTGTATGGAGGATTTTGATATATTTGGAGAACTTCATGAAGTTTATGGAGTTATAAAATGTCATGAGAATCATGGTGAATATATCAAGTATCAAGTAGACTTGAAGATTCATATGTGTATATGGAGAATGAGTTTTAGGGACAAGTTTCCTTAAAAGCTCCAAAATAGAGCCCTGTGTACTTTTGGTGCTATCATGAAATAATGTAACAGGAGGTCTAGATAGATCCTAAGTGTTCCATAATGAATCCCTAATATAGGGTAACAACTTGAAAAAGAGAGTGAGTGATTTGGCTAATAGGTTTTGATGCTATAAGGCTTCAAATCCATGCATTTGTTCACTATAGTAGCTTAGTACACTTTGTAGTAGCTTGACTCCAAATGACCTTATTATCTAAAATGGCATAACAAGAGCATACCTTCATGTTAGGTCATCCTATTGAGATGAGGAGGATGTTTTTGTTTCAAATAACATCAACAAGGATTCAATTACACATTTTTGACCTATATATACACCTACAAGTATACCCTTTCCTTCAAAAGGTTAACCTACAGCTTGACTGTGGGTACCTTCAGTCTCAAAAGATGAATCATGGTAATTAAACATGAAAACATGAAACACCTTCATATGGAATTGGTTACAAGATATAAAATGGTCATAATGTTTAAAATATAGGTGTTTAAACACACCTATAAGACCCCCCCTTTTTTTGTTCCAAAATAGTCAACTATAGTTGACTATGGCATGACAATGATCTATGAGCATAACTAGTCTTGAGGTTGGCCTAACCAAAAACATGGTGTGAGAAATTGAACTATTAGATGAGTCTAGAGGACCTCAATAAGTTATTTTGTTAATGATACAAGATCTAATATGCAAATTTCACCTACATGTGTCAATTCCTAAGCAAGACAAAAACATCACAGTTGACTATAACTGAACATATCAAAGTGAGAGGTAAATAATGAAAGGTTTGACAAAGGTTTGATGATAAATATATCTGAAGATATATTTATAATGGTAATATACACTTCACCTTATCCTTAAATCAATAAAATAGAGCATAGAGTAGGTTGTTTCATGTAATACACAGTTCATATGCCAACCATGAACATAGTGATCACCAAAAAGTCTACATTGAGGGTTTTAAAGATTTAGATTGGATATTCATGTGACCAAGCTCTAAAAATTTACATATATTATCCCTATAAATTGTAAAATCTCCTCATACCATCCTCTTGTTTGGTCAATAGGGGAAGTGCCCTCTATTTTATCTTAGAAAGAGGGCACTCCCATAGTTTTGAAATCTTATAGGTTTATCAAGTAGGGTTAAGAGAATGTAATTAAAGGTGTTGAAACATTACAATAAGGTGTAGAGATATTAATTTAGCATGGAATAACATGAATAAATCCCCATAGGTGCTAGAAAATAAGCAAGGTAGCCTAAACCCACAAGTGTGTAGATACACCTATAAGGTATTGACTAGGCCTAATTCCTAGAAGAAGTTCATTTCCTTTTATAAGAAAATATGAACATTATAAATCATTATAATATGTTCATAAGGGATTATAAGATGTGTAAAATCCTTAATCTTGTAAAGGAAACCATGAAAAAGCCATATTTTGGCTTAAACCAACTCAAACCTACATAGAATGAAGAGAGAATCTTGAGAGGTCAACTTGGGAAGCTCACAACTATACATAGGATTATCATGGGAGCTTAAAGAGATAAGTGATGTTAGATAGGGGCTTGAACTTGAATTTTTTGGGGTTTTTTTATAGGTTTAATATCAAACCTTTATGAATGAATTTTAAGGGTCAGAAACACCTAAAACCCTTATTAAGGACCCAATTAGAAATATGAAGGAGATACATATAGGAGGAATATAATTAATTTATATATGATTGGAACTTGTAGAGTAATCTCTAAGTCTCCTTCCCATTAATTTGAGTTCTACCCTACCTTTATGAACAGGGTAAACAATGGATTTTCTTGACAATTTTGTGTTTTATGTAGGTGTAAAACGGTTTCAAGAGATGAAGATCATTTTGGAAGATAGATTAAAACCTAAGCTAACCTATCATGTCCATTTATTGAATTTTCTAAGATCATAAGTTCCTCTACTAACATCTTCATCTCAGCTAGTCCAAACTAGCATGGTGAACAAACAATGGCCACCAAGGGAGAAGGTGAAAACTCTAAATGGGAGGCCTTTTAAGGTCTACCTAATGAATATAGAGATATGATAACCCTTGACAAGTTTCATACACTCCCTTTTATGGACTGGATCGTAAAATTGAAGACATCTTTAGTGACAAGTGTGAAGGGTAGGTGAAAGGAGGGTGATTATAATTACGAGTAGTGATAACTCATGACTAGAAGAATGTCATAGATTAGGGACATAACCAATACATATTGGGGCTTATTTCTAAACTAAATTTCATATTTCAATAATTTTCTTTGTCCCTAGTCTACTATTGAGCACTCATGTAAGGTCAAATGATGAAGGCGATTTTTAGGTAAACACATGAAGAGTCTTACACCACATTTGAGGAGTTTCATGCAATTGAGGGACATTTTTACAAGTAGGATTTACATTGTATATCCTATAATTCATTTTCCTATAATTTTAATTCCTTATCTCAGTTTAATAAGTGTTCTTGTTACTCTTGGAGTTCATTCTCTCTCTCCTCTCTCATATTCTATAAGTAGTAGCCATTTTAGCCTTTGTAGGCTAATTCCACACCATGTGTGGAAAATCCCAACTGGTTTAATGTTTTAATTTAAATTTAAAAAATAAATAAAATTTGGCTTGATTTCATATATCATCTTGTCAAAGTGTGTGTAGAGATGTATAGTTAATAGTTAAGTAATATTCATTTATCCTTACTTTCTCTCAATCCTTCCATGTTTAATGCAAGTTGTTCCACTCTAGCAAGTCATATAAAGTTTTTTCAAGTGTATGGGTCTATTTTAAATTATAAAAGTAACCTTATTGTCTATAATTGATCTATGGTTCATTTATCTTGGATAGTCCTCATGCATATCACCTTCATATTGAAATACTAATGTTAGAGCATTCTAGGACTTTGAAGCTAGTATTATAAGTCTTATTTCTTAGTAAAATAAGTATTACGATACTATTTAAATACTTATGGTTTATCACCCCCTTATATTATTTTTATTTCATGCAAACTTATTTCCCTTTTCCCACAAGCAATCAGTAGTATAGGTGATAAGCATTTCAAGGTAAATTCAGGGAACTAACCCTTAAACCTAGAGGTCTACTTCTATCATAGGTAAAACCACATACTTATAAGTATTCCCATGATACCCAAATATAGAGGAGGTTTGAACAACCTCCTATAGGGTGAAATATTTGGTGACAACAATAATCATTTTATGTAGATTCTAAATTTTTGGTGTAAAATGGATGGGCCAACTATGAATTAACCCATTAATGGAACAATATATTCTTTGAAATTAATAATATCTAAGTTCTTATTAAAATAAAATAATATTACAATCCATATCAATGATTCCAATTTTTTGATACAAATTATATGAGCCAAATATGAATTAAACCATCATTAAAATAATTTATTCTCTAAATTTAATAATATCTAGGGTTTTTTGAAGTGAAAAAATCATAATCTTTGAAAATAGTGCCAATGTTTTAGACACTCAGGTTTACACCTTCAAAAAATGAGGCCCAAAGAGAAGAGAGTGAATTGGTGGATTTATTCATTGTAGTGTGGCTCTAATTTCCTATCCTCAAAAGGTAGATATAACATAACAAAATATAATAATAGTGGTGACCTACTCTCTACTCTACTAGATTTATGAGACCAATTAGAGAGACCTGATGGATAATTGGCTCCAATTATCACAAATCTAAATGATAGACTTGATCACAATGAAAATTTTCACCCAATTAGGTATCACTAGAATAATTACCACAACCTAATCAGAGTTTAGACAAAAAATTTAACAAACAAATGTGAATAAAATATCCATAGCCTACATGATTTAAATATTTAGACACACATAAAATTGAGATAATGAACATGAATAAAAATTTATAATAATAGATACCTCTTATATAATATGTAAGAATAAGAAATAATATATCAAATGAAAAATTTCTAAAAGATGTAAAAAGGTGATCTAATCCACTATGATCAGTGTCATCTTTCTATTAGGCCATTGTTTATTAGAGCTTTAATGAAAATATTAGTGATAAATAAAAGAGTTACAAAATCTTACATAATAACTTAGAAATATGACAAGACACCTTATACAAAGATCTTATTCTCTATTAGAATGATGAGTTATAGGTGAATAGGACCAAAGTGGCCCAAATAAATAGCACTAAAAATACACAAATATTCTTACAACTTCACTAATCAATAAGATTACACATCAATCCTCATAATATTAAGACCAAGTGATAATTTCAAAAAAATCCCTTTAACTAATTTCATAAATTTTCTCAGCTCCATAAAACACATTACTCATTCAATCATATAGGGTTCTCACCAGCAAGAAAATAAATCTTATATAGACTTAAACCTTATAGGAAAAAAAATTTTACATGGCACACCATGCCAATCGCCCAAATATATATATCAAATAAAACTTAATATATTTATAATTTTCTTCCCTTGTTACTCAATAAAATTCTAGATAAAATCATCAAAGGTATAGGAGTGAAAATTTTCTGAATCATAATGCATCACACTCCCAACAAATAATTTACCTTAATTGTTTAATAATAGATCACTCAAAAAAATGAGGCATCAAGTGAAAATGGGCCACAAATATGAGGTTCACTAAAGAATAAGCCACTTGTGATCATATATGATTAGATATAAAAAACATTTCTAGAGAATAAACTATTCATAGTGCAAATTTTAATTTCAAGGAAACACAAATATCACATTGAGAAATAACAAAATACCTTAGGGAGGAATATACAAGAGCATGAAATTAGGAGGATGTGGAAAGATGATCATATATAGTGATACTTGGAATAAGATCTTAATTTTTCCTAAAATAACTAACTACCAAATTTTTAGGAGAGTGTAGAGATCACTCAAAATTTCATAATGGGGTAATTTGTGACACTTGGTAACCTTTAACTCACAATGGATCCAAATCCCATTTCACTTCAAGTGATCAATGAAGTGACATCTCATTCTAAAAAATTATGGTCTTGTGGCACTTTATCTCAAGGAGAACATTAACTTATCAATTTCCAACTCAACCCAAATTAATTAAATCACATGTGCATCATTATTCCACCACGAGGAGAAACATGGCCAAAAAATCAAGTGTGGATAAGTCTATGAAACTACATCAATTTCCCCCAAATTTTATACCATTGCATAGCTCTAATCAATACCTTTCCAATACAAAAAACAAGGCTTCAATTAATTTTGTATAACTTAACTTATGAAAAACAATCCCTACAACTCTGAAAAGCATAACCTATAGTCTCATTCACTCTAGATCACATCCAATCAAGTTGAGCCAAGTAGCCATTCCCTATTAGATTATTATAACTAAGTCCACAAATATTTTAATCTCTCGATAAATTTTTTGTGGTTATACAGATGTGTGGGTTTTTAAATGTATTATATATTTCCATGGTTCTACTTTCCCTTCTTTATAGTTATTTCTTCTTATATGGCAAAGTTTTTCCATTGTGACCATCACAAACTTTCACATGTACCCTTTCATGTGATATTTATTGCACATACTTAGAGTGACATAATAAAATTATTCATTGGTCATAAAATTATTTTATACATCCAATCAAGTGAACACTTTTGATTGTTTCTAATAGGTCATATAACTATATTCTCACTGAGTGTCTTTTTCCTTTTTTATTCTCCTACTACTCCATGGAAAATAGAAATGAAAAATGGGTAGGTTATTGATTAGGAATGGGGTCATAGTATTCATAGATTTAATTTCACCTTTTGTTTACCTTTTGCTTATTAGGATGAGTCACATTATTAAATTCACTTTTACTATTGTTCTCATCCAGTGACCCCTTCATATCACAATTATCCCCAAGTGTAAAAACTTATTGAGTTATCCTTGCTAAGCTATGAATTTTAACTTTACAATCAATTTACTATTATTTAATAAGATGAGACACTTGAAAACCTCCAATTAGTCCATGTGTCAAAATATGATCAAGTTTGGAATAAGACACTTGGCATATATTTATTAGACTACATGTGAAACATGTGGCATCCTTCTATTGGGCTAAAAGTGAGACATGTGGAAACCACTTATTATTCAAATTGTAGGAATTCATAAAATCATTTTTTCCTTTTAAATAATTTTCCATTGTTTATTAGATGCATGAATTTATTAATTATATTTTATATATTATTTGACACTTGTCTCTACATTTCATATGTGGTTTATATGTGGTATTCTTATGAAACATGTCCCTTCATTATCTCCACATATTCATCACCTTATTTTTGTTGATGTGTCCATGTGGTGCTTGTTGATTGGTCCAAGTGGTATCCATTGATTGGTTCATGGTAGTGGACTCAACATATTTTATTTTGGCTTCCAAATGAATTTAGAGGATCTGTTAGTTTTTTTTACTATTAATTTCACTTCATTCAATTTGATGTCTACAATTGTACTTAAAACTTAGCTTTATTATAGTGATGTGGCAAAAAAAATTATATCTTAACTAAACTCTAGATCATCATCCCCTTTTGAATTTATTAGAACCACTCAAAGTAGTGCATGTGGTAGTTATAATTTATCTCTGGGCCACAAATTCATGTAGTAGTATTTACTATGAAAAGCCTTAATTTGAAATGCATGGACCTGTTCGTGTTTTAACTTTTCTTTGATTATTTTTAGCGTCCACATTTTAATCTCTACATCTCTAAAGAGAGCATGTGGCATATAAATGGAACCATAGACTAACAGAGGCCACAAATTATATTTGTTTACTTTGGTAAAAAGGAATCATGTGGATGTGTTGATTTATTTATTTTGATTAAAATAGTGACTAGGTTCGCTAATTAAAAATGCCTTAAGTGATATAACAAATTGAACCCAAAATTTAGCATATGGGAAGATGGAAATGGCCACAAATAAACCTTAAATTTTTAAATAATTATTATATAGTCTATTAAAAAACCATATAGATAGTACACTTTATTAAACCACTTTATATTATTTGCATGTGTGAATTTTACCAAGGACATTTTATAATAATTTGCATCCACGAAATTTACTCAGGTCACAAGTGACCCATTTATGACCCCAAGGATCTTATGAACCCACATCCAAATCCTAATAGCCAAAACACTTCTAAACATCTGAAATCTCTTCATGCCATTTTAAACACAAGGATCCTAAAATGTCATGGGACATTTTGGGCTCCAATAAGTACCTTTAGCTTGATAGTTCACAATTTATACTTGATTGGCTTAAATTAGGTTTGATAATTAATTATGCATCACTATTAAGGGATCAAACCCAAGCATGTTATAATATTCCCTTGTGAAGTACTTTGAAAAATTAACAAGAATTTTAGTATAAACCTAAAATTCCTTTGGGGTTAGGGTAATACCTACATTGATGATTCAAGCATTCTCATTGGTACCAATATTGACCTCAATGGTGTCTTATATTAGAAAATCATGCTCTTATTCAAAATAGTATAAATAAAAATTATTGTGATAGATTCTTCCTTAGAATTCTTAGTAAGTGGAGCTTTAGGTGACTCAATGAATACCTTAGATACCCACTTGGCAATAAAGACAAGTTACTTATGAAGATGAGGGTGAGGTTTATTTATTTGATTTGAGGGTAAATCATAATTTGAATGCAAACCTAACTTATTTCTAAGGTTAACTTGTTGAATGTCAAAGGGATTTGGATCACCATAGGCAACATAAACTCTTCAAAATGTAATAATCTAATCCACTGAAATAGCATGGACATAATTTATATAATCCTATGTATGCAAGGCTTCCTAAGATCATGTTTTAAATGTTATAATTATCAATGTTATTAAATTTAGTGGGAAAAATATTAGGCCTTAGGGTGACATGTAAAATAATATTCCTAATGGAAGTACATTTAAGGCTAGTATAGCCTCAGAGAGTGTTTCATGTTGAAATGTATATTTTTTTCACCATAACTCATTTTTTGAAGGAAGTAAAAGGGAAATGTTAACAATTATCTCATCATTAATCATCACTCTTATAAAATAATTATTATAAACCTAGAATTGGAGTTAGAGAGTAGGGTATTACCTCTAAGATATCTAAACATTTAAGGGAAACTATTTCATATTGAATAAATATTAGGTGTCCCTATAGCCTTGTATAGGAGGATAAATGTCAAAATAAATTTGATCAATTTTAACCTTAGGATTAGGATCAACATGGGCAAGATGACCAAGACCCAAGGCTTCCAATAAGGCTAATGGTGATCATGAGATTTTTTAACAAATACATAAAATAAATGTGGGGGGATTTTTTGGTGATGTCTAACACCATATCATAAGTTTTAATAGGCCTAAAGTTCCAAGGATATCATAGATGGTAGTATAATGAGGAGAGGGTTACGATATGTAATCTTTATTATGGATGGTAATATTAACTTTTTCTTCTTTGTCAAGTTCCATTAAACCTATAAGTTTAGTATTTCCCTTTTTATCCAAGAAAGGGAGTAAAGATGGGAGTATCTAAAGATCACCCTTTATGAAAGGTTGAGGATTATGAAAATTGAATGATAAAATTTTGAGGTGAAACATGATCAGGAGGGGGAAATTCCCATTATTCATGATCTGATAAAGTTATTATATATCCCTAAATTATCATTTTGTGGGACAATAGGGCTCATTAAATTTTAGGGAGGATTCTTAGGTGGGATTTATATAAACATATCAATGAATAATTATTTTTGATCCTTAATTTATATTTTAATGAAATTATTATAATCTCTAAAATCATGCATATCATATCCAACAATACTATGAAATAAACAATACTTGTGAGGTTCATGCTCTTTGGTTCTTCTATTTTGATCAAATATTTATAAAATTTCCCTAATATTAGGTTTGATTTTGATATTGAGTTTAATTTTTTATAGAGGGTTTTGGTTTTGGTTTTGATTCAATTTTTTATAATTTTGTTATGAAAATACATAGTGTTGACAGTAGGGAAAATTTTCACATTTTTATAGCCATCATTGTTATTATTTTTATTATTTTTAATGTTATTATGTTGATAGTTTTTGCATTTGGGATGATATTTATCTGTGATCCAATCTATCATTGTATTATGATTACACTTAAGCAATTTTGGGCCTACATTTTTTTTGATAACCCCTGCTATTTTATTACTTTTAGTATTTTTATATGGGATGATAATCTTCCCACATGACCCATGAGTTTTCTAGCTATTATTTATGACCACTTAATGAATATAGAGGGAATTATCAAAAGCATCCCCATAGGAGTTGTATGCAAACTTTTGGACATATTTGTTGGTCTCCTTGTTGAGATAAATAAGAAAAATATTAAAAATATTGATTCAATACATGTGCAAGGCATTGGAAAAGGAATATAACATCTAGCACCATCTAGTAAAAAAATAGACCATAAATTCATTTGGTTATTTTTTATTTGTAATAATTATTTGATGCTAGTGCAAATAAGTTTTTTCATACCAAAGGCTTTGAAATACTCTAATATATTTTTTTTAAAAGAGTGAAGGGATCCTTTGGGAATGTGATAACATAAATCTAGAGAAGTTCCTTTTATAGTTCTTGGGAATATTTTGGTGACAATGACATCTTAAGGGAGAGGTACCCTTATGACCATAGCATGGGCCTTTATGTGAGAATTATGTTTGCCATTGCCTTTAAATTTAGGAATATTTATAAAATGGAAATGTAAGGGGACACTCATAATATCTAGACTAAATGGTTTACTAATATATTTGAGATAGGTTCCTTTAGAAATGACACTTGTTAAAGTGTTAACTAAATATTCAGTTTAAGATAATGGTAGGCAAGTTAGAAGATGAGAATGCCTAACCACAATAGGAAGATTTTTACTTTAGGTGAGTGTTTACTTATATAAATAAGTGTTTTATCAAAATTTTAATTAATTAGTTTATTAAACCTCATTCACATAAATTGAATGAAAAATAATAGAACATTGTAAATTAACTTGCGATATGCATAATGAAATCAAAATACCAAATTCACAAAAGTGCAATCGAAGGAAAGAAAATTAATTACAAATAAAATGACAAAATTAGTTTTTTTATATTTGATATCTAACTATGAAAAACTAGTAAAACTCTAAAATAGGATGACATGAGTTGATTATGAAATTTCCCATATATTGTGACTAAAATTGGTGAAGGTTGAGGATCATCTAACTAGGTCAGGGTTGACTACCACTGTTATCTTGAACTAGTCAATCCTTAATTTCATTTAAAATAATTAAGGTATGGCATGATCATTTTGAAATATTTAATTAGTTTTTTATGTAGATATTTTATCTTCAAATGTGTGTAGAAGATATGTAAATAACTTATCCAAGGTTAAAACCCTAATAGGGCTTGTAATGATTAAAAAAATGTAAATGTAAAAAGAGTGGAGAGTAATGGGATGAGTTGACCCCAATCATTCCCATGATTATTTTTCATTTCCTATGCATCCAATACTTTGAAGAGGTAAATTAAGCCTACGTACTCCTCCCACTTAAAGTGTTTTTTCTCCTTTGACTATATGAATGCATCTAGAAATAGAATCAATACTTGATCATGATTTGCTTTGGGATTAAAAAATAATTTTGACTTGGATAAGGACTACTTGTAGTGATTAGAATATAAATTGATAATAACAGGGAAGTTTTTCTCAATATGTAATAGTTTAAGTATTCCTCTATATTAAAATTCCCAAGTGATTGCAAAGTGGTAGAATAAGTGACTTGAGTGTGACTTTATAGCAAACCAAAAATGGAAAACCTCACACTACCTATCCTAAAAATATGGATCAAAATATAATGGAGGGTTCAAAATTGAAAATTTTCTGCTAGAAGGATTAAGGTTAGGATCTATATTAAATACCACTATTGACCCAACTATTTGATCATGTCCTATAATGAAACATGTGAATTTTGGGATGTGGAGTGTCTGTACAAATTCTTAGAGGGGTTTTTAGTCATTATAACATTTTTATAGGTGTAAAATATAAATTTATAAAATAAATAAGTCCATATAGGTGTTTAATATAGAGTGATGTACTAAATTAGGTAATGATTAAGTGTTCAAGTCAATTAAAGTGAAGCAGGGACAAAATTGACATAATCAAGTATTTGTGACTAGATTTTAATGATTGTATTCCCCGCCTTTAGTATATAAATATAATTATTAGAGTAAATTAAATATATACCAAAGTGTTTAAGACACTTTTTCTTTGAGAAAATACTCCAATTGTGCAGGGCACTATAATTTAACAAACCCTGCAAACACATGGAGTAGTTATTTTATTCTTTTGAAAGCTAAAAATTGAAAAAACTCAAACTTATTTAAAATTTGAAATTGTTTAAAATTTTAAATTTTAAAATAGAGAAAGGAATAATCCTATATGTGTGAAACCAATGTTTATTTTGTGATTTTATTGGAGATGATACTTCTTTGAATCATTAGAAAATTGGTGATTCTCATGAATCACTTGGAGAAGTTGGATCCTTAGCTAAACCAATGGAGAATTAGAAGGTCATCAAGCCCCAAATTGAATTTTCACTTGTATAAAATAAATAGCACCCATTGAGGGACACATATACCTCAATTTATCTCGGCTAGTCTTTATAACATCAACATGTGAAAAGGATTTAAATCAATAATGGATTCATAGACATAATGTTAGAGGTCACTAAGCCTCTAAGTTATGCATTATGTACTTAATTTATTTATCCATTTTAGATGGATTATATATTTAATTGAAACATTATTCTTTAATTCATGATCAAAATAGAATGGATAACATATGTGTTACTATCATGTTTGTAGATCGAAAATAGTGTTGAAAAGCATGGCATGAATTTGTATCATGCCCCCATTGATAAATGTAGAATTTGTAACTATATGTAGATGAAAATTTTAAATTTTATTTAAAACTAATACATGGACCTATATCATTCACTCAAAATGAATTTTTTCTTTGTTCATGTATCATGAGTGCATATGCATGGTATATGCCCCCATACTTGTGCCAATGATTGAATTTTTGACAATTCTATGCCTTTGAAATTGTATTTTGTATTGACAAATAATTTTTTATTTGTGAAAGATTATTTGAAATGTACCCCTTTTGAGGTGAAGTAATTGACCTTGAAATTCACTCATTTCGAAATAAAATTTAAAACTATCATGCATAGTAAAATATAATTAGTGAATAATGTGGCATATTTAAAAAGTGTGTCAACCTAGTAAGATTTGTATCATTTTAACTATGTAAAATATGAGGCTTGACCTATAAAAATGTATCAATAAATTTCATAGTGATATAATTTAGAGTTACTATCATGTGCATTAGTTAGTGCATGATATGGATCATGACATTCATTAAACTTAACAAGCTCAACAAGCACACAAACACAACAATTTTAATGTAATATAATAAGGCCATAGGCCACATAAAAGGGACATGTTAAAATGTCACAAAAAAGGGACATGTTCAAATATTTCAAATAATATACATGTTCAAATGTCACAAACAAGAGATATGTTCAAATTACACAAATAAGAGACATGTTCAAATATCACATACAACAGAGGTATAAGGGCCACAAGCAATGGACATTGTAAATTATCACACATACTAAATAAAATATCATATATATGTTAAATAAATTTCATAAAAGGTTTAAGGGAAATAAATAGTAGACTAACAATATCTACTCTACTATGTACAAGTAATAACATCAATAGAATATATAACTGGAAATGTAGTTTAACCCATGTATATGTAATGTGATCAAATCTTAGAAAATAACATATCCATGTACACAATGTAATATTTTGGTATTAAATCATTTGTAGATAATATAGAGCTTAATAGCGTAGGGTCATGGAATGATAACATATATACATATTATCATAAATGGATAAGATGCCCCTAGTTTAGTGAGGCTACTAAGGAAAGGAAATTCCAACATGATAGTCCCTATAAAAGTTTTTATGTCCTACATAACACTCATGAATACCAATAAAATGCCTATGTGATAGAAAATTTTAATAATCATGATATAAATAAAAAATGACAAAGATGTAAATTAGATATTTAATCATGATTAGGTTTTGATTTTGGATTTTTTAGAATATTTTTAATGTTTTTATATATTTCAATATTTTTAATTTTTTCATTTTTTTAGAAAAAAATCAGAAACCATAATAAAAACTACTAGATTAAGAGTTAAAAAGTAAAAGAAATGAAGTAAATATGAACAATCCAAGACATGTGTCAATTTGAAATGTATACTAGAAATAATGGCATGGCCATGTATGAGTAGGATGCCCTCATTATATATATGAGTTGTAACTTTTAAAATCTTGTAAGAAATGGAATGTACATGTAGAGGACTAATTGTACATCCTCATTTCATCAAATTTACACTTGTTGAAGTATGTAGAAAAATAGAGATTTTTCATGAATAAGTATTGTTTTGCATACTAAAACTAAGTGAAATATATAAAAATTGAAAAAAATAAGGATTTGGATGCTTATATTTTATTTTATGGGTGAAATTTTGATTAAGATAGGAACATCCGAAGTGGGAAAGTAATGATAGACATTATTGTCCTATATTGTATGTTATTTTCCTTATCATAAAAGTATAATTGTATTAGTTCAGGCTATGAAAATAAAGAGATAAATGGTAGAATACGGTAAGATAGAACATTGTTTTGGACTAATAATATATGGAAATGTGGAAGAAAGATCTAAGAGGGAAAAAAATTAGTATGATTGCATGTTAAAATAATATAATAAAATGATGTAATAAGAAAGAAGCTATGTACAATCAAATTTTTGATACATAAACTACTATATCATCAAGGGAATGGCATTGTGTAGGTCATGTATCATATGTGATATAATCATCAATTGTATTTACATACTCATCCTACATGTTAGTAATGTGATTCCAATCATATTTTGCATAATCATTATCATGATCATTATCATCTTATGGGTCATGAAATTGTGGTATGCCACTCTTTTCATATTTTGTATATGTTTATTTAAAACCAACTACCCCATATTGTGGTATTGAAATTTATGATTTATTTATTTTTCCATGTGTGTTATATCATGTATTTTTAATGTAAAGATACTAGCTTAATTTTCTAAAATGATAAGTTAAGATATAGTTTTATTTGTCTATTCTTTCTCTAAAGATTTGTCCTCTCTTGAAATTGTAACCATTTCACTTTCATGCTCAAATGTGACATAATCATGATATTTATCCAATGTTTCTTCCATGGCCATCATCCATGATCTTCCTAGTTTTGCATTACATTGATCTAAGGTAGTGTCAATGTGAAATATTAAATATATTTTTTGACCCAAGTATTACTAGTAACTCATTGCATCTAATGCAACATTGAGGCCTAGTAAGATTACCCAAGTGTTGGTTTTCATACCCAAGATAGTGAAGAAGTGTCACGCTACATATATTGGCTTCATAAAAATATATAATCTTAATATTAGTATATTTATTACCATCTATGAGGGGATTAATATTTAAAAGCTCTATATATGATGAATACTTTTGAAATGCCTCCTTTGGAACCATACTTTTTAACATTAGCTTTTGTAGATATATCTTGACTTTGAACCTCTTTTGTTTGAAATCTTTTCTAAAATATATATTTTTTCTTAGCTTGAGCTTGTTGTCACAACTTTTCTTTTAACAATTTATCTTTTTGTAACTTCTATTGTTGTAAATTTTCTAACCTTTTTTTACTCTAATATTTTTTGTTACAATCATTCCTTCTCAATTTGTTCTTCCAATAATTTGTCTTTTTCTATTTTTTCCTTTTGTAACCTTTACTTTCCAAAATTTTATTTTTTTAATTGTTCTTCTTGTAATCATGTTTTTTCATCTCATTCATTTTTTTATGTTACTTTTTCATCTTGTTCCTTTTTTACTTGTTATTTAAGAGATGCAATCATAATGTGAGTAGTTTCCTTCATTTATTTATCTATTATAGGATCACCACTATTAACTATACTTTGTATTTTGTTATTCAAATACAAACAACTATATGTATAATTTTTATACATTCTATGATATGTAAAATATTATTTTGATCTCCTTAGAATATGCATAGAAGTTAATGTGATCAACTTCTTTTGAAACATTTTTCTTATAATCTCACGTGAACTATTATTAGCCTTTTGTACACTTTTTGAGCCATTATTTGTAGAGATATGATGCTTTTGAACCCTTATTTGAGATGATATATTTTGAGGCACAAAATGGCTAAATAAACATGTAAGTATATGATTAACACTAGCTTACTCTGGAGTCTTTGTATATTTGATTTAATTTCCAATGATGTGAAATTTGAACTGAAATATTGATTTTTATTTGTGTAACTCTTCTATGTAATTTCTCATAATGAGTATTTAACCTTGAAGGGATTCACAAGCACAAGATTTAGGTTCTTATGATCAAATATGCATACAAACTTCATCAAGAGGATGTGCAAGAGGTGAAGAGGGTTGAGGAAAGACATGTTGGTTACCTTCATTTATAACTATAGGATGGGTCACCTTACCTCTTAGGATAGTGATAGCATGGACTAGGTAAAGGTAAAGTAATTATTGTAATTTTTAGGAGGGATGCTAGAAGTTAGTTGGGATTGTATAAACATAGAATATGTCTTATGATGTATTTCAACCCTAATTTTATTGTATATTAGTGTTCTAAATTTTATTACATGATTGTGAAAGATAGGGAATATTTATTGTTGAAACCATGTAAATAGATTAACCATTACTTTAGTTAGAAAGTATATACCAAGATTAACCCAAATATCAATTATATGATGTGTATAAAAGAACTGAATACTAAAAGAGATACATTAGGTATTTTTAAAATCCATAAGTGGTTTTTTATTAAAATTAGTAAATAATTAAACTCAAAATTTTATTTGAAAATAGGTACATCATTTGTCACCTAAACCAAATTTTATTAAAATATTAAATCATAAATTCTAAAAACTCCATATGATTTTTTGGAAAAGAAATATATTTTTTATCTAATCAATATAATTAGAAAAACCTTAAAGTATTTGAAAAATAGAGTCATTAAGGATTAGATATGAGTTGAACAAGTGTGAGGATAAGTCACAAGCCTATGAAAGGAAACTTTAATAGTAAAATGAGGGTCAAACCCTAGGGTTAAAAATAAAAAAAATAATTTATTTAAAGGATAAGGAGAAAGGTCTAAACCCCTAAGACAAAATTATGAAATACTAGAAATAAGATTAGAACCTTAAGGGAAACCTAGCGTTTAACAATGTTTAAACACTACATAGGTTCACTAATATGGTTTATCATAATTTTAATTAATTATTTTAATAACCCTAATTAAAATAAATTAAATGGAATATAATAAAATGTTTTAAATCAATTTGTGATAAGCAAAATTAAATATAAATACCAAATCTAATAAAGTACAATCGAAGAAAAGTAAACTAAGTAAAAATTAAATGATAAACTTAGTTATTTTCATCTGATATCTAACTTTGTAAAACTCAAAAAAGGTTTAAATAGGATGACATGAGATGATATTTAAATTTCCCATAAGTTATGACTAAAACTATTAAAGGGTCAATATCATCCAACTAGGTCAAGATCAATTGCCACTATTGACCTGAACTAGTTGATCTTGGATTCTGTAGAAAATCAAGAACATAGGGCATGATAATTTCAAACAACTTGAATTAGGTTTGTATCCAAATATTTTATCTTTAGAGGTGTTTATAAGACATGAAAATAACTTCTCCAAGGTTAAAAACTTAATAGGGCTTATAATGATTGAAATAATGTAAATAGAAAAAGAGTGGATTTTAATGGGTTGTACTAACCCCAATCACCCCCATGATAATTTTTCACTATCGATGTATCCAATAATTTTAAGAGGGAAATCAAACCAACATATTTATCCAAATTAAATTTCTTTGTGTAATTGTGCTTATTTTACTATATGAATACATCTATAAATGGATTGAATACTTGATCATGATTTGATTTAATATGGAAATAATATAATTTTACCTGGTTGGGTACTACTTGTAGTGATAAAAATAAGAATTTGGACTAATAGGGAAGCTTTGATCAATGTTTAATAATGTAATTATTCATATGTATTGAAATTACCAAGTGATTTCCAAGTAATAGAATAAGTAACTTGAGTGTGCCTTTATAGCAATCCCAAAATGGAAAATATCACACTATCTCTCCTAAAAATATGGATCAAACTGTAATGAAGAGTTTAAAATTGAAAAAATACCATCATAATGATTAATTTTAGGATCTACCCATATGATTCAAGATCAACTACCATTATTGACCTAATAAGTTGATCTTATATTATAAAGAATTATGTGAATTTCAGGATCTACAATGTTTGTACATATGGTTATAGTGGTTTTTAGATGTTAGAATATTTTTATAGGTGTCATATAGTAATTTATTAAATGAATAATTCCATATGTGTGTTTATTATGGATTGAGGTGGTGAAATAGGTACTAATTAAGTGCTCAAGACAATTAAAGTGAAGTAAGGACAAAACTAACATAATCAAGTATTTTTGACTAGACTACAGGAAGTAATTTTATAGAAAATTTGATTTATATTACATGAAATAATAGATTAATATTTTTTAGGTATATAATGGATTAGTATACACATTGGTATTAGGCATATTTATAAGAAACCCTAATGTATAAGATTGACTATGACATATCAAAGCTTACCATGATTATGTGGGTGCCATATATCCTTGATTGGAGTAATATGTTGAATTTTTCATGGATCCATGAGATACAAACTTAGGTAGATAATAGGTATGGGTAGTTTTAATATCTTTAATATGATCTACAAGAGTGGTGATGGGAGTACTAGATTCATTGCACAATTGAGACTATGTAGGGTTTGATTGACATAATGCCTCTTGGGATTGAAAATAAGGTTGCATAATGGGATGTGAATAAGGAATGAGTGAATAATTTAATATTGATATGAACTATTATTATTGTATGGGTGTTTTTAGAAACATGTTTGAAATAGCATTGGAATTATTTATAATTTACAAGATGTTAATTTAGGCTATGTCTTCTTCCATTTGTTTATTATTTTGGTTGTAGGCATCAAGCCTAGACTTTCCCTCATGCTCTTGATATTTAAGATTAATGTAGATTGAGTAAATAATTTATTAGGACCTCAATTAAATAGTAAAATCATTAGATAACATTGGTTGTGTTGGGTATGAGTAAAATTGGTCGAGCTATAATTTTCCTCCAAAATAACACCCTTCATGCAAGGGATGATAGAGGAGGTGATATCAAAGACACATCTTGGTGATAAATCCTAGATAAACAAGAATAATGGGCCTAATTTTCTAGAGATATTTTATTTTTAGATATTTATAATTGGTAAAAAGCATTAAACATAAAGGTCTCTTTTATCCTCTCATGTTTTTTGGGTGTGGGAACCCAAGAAAAAATGGAGAGATAAAAATATAAAAAAGGAGAAAAGAAAGAGTAAATATAAGGAATATCCTTCACACTAGGTTCACCTAAATTTGTATGAAATGAATATTACATGTTATCCTTGATCACTTGACCTCACAGGGATGCATTGAGACAACCAAAAAATAAATGATAAAAGGAAATATTAGGAGTTTTGCAATTGAGGTTGGTTTTTGATTTAAACATGTCTTTATTATAATTTTATTTGATATTGAGCATGTTAGGCCCATTAATCATTAACCAAACCTAGATAATCATTGAGGTAATTAAGATAAGTAACTATTTAATCAGAGTAGTGGGTAGTCACAAAGATTAGTTGATACAAATCATGGTCCACACTACTCTAGATTGAGATAAAAGAATTGAGAATGAAAATTTTGGGAAAAACACGATCACATTATGGCTATGCTTTCCTCAAAATTGTCATTAAATGTTTTTAAGGATGAAGAATTCACAAGCTTATCAATATCTTGATTGAACTTGATGATAGGAAATAGGAGAGCTAAACATTGAATTAACTCATGCAAATCCAAGCAAGAATGTTTGTAAGATATTTTAATACACAAATGTTTCTCACTATATTCATTAATCATCTAGGATATTAGACACATACATAGGAAATGTATTTCCTATAACTTCTTCCCAATATTATCTCATGAAATCCCTCTAATTAAGCGACATGATATATTTTTATAACAATATAAACTATATATATATATATATATATATATATATATATATATATATATATATATATATTCTAACTAATAATCATAATATTGTTATACAACAATATTTTGATTAACCTATAACTATTTATCATCTCATAAATACTCAATTTTATACAAATATAAAAGTTATTCCTAACATTCCCCCCATAGTTTTTACATGATACAAAAACATTCACACTCTTATTTTTAGTATGTTCACCCCTTGTAGCATGCCCTGTTTGGATCATGACCTTGATATAAAGAGATCTTGACTCCTCCCATGGTTTTATAGGTTTACCATAAACCTTGACATGAATATGACCATCAACTATTCACCTCATGTGGTTTTCTAGATCTCTACCATAAACCCTTTCAAGATCCATGAACTGAATTACATTAATGATTTTTGTCCTTTCACAATATCTTCACATCAGAGAATCAAGTTTGGAATTTACACATAAAGTACAAACTTTGAACAAGCATTATTGTTCTATTCTTATTTTTCAAACACATAGTGGAAATTAAAAAACACACCATACTATATATGTCACCGCATCATTGGTGCAGCCCCATCATTGGTGACTGATGAGAGGACATCATTTGTCCTCCATCCTTCATGTATCCTCTAACCTCTAGTAAGTAAAGCTCTTTTCTTAGCTGGTATGCTGATTTAGCTTAGGTACATGAATTATTTTAGGTAAACCCCGCACCCCCCCCCCCTCGATAATGTGTAATTCACGTACAAGTGAAAATGCATCTGTAAGGCAAATTTTATTTATTTTTATAATTTAGGATTTTTGACATATGATGACAAAATTGACCAAAAAATAGACACTTTGGATTTTGGTCAAAATAAAAAACATTAAAATATCAAAAGACCATATCGACCACTTTAATAACAATAAACTCAAACTAAAGACTTGATAATACTTTAACACTAGACATAATGGGACTTTTTAAAAACTATTGCCTTATAAAACTAACCATATGAATAGACTATTTGACTTTATATACTTTGAAAATAAAATGACTCATATAAAAGTGACTCTATTAAAAATTTTGACCGACTTTAAAAATATAAACTTATTAAAATAAAACTAGACCCAATGTATTGACTAATCATAACAAACCTTAACTCAACTAATGAAGTAAACTAAACTCACCTAAAGAAAAAACTAATGAGTTGACTATGATCAAGAAAATTAAAGGAAAATAATATTATCCTATCTCGAGCTTATAAGTGGATTTTTGGATATTTATAGCAAAATATAAAACATATAATGCATAAATCTAGAATTATCAAGCGATGCATGAACCTGGTAGAACCAGAAAATGGATAATGAATGGATCTGCTAGCACATAATTAGATAATAATGCCACACTACATGGAATGGATACATAATTAGCTAAAAATTTAGCTTGTTTGGATGGTGAAAGACTGCATCGATCTAAAACTGCTTAATGCTAGACACAAACTTTGATTCAATCTTTTTTGACAAAACACCATTCAATGTTGAAACTATGATGTCAAATCCAATGCGAAGGTCAATTCTCTACTATTTTTCAAATACATTTTAATGAAATGTAAATTTTAATAAAAAATAATGCCTTGAAACCTTTTCCAAAAAACAAATCTGACATTGTCAGGTATTGGAAGAATGGTTAGAGAATTGACAAGGATGCACTATGTGGAGATGAACCAGAAGTTACAATTCCCTTAAAAAATTAATCTGATGATGTGGTTTTTTTAAATTATATATGCATCTTATATCACACTTTTCATAAATATCTCTTCATACTTTTAACTCAAGTTGAATGGAATGGTGATCTGGTAGAATCTTCAACTAACCATTATATGTAGAAAATTTATAAAATCATCGATAAATGACATTAGATAGGGAAATTAAAAAACAACATGATTTCCCCTATTAAACAAATGATTATTCCATCATAGGACAAGATTGATGATTGCTCTGATACCACTAATAGGGAATATGAGAGCCAAAAATTGAATTAACTTATGTAAAGCCAAGCAAGACTGTCTGCAAGATATTTTAATACACAAATATTTCTCACTATATTCATTAATCATCTAGGATATTACACACATATATAGGAAATATATTTCCTATAAATTCTCCCCAATATTCTCTCATGAAATCCCTCTAATTAAGCACATGATATATTGTTATAACAATATAAACAATATATCTTAATATATATTCTAACTAATAATCATAATATTATTATACAATAATATTTTGATTAACCTATAACTATTTATCATCTCGTAAATACTCAATTTTACACAAATGTAAAAGCTATTACTAACACTTGTAAATATCTAATCTACTAAAAATTTTGAAACAAATGAACTGAATTAATCTATTTGAAAGTAATTAAAATTAAGAAATGAAGACTGACTTTTCTACTACTTGCATATAAACTTATCAATTTCAATAACAACATTGTTAAATTGAATAAAACAAGTAAAGATGAAACTATTATATGTTTTTGTATTTCCATTGATATACTATATATTGAAATGATAAGCACTCAGTGCACCCTAATAATTCATAAGAACAAATAGATAAACCATTAGAAATGATTATAACACATAAAACAAGAAGAAAGAAATAAACTTTTGATTGATTAACGTGGAAAAATTACAAATGAGAAAGAATGAGTGGATTACACATTTGATATAGGTTTGTAAAAAAAATATGATGGAATTGTACTTTGGAAAACAAAAAAACAAGTAAACATAATAAGGAAGTTTACACAATAGTTGGGTATGAATTTATCATAAGAGACTTACACAATTAATTTTATGTTATAAAAAAATTGGAACACCCCATTGTGATGTCGATATGGGGAATTATGAGAGTATAAGTTGATGTTATTGATGAGCATAACCCAAATCTATTATAGCCTCTTTGAAAAACACAAACACAATTGAGAAAATAACTTAAAATCCTTTTAACCAATGAGCAAAACAATGCTTAAATGGAGATTAAAACATAAATATGTTTGGATTATGAACAAGTGTAAGATAAGGTTTATGATAGAGCCATTTACGAACCTTAAAAAACCTAGAATCAATGATATAAATATGATTGGGAAAACAAACCAAGCACACACTAAATAAAAGATAATAAAAAATGAAATGCATAAAATAACTAATTAACAATAACTAAAACTTTAAATCTAGTTTAATCTAAGATAAAAATATGAAACCAAAACCTCTA
The DNA here is from genome assembly GCA_037957365.1 of Torreya grandis. Lineage (NCBI taxonomy): Eukaryota > Viridiplantae > Streptophyta > Pinopsida > Cupressales > Taxaceae > Torreya > Torreya grandis. The sequence goes on along the minus strand of JARHVA010000059.1, from coordinate 4,076,911 downwards.
ACTTGTCACCCAATATATGAAAAACTAGGGAAAAGATTGAATCAGAACATCCTCAAAATATAATCTCTAAATTATCAATAGTGCATGGTTCGAGGGAAATCCATAATTCAAAGGCATAAGATCCATGAAAAAAACTAAAGTTAAATAAAAGACAAAAGAACAAAAATGTTGTGGTTGTAAATAAAAATATTGTAGAGAATTGAGCTACAAATATATGATTTTTTGACCTAAAGAGAGAAAATGATGAGGAATAAATAGGTTATAAATAAAAAATAGAGTTGGGTGAAACTAAATGACTTTGGAGATGTAAGGGAGGAGACATATCACGTGGATCATTTATTCTTATACTTCCAAATATTGATTTACCTATATGGCTAATGTGATGAACCATCAATTAATGAAAAATGGTGATTTCTCCAACAATGTAAGAGAAAACATCAGAGAGGGAGTGAAAAAGTAAACACACACATGTTTGTATGTTGGAATCATATAGAAACTAAATAGAGGGGTTAAACAACCAAAAGAGATAGCCATTAAGGAGATATGGCACATATTTTAAGCTTTAGATACATATGGTCATTACTAAATTGGAATGTTGCACTGTGTAAAAATTGGGTGCTTACAATGTCTTATCTTTCCCTTAATGTGACCCAAAATCTACCCAATAACCTTGTATTTTTATTGAAAATAATGGACTTAATAAATCCAAAGTGAATACAAACATAAGTGATAAATAATAGAGCATTGTACCCCTTAATAGTATTATTTCAAGGAATGAGCATTCATTTTTTCATTCAACAATAACAAAAAATTAGTGGTGTGCATTTCTTTCCATGATAAAATCTCCTACAAAATCTATATATTTTTTTCATTTGTTTTTTACAAATTAGTAATGGAATATATAACCCCAACTTTATATTGTGTGGATTATTTTTACTACATACACTATTACATATGGATAAATTTGCACCACCATTTAGTTTGGGTTAGCACCACCTATAATTTCTTTTTTTTCATGTAGGATTCAAAATTAGATGCAATGTTGACTCAAATTCGATGAAAATTTAACCTAGATAGCATCAACTTTGCATCACAAATTACCTATAATTTAAAAAATATATAAATGAAAAAAATGATTTTGACTATATAAAAAATGCACTTCTAATATGTTTATTTATAAATATAACCCAATAAATAATTACCTACCATTGATATGCTAGATTCTAAGGCAGTTAAGCTAAATAAAATCAATATGTCACAACACTTCCTTCAATTGACCTTTGGTAAATACAATAAGGATTTTTTTAGAGTTGTTTCCATTTGTGCATGGTGAGAAATGGAATATGGAGGAGCATGACAATGTGGAAGTTAGAATAAACATATCCTTACGTAGACACCTAAATTCCTCCAAATTTAGTGTCATTATTAACTTCACTAAATATTGACACAATCATCTGATTTCTTTACTAACTCATCATTCAAATTTTGAATTTTATCCTAAGTTCACTAATATCATTTTCCCTCCATAATTCAAATATTTATTTAATATTAATTAACTAATATATTTATAATTAATCATGTACACATAATTTTATAAAACTAATTAATAATTCTAACTTCTAAGTCACCAAACAACATTTTTAATTCTCTCGATCAAGAGGTTGAGTCACCCAACCATTGCCCTAATTATGTCAACTAAATGTTAAGTTATCCAACTCATTCCTTAAAACATGCAACAACTATGGTGATTCATTCAACTAATTTGACTCAACTATATTATTAATTCAATTACCGTGACTCATTATTATGAATCTTTCAACTACCAATTAACTTCCCTCACATTTATTAACCACTTGATGAATTGGTCTTCTCCACTTAGATGAGGACACAAAATGTATCCATCTAAAAATCAAGAGATTTAATAATTCAAGATTGAATCTAACCATCGATTTCCCATGTGAAAAGTATACAAATTGACATGCTTTCTCCATGTTGAAAAATCAATCATCAAGCCATCAAATTTTAAATTAAATATCATCTTGAAAATAAACATCATCTAATGAAGTTTTGTTGAATTTCCTTACATTATATATTTACATGGAGAAACCATATACCAATATCACAAGAGCACAATCAAGTCATCAACTGAGAATATATTTGTTTGTTTGATAAGGTGATGGAAAATTGCATTTTTTCTTTTGTTTAAGCTCAATCTAAGGTTTTATGTAAGTTTAGAATATAAAGTGTTATTATTTTCTTTCTAATTAGAAATCTAAATTTTTGGTATTACACTTGTAAATTAGGACCTTATATTTCAAGTATATTAGGATTTTCATGATCTTTTTATGATTTCCTGTTGTAATGAAAAATTGGCATCCAAATTTCATTACCCATTTGAGAAATTTTCATTGATTTTAATTTTTTACTTTTCTACAATTCTCTACGTGACTCTAAAACCTAATGGATAAGGAAATTACATAGGTAAATCCACATGGAAAAAATTTTGAATGTGTCATTTGTGGGCTCAAGAAGCAAATTAAATGAATTATATTAATTACTAGTTCTTTTATAATTAATTAATTTTTTTAAGTTACAAAAAAAGTCAAAAAATGAGATCACCTAAAGAGAGATATGAATTTGGAGTCATTGAGTAAATTAATTTTTCATAGAATTAATATTATATTTTAAATTTAAAATTAAAAGTGTATTTAGTATTTCAAAATTCTCAAATAATAAAATCAAATGTGTAAAAAATATAGATCAAGTAAAAGTATCTCTAGGTTGATTTAATGAAATGGATGGATTTTCAACTTCTATGGTATTATAGATATTAAATTATAATTATATATAGCATCTCAGACTTGTATATTTGTAAAATATCAATCAGGGTTCTAGCCTTTAGTTTTATAACTTCTTGATGCTGAAAAGATTGCATTCACGATCTCACTATACCTAAATGATTATCTTATGAACCAACCCTATCATTATGATCACCTAAGTCACATCTACCCTAAACCAATTTCAAAATATGATTCATATCTTTCACTATCAGTTATAGACCTTTAAAAAATTTCTACCCTATTGTACACTTGTATTCCCATAGGGACAATAGCATTAATGATAGTGTCTAGATTCCTTATCTAGTGTTTTTACCTCAAAAGTCATCTAAATTGTAAATATTTCAAAATATATGAGTTAGATTATTTATATTAACTAACCTTTTAGAAGATATTTTCAAAATGTGTGGTATAAATACAAATCAAAACTTACTCATTATTCATCAAGCAAATACCAAGTAAGCACATATTCAATCTTATTCAATCAATTACATAATTGAGTTCTACTACCTAATTATTCCCTCTTTATATATCAATCATAATATTAGTCATACTATAGGTCTAAATCATTCAAGAATATCCTATTAATAGTATATATCTAGTTACAGTCTAGATCATTGCATGCCCTTACATATAGCATATTACACCCTTGTGCACACACAAGCCCACACTTAAGTTAGAACTATATATGTTTGAGGCCCTCCTTGTAGTATTGGATATGTAATTAATGCTTATTGACAAAGGTTTCATTGAGGTCATCTCAAATTCATGAGTTCACTAACCCATTTTTTCAAGGTGACATACCCTAAGGCGAAAAACTAGGGTTTAAGATACAAACAAGCATATAGAACTTGTGTGTGTAATTCAGACATATCAATAGAAAATTGATAGAAAAATCTAATAAGTCTAGTTTGTCACTTTTGAATATAGTGAATATTTCATATAGTACATAAGTGTCTAGTCATAGATAGAAGTATCTATGTAAGTGTCCATAGGTCAATGAAAGTATCTAGGCCTCCAAAAATAATATTTCTAAAATTTGATGATGGGATCATGAACATTAGTCTTCCTATTTCTAGACTTGTACATCTCAGATCCCCCTATACATCTAAAAACCAAGTATCATCTCTTCTTTGTGTTAAGATTATCATAATATTAATGTACTTTCTATATTTGGTAATTTTATAGATTCAATATATTGTGTTATCTAAATTAATTTAATTGACCTTCTTTAGATTAGTTTTATTTATCCATTTTATTAGGTTATTCTACTCCTTTAACCCTCATACAAAAAATTTAAAAAAAAAAGAGTTAAATATTTTGTGAACTTGAATTCTAAGTCTTTTATGCAAATTTTAGTTTGTCTTAAGGTTTTTGACCTTCTAAGGTTTAAGAATACAATAATTATTCAGTTCTAATTTTTATTATTATGTTGGATTGTTCTCTAGCATTCACATGTATCTTTTTTCATGTTCTCATCTTAGTCTTTAAAACATTTAAAATGGATAAAAATGAATCTCTTCCTCCTCTTAACTCTCTATATGGTAATAGTTCCCATCCCTTTAACCAAGTCCATGTTATCACTAATCCAAGGGGTAATATGGCCTATCCTATTGTAGTTATCCTTTCTCAAACCCCTCCACGTCTCACATCCCCTATAGATGGTGTGTATGTATATTCAATCTAAAGTACCTAGGGTTTGTGTTTGTGAGGCTCTTAAAAATAAAATTATTACTATAGGAAGAATTATGAAAGAGTTAAAAAATCAAATTAAATATTTGGTTTCAGAGATAACATCATGGAAAAATAATATCACAAATACAAAGAATTCAAAATATGCTAGTTTTACTCATGTTTGAATATTTATCTAGTAATTTTATGCCTAACAATACTTTGTCTCAAGATTGGAATCCATAACAAACTACATCTATAACTAGTGCTTCAAAAACTGAGAAAAAAGATAATAAGAATTCAAGTGAGATTGTAAGGGAAATAATTTGAAATAAAATTATCAAATTACTTCATATATATCTCTTAGGATATTAAAATACTATTGTACATATCATAGAATGCATGGGCATCATACAGATTATTATTTTTCATTGAAGAACAAAATATAAACTCTAAAATATAGTGGTGATGTTATCATCGATACATCAATCAAACAACCCACTCATATTATGAATACATCTCCCAAATAACAAGTGAAAAAAGAACAAGTATGGGTACAAAAAGATAATTTAGAATAAAAATAGTTACAAATGTAAAAATTATAGGAAAAAAAATCAAAAGATAAAGATAGAGCAAGATATGACATAAAAAGATCTAAAAGTTAAAGCATAAATTAAATCTCTTCCTAGTGCTCAAGCAAAGATACATAACTCTTCTCTAGTCCATAATGAGATTCAACATTTTGACAATTATGAACATACCCAAGAAAAGTAAACTTTCAATAAGGAACATATAATTTATGGTGCAATGGATTTGCATACACATATGCTGAAAATTATATATCACAAGTTCAAAAATAACTTAAGAAGTTGCATGTCTCCTATGATAATAATTGTGTTGATGATTATGATCCTAATAATATAGAAGATTGTATGATCCTGACAATACTGATAATACAACATATGAAGATGACACAAATGATATAGGGCCTACATAGAGGCATATTTCTGATAAGATTATTAGATTTTAGTAGCACTTTTCCCTTGTATATAGCTTCTTTTATTATCACTTAAATAATCCAAATTAAAAAAAAAACCAAGAAAATAAAAAACATTCAAATAAATGAAAAATACAAAAATTATTCAGCATACACATGTTTACTAGCTCTTTGGCATCTATGTTATTTATTTTATGTTGGTAGATAGCATAAAATTTCCTTTCTATACACACATGTTTAACAGGTACTAGAGTGTGATATAGGTATACCCTAGATCCATGATGCATGCACATGTAGATGTTGGATATTTTATCTTCTTGCATGACACACTATGTGGGGGGCATCTACTTTCTTGACCACACTCAATATAGGTTATATTATTTTATAATAATTTATACATTATCATGTTGAGATTATATAATAACATTTACACATGTCTATACTCATACTTACATCTTATATCATGTACTTGATATTTTATGTTACATGACTATTTTTTCTAACACATATATGTAGGGACTAGTATAATATGCTTATGTTGGTTGCCTATACTTCATTTATTCACATTATCACTTCCTTGAGTGTACTTCTTACTTGTTATTGTCTAGCTTGTGAAAAATTTGAATATGTTCCTTGCTTGTAGGTCTCTGTGCCACTAATTGTTTTTTATTTATGGGTTAAAATTCAAGTATGTCCTCCCTTTGAGTGTGCGCATTTAAACATGCCCCTTATTTTTGGTCTCTTTAGACCCATTCTATGTGATATTGAGTGCTCATATGTGTGCTTGATTATTTTATAAATTTAGATTATTAATTTATATATATTTCATGATACATATCATGTATCTTAGGGATTATTGTGATCACATATTGTAAGCTTCATTGATATATCTACTTGGACATGCTAGTCTTATATGCTACATAATTCATACATAGAACATATAGTGATCTTATCATTTTAAGGTAAGGTGACTACTATATTCTACTCCCCTCACCTCAAAAGGAGGGAATATTATTATGGGTATGTCATAGAGACATGACTCCACACATACACAAATGGTAAAATTTATATAGTCTACATAATTCTTATACACACTTATGTCAGAATCATATACATTTGGCATTGATTTTTACATATTTGAGATAAAAAATGTATATTTATGCTATATATCATATTCATTTATATATCATACATTAAAATTTTATAGATACTTAATCTTGATACATATCATAGATGTTTATTCCATGAACCTACATAAAAATTTACAAATACATATTCAAAACATTTTACCAAGAAGCACTGTTGTTTACCAAGAAGTAGCATTTTTACCAAGAAACATTATTTTGAGTATTTTCTATCATAGAAGTTGACTCCTTTGAGTAGGTTAATTTATATATTACACCCTCAATGACCTTATAACTACTTATCTTTTTGGCTTGAGTTGGTTATACCACTTGACTTGACTTTATTATACACTCACTTGAGTTATGAAATTGAGATTTAGTTATCTCAATGGTCATGTCACAACTCACTCTTGCACAAGATTGGGGGCATAATTACCCTCCAAAATTTCCCTCTTCAAAATATCCAAGTTTTAGGTCTGAATGTATTTCATCTCTAAATGCTTCATAAGGAAGCATCCTTACCAAAGCAAAGTACTAAGGATAAACAAGGTTGCATTGACACACAGATGTACTCCTTCCTTGCTCTCTTTAATTTTCAAGCATTTAAATTATTAAATTTTAGATTACATGCATTGATTTATATTATAACATGATTTTAGTTACAAGTCATATACCCACAACAAATTCACTAGGACACAAGCAAAGGCAAGGTGTGTTGTACATAATCATGTACGTGTTTATTTTTATTTAACCTAGTAATGTCATCCTTATAGATAAATAAATTAAATAGGGAAATATAGATACTAAAATTTGATTATATATATAATTTTAGTCTTGTACACTTGAATAATACCAATCAAATCTCTACCCTTCATTTTTATACCTCCATATTGCTAAAAGGCTCACATTCATCATCTCATTGTGCCTAAATTATTATCTTATGGACTAAACCTATAATTATAATGACCCATATCACATGTACACTACATCAAGATCAAAATATGATTTATATTTTTCACTATCAGTTACATACCTTCATTAATTTTCTAACCTATCAGACACTTGCATTCCCATATAGACACTAGTGTTGATGTTAGTGTCCAAATTCCTTATCTAGTGGTTATACCTCAAAAGTCATCTAAATTACAAATCTTTCAACACATATGGGTCAGTATATTTTTCTTATCTAACCCTTTTGTGATATACATTCAAAAGGTTTGGTATAAATACAGATGAATTCCTAATGATTATTCATCCAAAAAATTACTAAATAAACACCTATTCAAGTTAATTCAATCAATTGCACAACTGAGTTATATTGCCCTATTCTTCCATATTTATATATTAGTTATAAAAGTATTTATATTATAAATATGAAACATTAAAATAATAACCCATGTTTAATATTTTTCAAGTTACAAGCTAGATCATTGCATACCCTTATGTATAGCATATTTCACCCTTATGGACACACAAGCCCATACTTACGGAAGAACTACATATATCTCAAGCCCTCCTTGGAATATTGGTTATGTAGGTAGAACTCATTGATAAATGGGTCATTGGGGTCATCTTGACTTCATAATCCCACTAACATATTTTTGGCAAGGTGATGTACCTAAGGTGAAGAATTAGGGTTTGAGATATAAATAGTCATATATAGCCTGTGCATGGATCTAGACACGTCAAAGAAAGATGACATAAAATCTTAAAAAAATTTGGATATCCTTTCAAATATAATGAATATTCTATATATGATATAACTATGGTTTGAGATATAAATAGTCATATAGATCATGTGCATATATCTAGACACATCAAAGAAAGATGGCATAAAATACTAACAAGTTTGGGAGATCCTTTTAAATATAATTATTATTTTATATATGATAGAAGCATCAATCCAAGAATAGAAGCATAAATTCAAATTCCCACATGGTGATGTAAGTTTCCAAGCCTCCAAAAATAATATTTCTAGAATCTTATAGTAGGATCTTGAGCTCCAAAAAATATTAAGAATTTGAAGCAACATAAATTCTTGCCAATAATTTTTGGTGACTCTACTAGGGATAGTATGTGAATTTGATTTATAAATTTTGAAGGGAATATTCCCCTTTAAAAATAATATTAAAAACTCTATTGAAATGAAACTTGGAAATGATAGAATTTAATCCATCCTTTTGATATTTTGATTTTTGTTATCATTACCAAAATCTGATTTGTGATTGTAAAATCTAGTAATATAGATAGTTGGTGGAAAAGAGAATAAATAAATAAGAGGGGAGGTTAAATTAAAGGCTGATTGGATTCTTGAAAATTATGATATAGTGAAAAATGTTTTCCTCTTCGTGTTTATTTTTAAATAAAATCTAACTCATGAGATTGTTGATGATCCCAAGAGAGTATAGTTTTTGAAATATTTCTATAGAGCTATACAAATCAAGTAAAGATAATTTTTCCCACTTCTAAACTTGTATAAGGTGAAGAAAATACAAAAATAATTGATATTTGGTAATGGGAATGAAAATTTAAACATATGACATTCCATCATAAGAAATAGAAGCCACAAAAAAATGCATAGAAAATCCATTTTCAGCCTCCTTCCAAAAACATGGGATAAATCATAAGCATAAAAAGTTGCGCACTAATGAAGAAAATATAGGTGATGATGTTGAGAAAAAATATATAGAAATTTTTGAAGAAAAAACAAGTATAAATCAGCAAAAATATTTCAGTAATTCTTATTGCCATGTGGTTTTAATCCCAAGCCCACCTTTGGAGGTGCTTAAAGAAGATTTGGTTCAACCATTCATGATATAAGAGCCATTAAACAAAAAAAATTGAGTCATGTATCATGTGTTTCACATTCCAAATGTCAATTTGAAACATACTTCTCACATTCATAAAACAAATGTGTGTCTAAAGATATTTCATGGATGCAAGTAATGTTTTTATTCTAGTTATCCAAAGTCAAGTGTTTGAGTCCATATTTGTATTTTTTCCCATGCCTAATGTTTTTCCTATGGATGTAATTAAAACCTTACCATATTTTTCACTCATTTCATTACAAGAGTTTTCCTCATCTTGCCAAAAAATTCCATGTAATATTTTTAAGAGAAAATAGACCCAATAAACTAAAATGATGGAATCAATACTAATATAATCCTTAAGAATAGAATAAGAAAATAGCATACACATAAGATTACATAGTACACATTATTTCACCTGGGAGAAACCTTTTGGGTAAAAAACTTATAAATGTATCTCCTTTATTATATTAACTCAACCATTTACAATACAATAATGTACTTTCAAGTTCTTTTTTTCTTCTACTATTTGTGCATGTATATATAATCACATCAATAGGTAACTATCAAAGTGATATTACAATTTTATGGGTATGAAAACCATGATATATATAAAACATGGGTTAAAACCACCCAAATTCATGTCAATATGTTCCCAAAAAAATTGGCACATTGCCCTAAACCTTGTTTGGGGCTACCCACCCCTAGACCTTCAAATCAATTCAAAGATATCGCTTTGTCATGATGAATTCCTAATTATAGATATATGGTTTAGTAAAGTATAATTAATGGAAAATATTTAACACATCTCAAACAAGGCTCATATTTTTCCCAACCCTTGAATGGCCATGTATAATTTAGTTATTTCTCCTTTCCCATTGTAAATAGTTTTCTCTCGTGTATAATTTTGCCTTGTGTATTTCCCTTTCATATTTATTTTTTTTTGTGTTTTTATTTTAAATTTTAAAAAAATTGAATTTTGGTCCTTCCCCATGTAGGTATATTTTTCATGCAAGGTGTTTGGATGTTTGTGTTCTTTTCTAGAGAACTTGTTTTGGTCAAATTATGGAAAAAACATTGTACATACTTATTTTGGAGTTATGCATTTGGTGTGTCTAAGTTCCATCTTTCCATGGAATTCGTTTATATTCATAATATCAAAGGAAAATTAGATGAAGGTATATTAAATATTATATTAATATGAGAATTACTAAAACAAGGTTTCTTATATTTTTAATGTACTTGATATAAGGAGAAACATATCAACCATGGGATTACAAAATCTGAAATGAAGAAATTATAAGAGCAGATTTTTGGTTAGAGTTATGATTCTAGACTTTTAAAAAAAAATTGGCATGGTTGAAAATAATGCTAGTATATGTATCAACAAAGAATAAGTTAAAGAGGGATTAAATATTCTTGTACAATTGAAACAAATAATGGATGCTCAGAATAATGTAGTAAAATGTGTAAGTTCTATAACATTAGAACTATGTGAAGGTAGTTCAAGACTCATGTCAATAATATGTGATCCCCATCATATTAAATCATTGTTGGATTTGTATTTTCATTTGTCTTTGTGCCTTATCTCTGATGTGATTATGTAAAGTATTATGACTATGATGCACTACTAAAGATGTTAGACAAACTTTTGCATTTAATGACAAGTGAAGATGAATAATCAATGGTGATTTATAAGGTGATTGTGGTAGATATAAATATTGGGAATGAGGTTATTATCTATACTTAGGTATTGGATTTCAATGAATTACAAGTAAGGATCTAAAAGATCTTACATACATGGTGAAAAATTATGCGGGTGAATTTATGCATTTTTTTGATTGAAGAGTGTATCTATATATTAATCAAACAAGGATATAGTACAATGTTAATCATATAATTTTCATTAGAATAATAGTGGGTTATTGTTTTTGGAATCAAAAAAACTTTCAGAGAAATAACCCCACATATTATTACACCTCACTACTATCCCCCAGACCTATTAGAAATGTCTAAAGCCTAGGAGATCCCAACCCAATGAGAATTTATAGAATCATTCAGAGTCAAAAAGGTTAGTCCCTTAAACCTATCAGAGATGTCAAAGCTTGAGAGAGCCTGACATAATGGGAATATTTTTCATCACTCAAAGTTATAAAGGCCACTCCCTTAGACCTATCAAAGATGTTAAATCCTAAGAAAGCCCATTCCAATTAGGAGATACCATGTCAAGTAGAGTCAAAAAGGCTAGTTCCCCAAACCTATTAAAGATGTTAGATCCAAGGAGATCCCATCCCACTAGGAATCTACTATGTCATTTAAAGTTAGAAAGGCTAGTCCACCTGATGTCCCCAAAATTTCACACTTCAAATTTTGGGGTACCCCTATTGAAAATTTTGTATTTTGTCTTATGTGAGTTAGTTGTCTTTGTTAAGCGAGTCCTCTAAGTAAAAAATTAATCTTTAGATGTTGTTGTGTCTCATTATTTTCTTTCCCCAATTATTCTTAGTTGTTCTAGAGGGTTGAAAACATTTTCCTAAAGCCATCACTAAGAATCCATTTACTCATCTTCTCCAGTATATCAAAGAAGCTAAAGTGTTTTGGCTCATTTAAAATAAAAATTGGGTTCTCCAAACTAATTTACTTATTTGAAAGTAAGTAAACTTATCCCATAAACCTAAATTACTCTACCTAGTTCAAATCAGAGTTATCAAGTAGCTTTACTTCATTTCCAAAGCTAAGCAAAGTAATCCCACAAACCCACCAAGTATTGCCCAAAGAAAATTGAGTTTTTAGCAATGGTTTACTTACATAAGATCACAAGTAAAGTAATATAGGTTTTCAGACCTAAGCTACTTATCGACCTAGACATACATATATTTGTGAAGGTGCTTTACTTCAAAATCTAAAATCAAGTAAAGTAGTTCAAAAAGATCAATAAAAATGGTGAGGTCTTGCGTGGCCTTTCCCATACTTGTCATTAATGCATTGGCATTTATATATATATATATATAGAGAGAGAGAGAGAGAGAGAAAAATCCACCTCATTTCCACCTAGTAGCCAAGTTATTTGACCAAGTAACTACACCTGCAAACCCCAAGCCACACGATTTGAGCCTTTAGAGCATCTTTAAGTGATTTCTATTTGACCCATTTTTTCTTGAGGTAGGTGGATCTTATCCTTATGGTTTTTATAATTTCATGTTTATCTTTTCCTTGTTATTTCCCTTTGCAATTTCTTTCCACCACCATGGTTGTTATTATGTTATGTCTTATTTCCTTTGGTTTTGCCTTTTTTTATTTGAACATGTTTAGATTTTTTAAATCCAATAATTATATTCAATATCATTTATCATGTTAAAAACTTGCATGAAAAACCTAGTGAAATCTAATTTTCTATGAAAAACCCTAGTAGTTAGACCGCCTTCCCATTCAGGTTGTCAGACCTCTTTGCTTATCTAAGTTTCTCAACCTTCTTTACATAGGTTCTCAACCCTAATTAATTTCCTGTGGAAACCCCAATCCTCAAAAGAGCTGACTTACTTGGGTTTCTTATCCCCCACTTCTTACTTTGGGTTTCCTTAACGTAGTTACTTACCTTTTAAAAAGTCTTAAACCCTGAGAAACTCATAGAACACTACTCAAGACTTACCTAGATTTCTTTTCCATGCTTACTTACTTGGGTTTTTGAATCCAAGTAGCTTGGTAATGAAAACCTGAAGTCATGATCTAAGTAAAACCTAAAGTTGTATGTGCATACTCCTTTTGACCTACCCAGGTTTCCAAATGCTTAAGATTTGTGCACGTTTTAGACCAACCTGGGGTTGTGAGACCCTATTGCTTAAATATGAGTTACTTAGGGATTTTCAAGATTCTTTACTACTTAAAACCTAAGACTTGCTTACAGATACTGTAATAATAATAAGTTGACTCTTTTCTCAACATTTCTAAACTAGTTGGAGTAGTTATTAAGTGTTTAAAATCACTTATCAAGTCCTTCACAGTTAAACAGAGCTAATGTCTAGATCAGAAGGATCAAAAAGATTAAAATAATAAGTAGTTGAAGTGGAAGTACAAGAAACACAAATTGAATAAGTCCTAGAGTTCTCACTTGAAAAGATTCCAAAGTAAAATAGGAAAGGAAAAGCAAAAACTAAGAGAGTTAAGTCACAAGAGCCCAAGATGAAGTATGAATATAAGGGATACCTAATTGAATCAAGCATCATTTCTAAGCTAAATAAGATAAGTGATACATACATGAGGCATGTGTCTATGACTAAATTATTAGATAGATCCAAGGTCATAGCTAAGACTCCACTCATGCATGTTATGACTAGTAGTGGAATTATACAAGCTACAACTTTCCCAAGCTCAACTCAACTTCTTGAATTTATGCTGACATGTGCCAAGTACTATGACTCTCTTACTAGGGTTGTGAGATATTTTTCTTGAAATGTAGTTATAAGATTAGATGTTTAATATCTCAACTATGTCTAAATATCCCAACATCACCAAAATTAATTGATGTAATAATGGAAAAAGCTAACAAGCAATGGGAAATTAAGACATCAAAATGCATTAAGATAATGAATACATATTACTTGAATAAAGTGAAGCTATCCTCAATATTCCCAAAACAAATAGTAAGATCAAACTTCATTTAAGAAGTAGATGACATCATTTAATTACTATTTAGAATCAATGGAGATAAGAATGACAAATGTTTCTCACCTTGGATGCATGCTTATATCATAACCATTGATGTCACTTGAAGCTCTACTAAGATTGAGTGGGCAAGAATGATAAGTGACAATATGGACCAATAGTTGAGGAATGTATTACAAACTTTTCATTTCAAAATGACTTCTTATCTTTTTTATGTTGCAGCTTCAAGTCGATCCTTTTCAAGGCTAATAACAAAGGGCACACTAGCATCTGTGTCAATATATGAGTACTATCCTCAACTGGTTCTTTTAGAGTACTACAAACATTACATTTTAGTAACTAATGGGCCCTTTCATGAACTTATTTACAAGTTAAATGTATCTTTGAAACATATATGAGTATTAGATGAAGCATGGGATATAGTTTTACAATATGGTTGCATTTTTCATTTAGTTCATTGAATTTACATACATCAAGGTTGGAGGTTTCTTAGGTATACCTGTCAAGTTACCTATATACCCAAGTGATAAGTGGATTCTCAGGGAAATATGTAGACAACTTATTGAACTACTTGACTTGCAGTCAAAATCTCATCATGAAGCCATCAACTTTCCCATTGTCATTGGTCATTACCATTTCCCAAGCATTTACAAGACCATAAATGTATAGAAAGTGATATACCATCATTACACCCAAAAACATTTTGATGCTAGAGCCAATTTTTATTATAGAGGGGTGACTCAAAATATAGTTTCTCTAGAATAAATGCATATTCTATCACTTAAATATTTTTGAACTAATTACAGAGATGAATTTGATGTGAGAAGAAGGGACAACAATAGATTGATTGTTGAACAAATTCATGCTTTTGATTCAGCCACTATCCCTAAACATATGGAAGATGATGGGGTTATCACCATCAATGATTTTCATGCACTAAGGGGGGATAATGTCTCACTTTTAGTAATCATTTTTGGCAAAGATCATGATAAGACTATTCTTGATATAACTTCAAATGTTTTGGCAATAAATTCCACCTAGCTTCTCAACAAAGGCTATTGTATGAAGTAGTTGATGAGTAAGACCACTAATGTCAGTTAGAAGAGAAAAGAAATAGTACAAGGAGAAAGTATCCAAGGACATAAAAATAAGTTGAAGATAAATATAAATGTGGATGATACATATTCTATAGTGAAAGATAAAGAACCAATTTAGATAGTTTTTTCTACTCCACCATTAGTATCTTCTATTGATACTTGTGTTCCTCTTATTTCCACCATTCCCACTTCCACAACACCTATCTTAGACCCATTAGTACTCATGCCACCCCTAAGTCTCATGGCATCAAAGCTCCAAAGAAATCCACTTAAAAAGACATTAGTGTTCCTCCTCCTCCATCATCTCCATATGTTTCACCACCACTTCCTCCTTTAGTAGATTAACCTGACATTGAGAAAGATCTTGAAAAAGTGACTCCTGAAGAGGAGACCCCATCTTAGGAAGAACAACAAGAAAACTTGGAAAAAATATTTAAGCTTGAGAAGGAAGTTGGGGAGGAAATAACCAAGAAAGGGAAAGAAGTTGAACCTAAAAAAAATTCGTAGAGGTAGCAAAAGAAGGAAAAGCTGAGAAAGAAAAAGAGCTTGAGGTAGTGATAGGGGAAATTATTGAGAAACCTAAGGAGAAAGAAGCAGTTGTTGAGAAAGAGATAGTTATTAAGAAGGAAGGAATAATAAAAAATAGGATGAAAAGCAAGAGGAGAAAGAGATCCAGAAAGAAATGGAGACCTAATAAGTTCCTTCTCAGGAACTAATGATTAGAAATGATTAGTGTAAGATGGTAGTACATGCATATATTTCCAATTCTAGAGATTTCTCATCTTGGTTAGCGTTGCAGACAACTCTAGAGGTAAAAGAAGTGATAAATCCTGAGGAGATAGACTTGCAACTACTGAAGAGTCTAAATAAGAAAGGAAATAAGCCCAAGTCTACAAAGGTAACTTCAAAGTTGATCATTAAATATTCAAGGCAAAAAAAAATTAAAAATATAAATTCCACCAGAAGGAATGAGTAAAAAGGAAGTTATTGAGTAAGATTTAGTAGTCATGAAGGTATCTCTCAAACAATTTACACTGAAGGTTTGAAACAAGACACCCAAACTTTAATAAACACTCTCTTTAAAAAGCTTGATGAAGAGAAGGCTTCTAAGTCTAAATTAAAGGAGAAAAATGCACAACTTTGTGAAATAATAGCTAAGGTTTCTAGGTTTATTCCACATTAATCTATTATATCAAAAGAATCAATTGAGCAGCATGTTATCACTAAAGTGGAAGAAACTCGAGACAAAGCAAAGGTTGTTGATGACTAGATTGAAAAGATGTAACAAAGTGTTCAGAAGTCTTCCCTAAAGTTCTAGAAATTCATATTGACATTGTAAATAGATTATCTGAGATGAAGACAATAATAAAGGAAATTAAGAGTGAAAATGGGATTGTTGGATTATAATTAGAAAGTCTGAAAATAATAAGTAATTTGAGTGTGAAATTTTTGATTGAAGAAAATATTGCTCTAGAAGGATATGTAAAGAAGATAAAATAAGAGGAGTATCTTTTATATTTTTTTATGCATATTTTGCAATAAATATGTGAAGAAATAAATACTTTGAAGGAGGAAGTTGGTGATGAAAAATTAAATCTAGAAGATTGCCTTTTTGGTCTTATCGATGACTAGTCTGATAATGTTTCAAGAACACCAAGCAGTTGTATGAATAGTTCAAGCAATTGATATACAAAGTTACAACTCCTTTCATAGTTAAATCTATTAAGGAGTTAATCAAATTTCAACATCAAATAAAGATATTGGAGCCAAAAATTAAATAGATGAAATCTTATAGTAGAATAACTGAAAAGGAAATGCTAATATTTAAAACAAAGAGATAATTAATCACCAAATCATATGATGTAGCAATATAGCTAATGATGTCTCAGAACATCAAGTATAGATAAAATATCAAATATGAAGTTCAATATTTGGATTAGATATTTGCTTCAAATTACTATAGCTTCTTTTCTTTCTTCTTTAAATCTCTTTTCTTTTCTCAAAAGTACTTTAAGTAATCTTGTTTCAAGTAATTGCTTTGTAAATTGATGCCATTGGATGATTTATTTGTAAACTAAAATTACCTTGTAAAATTGAAAGACTTAAGTAATGTGGCCAAAATGCCATTACTTGAAGTCATTTTGTAAAATCAAATTACTAGAGTTAATTCTACATAGCATGCAAGGAGTTAGTGTTTAATCCAAACAAAGAGACTAAACATCACCACTTGTCATCAAATATTGCATGCCACATAAGAGAAATTTAAGGAAGATGCCACTCAATAGCCTTTAACTTTTTGCAAGCACATGGGAATTGGAGAAGTTAACTCATATTTGTCTTTGGAATTTATTTTTGTATAAATATAAGTGCAGGCCTACATGCCTAGGGATGATAATTTTTGTAATCAACCAATTATAACCATTATACAATAAATTTTAATCAATCTAAAACTTTGTGTCTAGATATCTTGACTATTTTGTATGAATTTTGCTAGAAGTGATTAAGAAGGAAGCTTGTTTTCTAGATAACTTTGTGTCTAAGGGAATCAATATGTGTGTTCTATGAAGATAAAATGGTAAAATTTGTGTTATCTATTTATCTAAATTGAATTCATTGCTTTCTTGATCATTTATTGAAAAGGTTATCACCATTATATGTTTATCTATTTGCATAATACAGTAAACTCTGCAAGACTATTTATTATGAAGTGCATTTCTCTTATTTCTCTCCTTTTTCAAGATTTATAGTCTTTTATCTATTTTCCAATCTATCTAAAACTCCATTCACATTCCCAAAACTAGTCACTTACTTTCTATAAAATCTCTTTGTTATGGATCATGAAGGAAGTGATTAAAGTAATACCCCCAATTAGAATAAATTGCATATAATTTGCATACTTTGTGAATAATTGTAAGCTGCTAGTAATTAGACATAGATAGACATATTTTCATGGGAGATTCACCTTTAAATGAAAGTGATTTAATCCCATGACTACCTAAGTAATTTTGGCCAACTACAAAATATCTAGCCAATAGTTTTTGGTGAATCCACTGGGGAACTATGAGTTTAACTCCTAGAATTAATTTTAGATTTCTCAGACTAGTTGAAGTTAATGTTGCATGCTGATTAAAATGCATTTTTCCATTTTTATCACTTTGTTGAGATTAATTTCAATTATTATTAATAGACACATCCCTTTTAAATATCTTTCTACATGTTTGTAAACCACCTATTATTCTATGTCTAGTTTATCTTAAGTTTGTTGCATATTGAGTAGATTACCACCCAAGTCTTTATATATAAATAAAATTACTAAGATAAATCCTTAGAGGAATTTCTACATTATAATCTATAAAATTGACCATTTACAAGAATAAGGAGAGCTTAAAGCCAAATAGACCACTTCTCTGAATTCTAAGAGCAATTTAATTTCAGTTTTCCTGTTTAAACTAGAACATGAAGAGCTAGTCTTTCACCTGTGAGATGGACACCAACTATTGAGAATTAGCTTTAGCATAATTCCTCTAGGATAATACAACTTGATAATCCATAATTTCTCATCCCTAGAATAATGGCATTACCACTTTTAGTCCCATGGGGGTTGGTTATTGTTCCTTTGAATATGACTCCTCCTTTGCATGACTTGCCAAAAGGATCAAGAAAGAATTTTCCTAAATTTACTAGTGATGGTAAGCAAAACCCAGATGAGCAATTAGCTACATTCTTCATGACATATGGAGTAATTGGCATTGAACATGAAGATGTTTTTGTTAGACTCTTTGTTGAGACTCTTCATGACTTAGCTATAGAATCATTCTACCATTTGGCTCCTAATACCATAACCAATTGGGCCACTATGCATGAGCAATTCAAGAAAATATTTAAAGTTATTGAAGATGCAAATATAATACTTACATAATTTACTCAACTCAAGAAGGAACCACATGAACACATGAGTTATTTTAATTCCAAGTTCAATAGATTGCTCTACAAAATTCCTCAAACTACACTGTTCATTACATCAAATCAAAAGTGTTTCTTCATCAATGCCTAGCTACCAGAAGTTAGTTATCGACTATGAAGAGCATGACCAACTAATTTAGTAACAACTCAAAATACTTCTAAAATGGTTGAAGATGATTTGATAATGGTTGGTAAGATCAAGAAAATAATTTCTAAGGGAGACTCCTCTACTTCAACCACATCACAGACTATAGATCCCTTATTGTAAAATTTGGCTAATGACTTGTTTCAAGTCAAAAGACAAATTTCTCAAGGTACTCATGGTGGTGTTTCCCCTGAAAAGAATGCACCCATACATAATTTTAATAATTAGAATAGGAATTGTATTGTTGGTCCTATGCAAATATTGGCAATTGAATAAGCTCCCAAAAATCATGTTAAGATGAGTGAGGAAGATCATATGACTAATGATATTCATCAAAGTCTTGGTGATGAAGATGACTTTGTGGATCCTATTGGTGACTTCAACATTGGTTACCTAGAATATTAATATGAAAGTGACTATGAATAAGTATTTAAATAGGACCATAGTCATTCATTTGTAGTGTTTACAAGGTCATAAGCTCAGCAAGTTGGTGAGAGATCCTCCAAAGAACAAGACAAAGATAAAGAGATTATAGAGCAGATGTAAGTATTTTTAAAAGAGATAGTCCTCTACCTTCTTCTTTGGCTCATAAAGATAAGTATATAGCTTCTTCTTCTCAGACTCATAAGCCAATAAATCATGTTGTTGAGGCTAATCATGTTCTTTCTGCCTCCATTCCTTCTTTTGATATACTTTATCATATAAAGAAAATCAAAATTCAAATGTCAGAAGCTAAGTACTTGAGATCTTATTTAGATTAGTCAAATACATTTAAAAAAAAGGGTCAAATAATTCATTTAATACCTTTAAAGGTATCTTGCCTACTCCCAAATAGTTTCCCTCCTAGAATAATGCTATTTCTACTTCATCCACACCCACTTCTACATCCAAAAGGATAGAGCCATTTTATGTTTCTCTTCTAATTAATGGATTTAAGTTAAGCAATTGCATTCTAGATTCTGGAGCTTTAGATAATGTAATGTTAGATAAGTTAGCTGATGTTCTTGGTCTTACCTTAACTAAGACAATAGGTAGATGTTATTTGATGGAGAGATAAGTTCCACTAATTGGATAGATCAAAGATGCTCAAGTTGTCTTGGTAGCCTTTCCAGATAATAGACTCAAAATGACAATTCTAGTAGAAAACATTCTTATTTCATATGGAATGTTGCTAAGTAAAAACTTATATAAGGATCTGGGTAGAGAAGTAAAGATGGATTGGTTATATTCTCATATTCCAATCAAAGTAGTAAATCAAAGGCTTGAGCCTAACAAGAAGTCCAAGTACATGATTTCCAAATCTAACAATCCAAGGTCACACATCCTTTTTGAATAATCTAACCATGGAGTTTACTACCTTGAAGTAGGAAAGGAAACCCAAGAACAAGAGGAAAAAGAAGAAAAAGATAAGATATGGACATTAGATTTTGATGGTAGTTGTAGTTTTCTTGGTTTAGGTGCAAGGGTAGTATTGATATCCCCATATGGTGAAACATTTACCTATTATTACAAATTCATGTTTGAAAACACTAATAATATTAAAAAATATGAGGCACTCTTATTAGGACTTGAGCAAGCAAAGGAGAAAGGAGTCAGGGTTCTTAAAGCTTAGGGAGATGTTGAATTGATAGTGAGACAAATTAGAGGTCAGTATTAGGTGAAGAAAGATAAGTTGAAAAACTACTGCGACCAAGTTCTAAGTGCCACACTTGACTTCTCTACTTTCTTAATCAACTCTATCCCTAGAGATTAGAACTCCAAATCTAATTCACTTATTTTTATTGCATCTCTACTTAGGCTAGAATAATAGCCAACACTTTTCAAAGAAGGTAATTATAAAGTACAGATAGTCTATTGTCCAAAGGTCCTAGATAATATTGAACAATGGCAAGCTTTCAATGATGATAATCAAATAGCTATATTTCTTGAGTAGCAAGATAAATTTAAAGGATTGTACTTTGAAGGAAGTAGTTCACATTAATGTGAGATAATAATAGGAATCACTGATCATAAAATTACTCATAATCAAGATATAATTCAATTGAAAGGAAATAAAATTCCTAAAGGGTTAGTTTCATTAAAAGAAATCTTTGATAAACATGATCAATTCCTAAATAAAAATAAAGAGTATGGTGATACTTCTTCTCTAGAAATAGAGAAAATTAATCTAGGCAGTGAAGAAGAGCCTAGAATGGTCAACATTAGCAACTGTTGCTCTTAAAAATAAAAAGAAGTATTCATCAATCTTCTCACAAGGTATATTGATGTGTTTGTCTGGTCCTAGAAAGACCTCATATCCTTCCAGCCAGATGAGGTGCAACACTACATTCCACTCCAACTAGAGGTGAATCCTTTCAAGTATAAGATAAATCACCATAACCCAAATATCTTAGGTATTATCTACGTTGAAATTCAAAAGCTACTTGATGCAAAGATCATCTATCCAATCCATCATTCAGAATGGTTTGAAAATATTGTTCCAGTAAGAAATAAAAATAGAGAAATGTGCTTATGTGTTGATTTTCATAATCTGAAACAAGCCTCTGTGAAAGATAATTATCCATTGCCCATAATGGATCACACCCTACAATTAGTTATAGGTTTAGGGATGTTATCCATGTTAGATGGATTTTATGGATACAATCAAATAAAAGTTGCTAAG
Source organism: Torreya grandis (assembly GCA_037957365.1). Classification (NCBI taxonomy): domain Eukaryota; kingdom Viridiplantae; phylum Streptophyta; class Pinopsida; order Cupressales; family Taxaceae; genus Torreya; species Torreya grandis. Next base: position 4,054,946 of record JARHVA010000059.1, on the reverse strand, counting down.
GAAGATCAATACAAGACTACTTTTACAATGCCAGGGGGAACTTTTGCTTATCAAAAGATGTATTTTAGGATTATCAATGTTGAAACAAAATTTTAGTGGGTAATGGATCTAGTATTTTCTCATTTGAAGAAAAAAACTATTATCATATACCTTGATGACTTAACAGTCTTTTTTAAGCAAAGAGGTGATCACCTAGTTGATCTTAAAGAAGTTCTTATCCACTATAAGAGACATCAAATTTCCTTTAATCCTAAGAAGTCAATATTTATTATGATTGAAGTAAATCTCCTTGACCACATAGTCTCAAAGGATAGGAAAAAAATTAATCCAAAGTGAATTAAATCTATTTAGATTTTGCCTATGCCTACGTCCAAAAAAGGAGTACACTAATTCTTTGGTAAGGTCAATTTCCTTAGAAGATGCATACCTAATTTTCCTGAGTTGACATGTCACATCTTTGATATGATGAAAAAGAAACAAGATTTTAAATGGAATGTTGAAGGCAAGTTGTCATTTGAAATAATTAAGGTAGCAATGACTGAAGCTCTAGTGTTGATTTCCCTAGATTTTAATAAAGAATTCATTCTTTATTATTATTATTTTGAGCATACTGTGTCAGCTATACTTATGCCAAATAATGATGAGGGAATTGAATCTTTGATAGCTTTCATGATACAACCACTGAAGAGCTATGAATTATTGTACTCATAAATGGAGAAACATGATTTTGTTGTATTCAAATCATGTAAAGTTTTAAGGTATTACATTTTATCTTCACATATCAAATTTTATGTACTTGTTACCATAGTTAAGTTAATTTTAAAATAGCAAGATTTGGGATAATTGAGAGGCACCTGTTAGGACCCGAAAGCACAATTGATTACCATGTACAAGCAACTTAACATGTGGAATTTAACCAGAATGCACAAGTAACTAGAATTCAAAAATAACACAAAATATGAGAGATAATACCCAATTGTATTAACACTCTTCCAGAAGGAAATACAACAAAGAAGATGCCACAGTCTTCTTCCTTACACACCTCTAGGGCTCCCACACTTCTAGGGCATAAATAGTAAATCTCTTCAAGATCTCACTCTCTCTCTTACGGTCCTAACAATAACTCAAGCATAGAGTTGGTGTTCACCTCCACTAGTCAGTATCACTACTGCCAGTACCACTAGTCAGTATCATTACTGCCAATACACAAGTGCTCCATGCACTCCAAATATGAGTACTCCACATACTCCAAGTACACAATCATACTTCAAGTAGATCTCTCCTGATCTTGCTACCTGTTGTGTTGTTGTCACCTTTGATCCTGTTGCCCCGTAGATCACCTTTGACCTCGCACCCACACACACCTGCAAATCAATGATCTTACTTACCATGTAGATCTCTCTACACCCTAAAGAACCCTTGTCCTTGCATCACCAAGTCATTATGATTCTCCAAACTAGTACCCTGGTGGATCTTCTCCTTGATCTTGCACACCTACAGACCAACCTGATCATACACACTCGACACCCCTATGGAACTAGGAAGAGCTACCCTTGCTCTCTTCACTCTCAAAAGGAGCTAACCAAGCTCAACTCTAAATAGAACCAATTACAATACATCCCATGAGTCTATTATATAGATCTCATGCAAACAATAATTAGACATCCAATTACAATAATTAGATCCATAGCTCAAGACTAAAATTAACCTTTCAACATGCAAACAACTGGTTCATTAACTAACTGTTTGTGCAACCGACAATTCTAGAACTGCATAGGTAATCAATGTCGGTCCATGTCTACCTAGAGATGACCGACATTGGCAGAATACTACCGATGTCAGTTGCCTTCTTGTCTACCCCTGATCGACATTGGTTGGTCTGACTGATGCTGGTGACTGTGACACTCAACAACCTCCTCCCCTATTTGCATCAGTGAAGCTTTTAGCTCCACAACCTAACAATCTCACACTTAGAGATAAATAGCTGCACTGTACCTATACTTGTACACCATCTAATTTGTTTCCTAGCTTGTATCCCTCTTCAAGCTCAACCTTGAAGACCAACCACCACACATCCTGTGGTGCAACACCTGTCATCCAAGTAACCTGCCATATCCAAAGTACTTGACCCTGCATACCATAAATCCCTGCTGTTAGTCCCTCTCAGATACTTGAGAACCCACTGAACCACTTTTTAGTGCTTCCTTCCCAGATTGGCCACTAACTTTCTGATAGCACCCACTGCTTGGGCAAACTCAGGTCTATACCAGACCTCATGTGATTTTAGACACTGAACTGTCCATCCCTTGGTGTGCTCTAGTTCTGCATCCTGCATATTGAACCTCGCCAACACCTGATTCACATCAGCTCCTACTGGAGACAAAATCAACTTGTGATCTTCCATGTCTCTCATGCCAAAGAATTTTGTTGTTCCCAAATCTTTCATGGCAAACCACTGAACTAACCTTACCTTTAGCTCAACAAAACCCTATATGTCTGAACCTATAGCTAGCATACCATCCACATACAATAACAGGATAATGTTGCAATCATTATCCAACCTAGTAAGACAAACACAATAGTTACAATGGCATTGACTAAAGCCGTGCTTTGTCATCCACCTGTTAAACCTGTACCACTGTCCTGTAGCTTGCTCAAGACCATATAACTTAGCCTTCCATCTCACGTATCCATTATCTCTATTCTTTAACCAAGGAATCCATTTGTCTCTCAGTGCTCTTATCCTGGCTGGCAACTCTACCAAATCTCCCATTTGGTTCTTCTCCAAAGAAATCATGCCATGCTCCCACTGTTTCATGGATCCTTCTTGCTCTATAGTGAGCAACTAGTATAAAGAAAAGGAATAATTAATTTGAGGCTTACTTACCCTTTCATTCCTCCACATGGGTGTTTGAGACTCCTTGACAACTTATTGTCCACCCAAAATCCATTCCAGTGACCGACCTTGGTCACCATATAGTCTACATCTGACTGATGTTGGTTCCATGTGACTGTCCAGGTCGCTAACACCGGTTATCGTATCGACATCGGTCTCCACCTGCCTGACACCACTGACTCCTTTGGTCTACACATGACTGATGTCGATACCTATCTATTCGATGCTGGTTTTTCATGACCAACGTTGGTACCTGTGTTTGCCTGTGAGTGATGACTTTTTACTTGCAAGCTCTCTTTGGATCAAAACCTTATCCAAACTACCCTGCTCAGAGTTACTCAATCTTCTCCACTAATCTATGTCTATCATCTCCTCCATAAATACCAAGGCTTTCAAGTTCTTAAGTCTGTCAAAGACATCTGACTTCCTCTTAAGAACATGCATCTCCTTCTTACTCATGTGACCAAGTCTACAAAGCCACATCCTTGCAACAGAAAAAGAATTAGTAATCCAAGCAAGTAGATAAAGAGTACCTACTTTCTTACCACATGATAATTCAAGTGCATCCACTGTGAGAGTTCCTATGCATCTCTCATCACCCAACTTCCTGAAGTAATTAGCCGCATCTTCAAGACTGGGACCTGCATGAACTTCTTCAACACCCATGTGTTGGCCACCTGCAATTTCAACAACACTTCCCCTTTGCCAATACTTTGACAAGGCTCACCAACCCCTCTAATTGGGGCTGCATGGAAAGAGGCAACAAAATCTATAAACCAAGATTCTACTTTATCCAAGGAACATCCTAGAGCATCATGTGCAACAACACCTGCAACATTTGCTTCTTTAATTCCTTCATGTTGATCTTCTACCAACCAGTAATTTTCCTTTACCTGCTCTTTCTTTCCATAACACCGTAATTGACCATTCATGCTTTTCAATTCCTCTATTCTTAGTGTACTTTCCTTTGTCATTGTTATACTCCCACTCAATAAGAAACCCCTGAGAGTGACCTATAATCAAACACAAACCTGCTCCCTGCAACCTCAGCACTGATACCAACTATCAGTGGTATCAAGATATGAACCAGCACCCTGGCTCTGATACCAACTATTAGGTTTTGGATCTAGGAAGCTCTAACTCCACTGTTAGGATCTAGGAAGCACCATTGATTACCATGTATAAGCAACTTAACATGTAGAATTTAACCAGAAGTAACAAGTAACTAGAATTCAAAAATAACATAGAATATGAGAGACAATACCCAATTGTATTAACACTCTTCCAAAAGGAAATACAATAAAGAAGATGCCATAGTCTTCTTCTTTACACACCTCTAGGGCTCCCACACCTCTAGGGCATAAACAGTAAATCTCTTCAAGAGCTCACTCTCTCTCTTACGGTCCCAACAACAACTCAAGCACAGAGTTGGTGTTCACCTCCACCAGTCAGTATTACTACTGCCAGTAGCACCAGTCAGTATCACTACTACCAGTACACAAGTGCTCCACGCACTCCAAATCTGAGTACTCCACATACTCCAAGTACTCCACATACTCCAAGTACATAATCATACTTCAAGTAGATCTCTCCTAATCTTGCTACTTATTGTGTTTCTATCACCTTTGATCCTGTTGCCCCGTAGATCACCTTTGACCTTGCACCCACAGACACCTACAAATCAATGATATTACTTACCATGTAGATCTCTCTACACCCTAAAGAACCCTTGTCCTTGCCTCACCAAGTCCTTATGATTCTCCAAACTAGTGCCCTGATGGATCTTCTCCTAATCTTGCACACTTGCAGACCAACCTGATCATACACACTCGGCACCCCTGTGGAACTAGGAGGAGCTACCCTTGCTCTCTTCACTCTCAGAAGGAGCTAACCAAGCTCAACTCTAACTAGAACCAATTACAATATAGCCCATGAGTCTATTATATAGATCTCATGCAAATAATAATTAGACATCTAATTACAATAATTAGATCCGTAGCTCAAAACTAAAATTAGCCTTTAAACATGCAAACAACCAGTTTGTTAACTAACTATTTGTGCAATCGACAGTTTTGGAACTGCATAAGTGACCGCCATCGGTCCCTATCTGCCTGGAGATGACTGATGTTAGCCGAATACTACCGATGTTGGTTGCCTTCCTGTCTACCCCTGACCAACATCAGTTGGCCTGACCGACGCTGGTGACTATGACACTCAGCAACCTCCTCCCCTATTTGCATCAATGAAGCTTTTAGCTCCACAACCTAACAGCACTTGGGTAGCTAAGGTGTAGGAGTTTGATCTTGATATCAAACCTACAAAGTTAGTAAAAGGAAGATGCTTATGCCAATTGATGATAGAGAGAAAATATGATGACACAGATATAACATCTTCACACCAAGCTGAAATAGATGAAGAATTGCCTATGGTGATGTTTGTTGATCTCGTTAATGAATGGTATAGCAAGATTGCTTACTTCTTGAGCTATGGAGAATGCCCACCTGATTTGACACATAAGGAAAAATGTACCATCAAGTTAAAATCAAAAGATTATGTCCTTTGGGATAATGGATTATAGAAAAGAGGAATTGATGGTGTTTTCCTTTGTTGTGTGGACAAAGAGCAATAAGCAAGATTATTGGAGCAATTTTATGACAAAACATGTGGAGGTCACTTCTCAACCAGAGTCATAGCACACAAAATCTTATGAACAAGGTATTTTTGGACTACTCTATTTCAAGATGTTTTAGATTGGGTTGATAAGTGTCAAGCATGTCAGAATTTTATAGGATGACTCAAGTTTCTAGCCTTGCCTCTATAACTAGTTGTTATTAATGAATATTTCTATCAATAGGGCATGAACTTTATTGGTATGTTGAATCCTTCCTCAAGTGTTGGACATTGTTATGTTTTGACTGATACTAACTACTTTAGTAAGTGGGTTGAATCTATTCCTATCAACCATGCTACTTCTAAATTAGTATGTGACTTCATCAAAGAAAACATTTTGATTATATTTTGTGTCCCACATAATATTATAATAGACAATATAGCCAACTTTTCTTCTATAGAATTAACTAAGTTTTGTTACTCATATCGAATAGACTTGGTTCATGCTTCAAATCACTATCCTTAAGGAAATGATCAAGCTGAATCAAGTAATAAGAATTCAATGACCATTATTCATAAGCTGGGGGACAATAACCAACAAACCTGGCACAAGAAGTTATTTGATGCATTATGGGCTGACAGGATCATGCCAAAAAAAGCTATAAGTATGTCTCCTTTTCAGTTTTTATGTGGAATAAATGTTGAGATACCAATAACCATAGAGTTACCTACCTTAAAATTGTCCAAGGCCATTGAATATGTCACCTATCAAGATTCACTAGACAAGAGAATCATGTTTCTCACCAAACTGCAAGAAGTGTGTGTTCAAGTTGTTGACTAATTAGTTGATCATCAAACGAGATTAAAAAATATCTTTCATAAAAATGCTTGGGATAGGTAGTTTAAAGTTATTGATTTGGTTCTCTTCTAGGATAATCAAAATGAATAGAAAGTTAAGCATGGCAAGTTTGATTTTCTATAGAAAGGATATTTCATGATAAAGAGCATTGCTAGAAAAGATAGCTTCATCCTAGCTATCAAGATGGGATTACACTACCATTGCCATTCAATGAGTAGCACTTGAAGCTCTATAAGAAATTCACAATAAGGTAACACCTATATGTATATAAATAAAGTTTTTGGTCTTTCTTTTGGTTTTATTTTTTGCTTTTATGTTTTTTGTTTATTTTGTAGTTTATATGATTGAGTTTTTGTAAAGAATCCATGCCCAATGGATAAAATACAAAACTAGAGATGCTAAGATATCACCCTTATTTCCTTCTTTATGATGGAAATAAATATGTCCCCAGTCGGAGCTAGCTAGTGTCCCCAAAATTTCACACTTCAAATTTTGGGTTATCCTATTGTAAATTTTATATTTTGTCTTATGTGAGTTAGTTTTCCTTGTTAAGCCAATCCTCTAAGTAAAACCTTAGTCTTTAGATGCTTTTGTGTCTAATTGCTTTCTTTCCCTAATTGCTTTTAGTTTCTCTAGAGGGTTCAAAACATTTGCCTAAATCCATCACTAAGAATCCATTTACTCATCTCCCCTAGCAGATCAAAGAAGCTAAAGTGTTTTGGCTCATTTACAATGAAAATTGGGTTCTCGAAACTACTTTACATATTTAAAAGTGAGTAAATTTATCCCATAAACTTGAATTACTCCACCTAGTTCAAATTGGAGTTATCAAGTAGCTTTACTTTGTTTCCAAAGCTAAGCCAAGTACTCCCATAAACCCACCAAGCATTGCCCAAAGCAAATTAGGTTTTTGCATAAAAGTAATGCAAGTTTTTAAAATCGAGCTACTCATTGGCCTAGACTTACATGGATTTATGAAGGTGTTTTGATTCAAAAGCTAAAATCAAGTAAAGTAATTCAAAAATCTTGATAAAAAGGTTGAGGGTTTGCATGGCCTTTTCCATGCTTGTCATTAATGTTTTAGCATTTTTAGATATATTGGGGAAAATCCACCTCATTTCCACATAGCATCCAAGTTATTCGACCAAGTAACCACACTTGAAAACCTTGAGTCACATGATTCAAGCCTCTGAAACATCTTCGAGTGATTTCTATTCGACCCATTTGTGCCTAAGGTGAGTGGATCTCATCCATGTGGCCTTCATAGTTTAATATTTATCTTTTCCTTGTTATTTCCCTTTACAATTTATTTCCACCACCATGGTTGTTCTTCTATCATGTCTTGTTTCCTTTATTTTTTCATTTTGGTCTTTGAATATGTTTAGATGTTTAAATCCGATAATTGTATTCAAGATCATTTATTGTGTTAGAAACTTACATGAAAAACTGAGTAAAATCTATTTTTTGTGAAAAAACCCTAGTAGTTAGACTGCCTTGCCCATTTGGGTTTCTCATACCTCTTTACTTGTTTAGGTTTCTCAACCTTATTTACTTGGGTTCTTAACCCTAAGTAACTACCCATTGAAAGATTGATCCTCAAAAGAGTTGACTTACCTAAGTTTCTTATTCCTCACTTCTTACTTTAGGTTTCCTTAATGCAGTTACTTCCCTTGTAAAACCTAAAGTCTTGAACACTGAGAAACCCATAGAACACAACTCAAGACTTTCCTAGATTTCTTCCTTATGCTTACTCGGGTTTTCAAGTCCAAGTAACTTGGTAATGAAAACTTAAAGTTTTTTATGCATACTCCTTTTGACCTACCTAGGTTTCCAAATACTTAAGACTTGTGAACTTTTTAGACCAACCTAGGGTTATGAGACCCTATTACTTAAATATGAGTTACTTAGGGATTTTAAAGACTTCCTGCTACTTAAAACCTAAGACTTGCTTAAGGATATACTGTAAGAACAATAAGTAGACTCTTTTGTCCACATTTATAAACTAGTTGGAATAGTTACTAAGTGTTTAAAAGCACTTATCAAGTCCTTCAGAGTTAGTCAAAGCCAATGTTTGGATTAGAAGGATCAAGAAGATTAAAAAAAATAGTTGAAGTAGAATTATAAGAAACAAAAATTGAAAAAGTCCCAAAGTTGGCACTTGAAGAGATTCTAGAGCAAAGTAGGAAAGGAAAAACAAAATCTAAGAGAATTAATTCACAAGAGACCAAGATGAAGTATGAATATAAGGTATACCTAATTGAATCAAGCATCATTTCTAAGCTAATTGAGATAAGTGATATAGACATGGGGAATGTGTCTATGATTGAATTATTAGAGAGATCCAAATCCATAGCTAAGACTCCACTCATGCATGTTATGAGTAGTAGTGAAATTATGTAATCTATAGCTTTTCCAAGCTCATCTCAACTTCCTAAATTTGTGTTAACATGTGCCAAGTATTATGACTTCCTTACTAGGGTTGTGAGAGATGCCACTAGAAATGTAGTTATAAGATTGGAACTACAATATCTTAACTATTGTCTAAACTTCCCAACATCACCAAAATTAATTGATGTAATAATGGAGAAAGATAACAAGCAATGGGAAACTAAGACATTAGAATGCATTAAGATAATGAATACATATTACTTGAAGAAAGTGAAGCAAGCCTCAAGATTCTCAAAGAAAATAGTAAGATTAGACTTCGCTCAAGAAGTAGATGACATCATTCAATTACTATGCATAATCAATGGAGATAAGAACACCAAATGTTTCTCACCTTGGATGTATGCTTATATCAAAACCATTGATGTCACATGAAGCTCTGCCATGATTGAGTGGGAAAGAATGATAAGTGAAAATATGGACTAATAGTTGAGGAATGTATTATAGACTTTTGATTTCAAAATGACTTCTTATCTTGTGTATATTGTAGCTTCAAGTGGAGACTTTTCAAGGCTAAGAGAAAAGGACACACTAGCATCTATGCCAATATATGAGTATTATGTTATAAATATTGTCATTGATGTCAAAGGTTTAGCATTATTGGTGATAAAGGCCCCATTGCATTTAATGTTGTTTGTAGTAAAAATATCTGGGCTAATATGAGTTAATATTTATTTAATATTAATGAATATATTTTTGGTTGCATATGAGACAAAAGAAAGGCCCATGGAGAAGTCGAAGAGCCACAGGGTAAAGACAAAAGAAGGATGGGACGCATTTTCCTATGAAGAGTCATCTTGGGGAATACCAAGAGTCACCAAGTGAAGACAAAAGAGGAAGGGTAAATTTCTCATGAAGGGACACTTTGAGGAATACGAAAAGTCACCAAAGATAAGGACAAAAATGGGAAGGACGTTTTTGGTCATGAAGGGTCACCACATGACTTTTCAAAGGCTTGAATATGAAGGGTCATACAAGTTTGGTGCCATTTTCCATGAGGATTGAAGGGTCACAAAGGGGGAAGGCCAAAGGTCATTTGGAAAGCTATAAATAAAGGCTTGAGTAGCCATTTGTAATATGAAAGTGAGAGGTTGATTTGATATTGTAATATCTAGTTTAGAAGAGCAATTGTGAGACATGAATATGATTCGTATTTGTTATATCTAGCTTAGAAGAGTAATGGTGAGAGAGAGGAAAGAGATGTTATATTGAACTATCATTTGTTGAGATAGAAACATTGAGAGATAGGTGTGTGGTATACACAAAGGGGTTGGTGCTCTTGTGGGTTTGTTCTCACAAATTATTGTTGGGTTGGTGCTCGGCAAAGGGGTTGGTGCTCACGAATTGTTGCTAGGTTGGTGCTTGGCAAAGGGGTTGGTGCTCTTGTGGGTTGGTATTCATGAATAGTAGCTAGGTTGGTGCTCGAAAAAGGGGTTTAAAGCTCCTGTGGGTTGGTGCTCATGAATTTTAGCTGGGGTGGTTCTTGGCAAAGGGGTATGGTGCTCCTGTGGGTTTTTTCTCATTAATATACTTGAGATTATTCTCTATGGTTTTTCCCACATTGGGTTTCCACATTATATCTGGTGTCTCTCTCTATCTTGTGTGATGTTTTTTGTTTGAGTTTTATTACATATCTTGAATGTTTGATTACGTGGAAATTGATAAAGAGAAAGTTTTATAAGATATATAATATACTAATTCACCCCCCCTCTTAGTATATTCTATACTTAACAATTGGTATCAGAGCAGGTTCCTTTTTGAAAAGTTTTACAGCTTGAAGGTAGATCGGGAAAGCATGATGGCTGGGTCACAGGAAGGATTTTCTACAAATAAGGCACCTTTGTTTGATGGGATGAATTATGCTTTTTTGAGCATGAGAATGAAGGTTTATTTGATGGCCCTTGGATTTGACATATGAAAATCAGTGGTGGAGGAATATGAAGAGCCATAGACATCTACAATTACTCCAGTAGAAAAGAAGGCAAGTGAATGTAATGCTAAAGCTTTAAATGCTATTTTATGTGGTTTATGTGAATCTAAATTTGTTAAAGTTATGCAATGTAAATTTGCTCGTGATACTTAAGTAAAACTTGAGAATATTTACAAAGGTGATGGAAAGGTTCAGCAAGCTAAGTTGTAGACTTTTAGAAGGTAGTTTGAAAGTTTGAAGATGGAAGAAGAAGAAGAAGATATAGCAAGTTATCTTTTGTGAGCTGATCAAGTCGTAAATCAGATTCATGTTTTTGGAGAAAAATTGGATGAGTCAATGGTGGTGCAAAAGGTTTTGAGATCTCTACCAATGAGATATGATGCAAAGGTTTTGGCAACTAAGGATATGAAGAATTTAGCCAAGCTAAAAATGGATTAGCTTCATGGTATTCTCACGGCATATGAGATGCAGACAGAACAAGATAAACCCTCAAAGAGAGAAGCAGCTTTCAAGACATCAAAGAAAGAGAAAGCTAAGATTCAAGAATCAAGTGATAGTTCTAATGATGATGAAGATGACAATGGAGCACTTTTCATTCGTAAGCTGAAAAGAGGAATAGGTAAATATCAAGGAAAATTACCTTTTAAATGTTTTAATTATGGAAAGATTGGACATTTTTTAGCTAGATGCCCAGATAAAGTTAAAGATGATGAAGAATAAAAGCCTACATACAAGAAGAATTTCAAAGGCAAATCTAAGAAGGGATTCGAGAAAAAGAGCCTATATTCTAAAGATCTTAGCTCAGGCAAAGATAGTGGAGTTAGCAATCTAGAAGAAGAAGAGATTTTATTCATGGCCATACATGAAGGTGATCAAGAAGAAGAAGAGGAAGAAGCTGAAGTGAATATGGAAGGAGAGATCATTTGTGCCTTAGAAGAGTTAGAAGCTATTCAGAAGAAGAATCGAATATTAAAGCACCAAATCAAGAAAAATGAACAAGAGTCAAAGGAAATCATTGAAGATCTACAAGCACACTTTGAAGAAGCCAAGAAGAATGAAGAAGATCTCATAGCACAGTTAGAAATAGCAAGAAAATATTGTGAAAGGTATGTTATTGAAATTGCCTCTTTAAAAGAAGATATTAAGAAAGTAGTCAGTGATAAAGTAGTCAGTGATTCAAAATTTCTGTTAAGTTGTGGAGCTAAAAGCTTCACTGTTATGCAAATGTGGAGGATGTTGGAGTTAGACAGTCACTGACATCAGTCAAGACCAACTGACATCGATTAGGGTCAACCAAAAGCTACCAACATTAGTTAGGCATCAGCTGACATTGGTCATCTCTAGATAGATAGGAACCGACGTCGGTCGCCTGTGCATTTCTAGAACTGTTAGTTAGATGAACAGTTAGTTTGATAAATAGTCAGTTTGCATGTAAAGACTAGTTTTAGTCTTGAGTCTGCTTTTCTAATTATTATTTGTTTTGGGATATAATTAAGAGACCCATGGGGCTATATTGTAAAGTGTGCATAAAATCAAGGTCAATTGATCTACGGTGTAGCAAGATCAAGGAGATCTACAAGTGTGCCAAGGTTGTGTGCAAGATCAATTTATCTGCGGGGTAGAAAGATCAAGAAGATTTATAACACAAGGAAGGACTAAAGACTAAAGGATTAGATCCTTCACTTGAAGGCAAGAATAAAAATTGGGTTGGTTGTCTTAAGGTGTGTAAGATCAGGTGATCTATAGGTAGCAAGATTAGGGAGATCTACATGGTAAGTAAGATTAGTTGGTCTGCAGGGTGTGTAAGATCAAGAAGGTCTACTTGGTGAGCAAGGTCAGTTAGATCTGTTGTAAGGTAGGCAAAGCAACCATTGAGTTGATTGTCACTAGTATGGACTGGAAGTAGGCAACAACAACCATTGGGTTGATTGTCACTCACTGGTGGATGGAGCAACTCTGTGTTTGAGTTGGTTGTAATTGATTGAGAGAGAGAACTCTTGACGGAGAATTATTGTACACCTAAGAGGTGTGGGAAGAGTGTGATTTCTTCATTGTATTTCCTTCTGGAAGAGTGTTAATACAATATTGTATTTTCTATCATATTCTATGTTGTTTCTGAATTCTAGTTACATATTACTTCTGGTTAAATTCCATGTTTAGTTGCTCATACAAAGGTAATCAATTATGCTCTTAAGGAGTAGGATCCTAATCAGTGGTATCAGAGCTTTTGTGTGTTCTAGATCTTGACAAGTGGTATCAGAGCTTGGTTCAGAGTAGGTTAGTGATTGTTGATTATAGGGCACTCTTAGGGGTTTCTGATTGAGTGGGAGTAAAGCAATGGTAGAAGAAACTACACTAAGAATGGAGAAATTCAATGGCAAGAATTATCAATTATGGAATTGTGGAAAGAAAGGGCATGTAAAGAAAGATTGTTGGTTGGTAGAAGATCAGCATGAAGGAAATAAAGAAACAAATGATGCAGGTATTGTTGCACGAGATGCTCTTGTATGTTCCTTGGATAAAGTAGAATCTTGGGTTTTAGATTCTGGTGCCTCTTTCCATGCAACCCCAAATAGAGTATTTTTCCATGAGTATGTCCATGGAGACTTTGGAAATATTTATTTAGGGGTTGGTAAGCCTTGTCAAATTGTTGGCAAACTGGAAGTGTGGCTGAAATTGTAGACGGGCAACACATGGGTGTTGAAGGATGTCATGCATGTTCCCATCCTAGAGAGGAGTCTAATTTCTGTAGGAAAGTTGGGTGATGAGGGTTGCACAGTAACTCTCATAGTGGAATCTTGGAAAGTTTCCAAGGGTGCACTTGTATTAGCAAGAGGTAAGAAAGTAGATACACTTTATCTATCTACTTGTATTACTGATTCTCCTTCTATTTTATCTACTTCAGATGTAGATGCAAAGATGTGGCTCTATAGGCTTGGTCACATGAGTGAGAAGGGAATGGATGTTCTTAAGTCAAATGGTAAGCTTTTAGATTTGAAAAGCATAGATCGAGATTTTTGTAAGCAACAAAAGAAAGTGAGGTTTCTTGAAACTGGGTCAACAAAGAAGGGAGCTTCTATTGGAGGATCACAGTATTGCATAAAGAGGAAATCTGATGTTTTTGACAAAGTTAAGAACTAAAAAGCCTTGGTTTTCAAGGAGAAGATGATGGATAGAGATCAGCTGAAGAGGCTATATAATTTTGAGCAAGGCAGTGTTGATTTGGACAAGGTTATGATCCAAAATGAGCTCGCAGGTAAAACTCATCATTCACAGGAAAACACAGTTACTGACGTCAGTCAGGTGAGAACTGGCATCAAATAGGTAGGAACTAATGTCGGTCATGTGTAGACCAAAGTCGATGATGTTAGGCAGGTGGCCACTGACATTGGTCAGGAAGCTAACGTCAGCAATCAGGTGGAAATGACATCGGTCTGGTGCAGACTGAGGTTGGCCAAAGGTGACCAAGATCGGTCACTATTAGAACAAATTTTGGGCAGACAACAAGCTATCAAAGAGTCTCAAACACCCATGTGGAGGTTTGAAAGGGTAAGTAAGCCTCAAATTCATTATTCCCCTTCTTTATACTACTTGTTACTAATGGTGGAAAACCAGGAAGTTTTAAAGAGGCAATTCAGGTAGAATCCAAAAAACAGTAGGAGCATGGCATGAATAAGGAAATTGATTCCTTGGAAGAGAACCAAACATGGGATTTGGTAGAGTTGCCAATCAGAAAGAAAGCACTGAAAGACAAATGGATTCACAGGTTAAAGAAAGGAGAGAATTGATAGGTGAGACAGAAGGCCAAGTTATATGGTCTTGAGCAAGCTCCAAGACAATAGTATAGGTTTGATAGGTTTATGACAAATCATGGCTTTAGTCAATGTCAATGTGACCATTGTGTTTATTTTACCAGGTTGGATAATGATAGCTACATTATTCTATTACTGTATGTAGTGTATATGATTGTTACAGGGTCACACATGCAGGGATTTGCTGAGCTAAAGGTAAAAGTAGCTTAGACATGTGCCAGGAAGAATTTAGGAGGAGCAAAGAAAATCCTTGGCATGAGTATTTCTAGAGATAGGGAAAATCACAAGTTGATTTTGTCTCCAGAGGATTATGTGAATAAGGTAGTGGAGAGGTTTGATATGTAGGATACAAAACTGGTAAGCACACCTATGGTTGGACAGTTCAAGTTGAGCTTAGAATAGTGCCCTAAATCACATGATGAGGTTGGGTACATGGTATGTACTAGACCTAATACTTTCCAAGCAGTGGGAGTTGTCAGCAGGTTTATGGCCAATCCAAGAAAGGAGCACTGGAAAGTAGTTCAGTGGATTCTCAGGTATCTGAGAGGGACTAGCAGTAGGTATTTATGTTATGTAGGGTCAAGCACTTCTCTACATGGGTATGTAGATGTGGATATAGTAGGTTACTTGGATGACAGGAGTAGCACCATAGGATATGTGTTCATTATTGGTAGAATGGCGATTAGCTAGATTTCAGAGTTGCAGAAGGTTATTGCAGTCACAGTGACTAGTAAGGATATGAACCCTATGGAAATGTTAACAAAGCTAGGAACAAAGAAAAAGTTGAATCTTCATTCAAATTCTATTAGTCTTCAAGATTGAACTTGAAGAAGGATACAAGCCAAAAATAGATTAGAGGGTGTTGCTATATAGGTACAGGTGCAGCTATTTATCTCCAAGTGGGAGATTGTTAAGTTGTGGAGCTAAAAGCTTCACTATTATGCAAATGTGGAGGATGCTGGAGTTAGACAGTCACTAACATCAGTCAGGACCAACCAACATCGGTTAGGGTCGATTGAAAGTTTCCAACATCGGTTAGGCATTGGCTGACGTCGGTCATCTCTAGATAGACAAGAGCTGATGTCAGCTGCCTATGCATTTCCAGAACTGTTAGTTAGATGAACAGTTAGTTTGATGAACAATCAATTTGCATGTAAAGACTAATCTTAGTCTTGAGTCCACTTTTCTAATTATTATTTGTTTTGGGATCTATTTAAGAGACTCATGGGGCTGTATTGTAAAGTGTGTAGAAAAGCAAGGTCAGTTGATCTATGGTGTAGCAAGATCAAGGAGATCTGCAAGTGTGCCAAGGTTGTGTGCAAGATCAGTTGATCTGCGAGGTAGCAAGATCAAGAAGATTTACAACACAAGGACTAAGGACTAAAGGATTAGATCCTTCACTTGAAGGCAAGAACAAAAATTGGGTTGTTGTCTCAAGGTGTGTAAGATTAGGTGATCTACAGGTAGCAAGATCAGGGAGATCTACATGGTAAGTAAGATCAGTTGGTCTGCAGGGTGTGCAAGATCAAGAAGGTCTGCTTGGTGAGCAAGGTCAGTTAGATCTACTGTAAGGTAGGCAAAGCAACCATTGAGTTTATTGTCACTTACTGGTGGAGGGAACAACTTTGTGTTTGAGTTGTGTTTGTAATTGATTGAGAGAGAGAGAACTCTTGAGGGAGAATTACTGTACGCCCAAGAGGTGTGGGAAGAGTGTGATTTCTTCATTGTATTTCCTTTTGGAAGAGTGTTAATACAAGATTGTATTGTCTCTCATATTCTGTGTTGTTTTTGAATTCTAGTTACATATTACTTCTGGTTAAATTTCATGTTTAGTTGATTATACAAAAGTAATCAATTGTGCTCTTAAGGAGTAGGATCCTGACAAGTGGTATCAGAGCTTTTGTGTGTTCTAGATCCTAACAATTTGAAGATAGCACTAACATGCTGAATAAGATATTGGAAAGTCAAAAAGAATATTCAGATAAGATAGGGATTAGTTTTGAAAAGAAAAAGAGCTATGTTGAAGCTCTTACACGAGAGGAAACAAAAAGGGGAGAAGTGAAGAATACAGAGGACATTCCAAACAGAGAAGGCTGGAAGGAACAAAGCTACAAAAGGCAATCACGTCAGAGATATAAAGATAGGTCTTATTTTTATGGCTATTGTTTTTATTGTAATGGATATGGTCACAAGAAATTAGAATGTAGAAAAAGAGCTAACAATTTCAGAAATAAGGAGAAGAAAAGTCAAGTAGAGTCAAGAAGAAGCCACAACTCTTTTGCTCTTCTATCAAGCTTTAATGAAGAGACCATAGTGTGCTACAAGTGCAACAACTTTGGACACATAGCTTGGTATTTCATAAGCGTATTTGAGTCAATCAAGAAGGATCAAAGTTTCAAAGCTCCATTCATCAAGAAGAAGAATCAGAGTGTCAAAGATCCATTCATTAGGAAGAAGGTTCAGACATGTTCATGGCAGAAGAAACAACCTAAAGATTCTATGATGGTGAAGACAGCTCTGCATGTGAGAGGTAAAGATCAGCCATGGTTAATTGATAGCAGATGTTCGAGGCATATGATAGGTGATAAAAGTAAGTTCATTACTCTAAAGAAGATCAATGGTGGTACAATGAGATTCGGAGATAAAACCACTGTGAGGATAGCTAGAAAAGTTACTTTGAGTTTAGATTATGGTATAACTAAGACTAAAAATGTTTTGTATGTAAAAGGTCTTAAGCATAATCTGTTGAGTGTTAGTCAAATATGTGATCAAGAATATACATTAAAGTTTCATAAAGAAGTTTGTGAGATTAGAAGAAAAGATTCAAATGAGTTGATTGCAGATGCTCAAAGGACAGGGAACAATGTGTATGTATTGTCAGATATCTTCTCAAAGGCATGATCAAAGGATACATTCAAAGATCAGCAAGAGGAGTTGGGAGTAATTTCTATTACTTCCTACCATTGATTTTCAGCATCAAGTGAGGGGGAGCTAAGTGTTAGCTCCAAGTAGGCCCTTTGCCATTGATGTCAAAGGGGGAGAATAACAGGTACATGTACAGGTGTAGAAAAAAGGTATAGGGAATAGGTACAAGTTGCTATAGTAAGGGGGAGTTACTGTATGTTTTCAGATGATGGTATGTGCAGGTGACAGGATGTGGCAGTTTTAGGATTGAGGTTACCATCAATGACAAAGGGGGAAATTGTTAGAAATATTGTCATTGATGTCAAAGGTTTAGCATTATTGGTGATAAAGGCCCCATTGCATTTAATGTTGTTTATAGTAAATATATCTTGGCTAATATGAGTTAATATTTATTTAATATTAACGAATATATTTTTGGTTGCATATGAGACAAAAGAAGGGCCCATGGAGAAGTCGAAGAGCCACAGGGTAAAGACAAAAGAAGGATGGGATGCATTTTCCTATGAAGAGTCATCTTGGGGAATACCAAGAGTCACCAAGTGAAGACAAAAGAGGAAGGGCGAATTTCTCATGAAGGGACACTTTGAGGAATACGAAAAGTCACCAAAGATAAGGACAAAAGTGGGAAGGACATTTTTGGTCATGAAGGGTCACCACATGACTTTTCAAAGGCTTGAATATGAAGGGTCATACAAGTTTGGCACCATTTTCCATGAGGATTGAAGGGTCACAAAGGGGGAAGGCCAAAGATCATTTGGAAAGCTATAAATAAAGGCTTGAGTAGCCATTTGTAATATAGAAGTGAGAGGTTGATTTGATATTGTAATATCTAGCTTAGAAGATCAATTATGAGAGATGAATATGATTTGTATTTTTTATATCTAGCTTAGAAGAGCAAAGGTGAGAGAGAGGAAAGAAATGTTGTATTGAACTATCATTTATTGAGATAACAACATTGAGAGATAGGTGTGTGGTATACACAAAAGGGTTGGTGCTCCTATCGGTTGGTGCTCATGAATTGTTGTTGGGTTGGTGCTCGATAAAGGGGTTGGTGCTCTTGTGGGTTAGTGCTCATGAATTGTTGTTGGGTTGGTGCTTGGCAAAGGGGTTGGTGCTCCTGTGGGTTGGTGCTCATGAATAGTAGCTAGGTTGGTGCTCGGCAAAGGGGTTTGAAGTTCTTATGGGTTGGTGCTCATGAATTGTAGCTAGGGTGGTGCTCGGCAAAGGGGTATGGTGCTCCTGTGGGTTTGTTCTCACTAATATACTTGAGATTGTTCTCTATGGTTTTTCCCACATTGGGTTTCCACGTTATATCTGGTGTCTCTCTCTATCTTGTGTGATGTTTATTTTTTGAGTTTTATTTCATATCTTGAATGTTTGATTAAGTGTAAATTGATAAAGGGAAAGTTTTATAGATATATAATATACTGATTCACCTCCCCCTCTCAGTATATTTCGTGCTTAACATATTATCCTCAACTAGTTCATTCAGAGTACTATAAACATTACATTGTAGTAAATGATGGGTTCTTTTATAAACTTATTTGAAATTTAAATGTAGATTTGAAACATAAAAGAGTATCAAATGAAACATGGGATATAGTTTCATAATATGGCTACACTTTCATTTAGTTCCTTAACTTTACATACATTAGGGTGGGATGTTTCTTATGTACACTTGTTAAGATACCTAGATACCCAAGTGATAAGTGGATTATCATGGAAATATGTAGACAAATTGTTGAACTACATGACTTGTAGTCAAAATCTCATCATGAAGCCATCAACTTTCTCATTGTCATTGGTCATTACCATTTCCCAAGCATTTACAAGGCCAAAAATGTATAGAAAGAGATGTGTTATCAATACACCCAAACACATTTTGAGGCCAAAGCCAATTTTTATTTTACAGGGGTGGCTCAAAATATAGTTTCTATAGAATATATGCATATTCTAGCAATTAAATATTTTTGGACTGATTACAGAGATGAATTTGATGTGATAAGAAGGGACAATAGTAGATTGATTGTTGAACAGATTTGTGCTTTTGATCTGACCACTATCCCTAAATATATGGAAGATGATGGGTTTTTCATGAGTGATGCTTTTCATTCATTAGGGGGGATAATGTCCCACTTTTAGTAATCATTTTTGGCAAAGATCAAGATAAGACTATTCCTGATAGGACTTCAAATATTTTGGTAATGATTTTTATTTGGATTCTCAACAAAGGCTGCTATATGAAGGAGTTAATAAGTGAGACCACTCATGTTGGTTATCAGAGAAAAGAAATAGTGTAAAGAGAAATTAGCCAAGGACATACAAATAAGTTGAAGCTAAAGATAAATGTGGATGATACATATTCTATAATGAAAAACAAAGAGCCAATTCAACTAATTATTTCTACTCCACCATTGGTCTCTTCTATTGATAATTTTGTTCCTCCTATTTCCACCATTACCACTTCCATAGTACCTATCTTAGACCCATCATTACTCATTCCCACCCCTAAGTCTCATGGCACCAAAGATCCTATGAAATCCACTCAAAAAGACACCAATGCTCCTTCTCCTCCTACATCATCTCCATCTGTTTCACCACCACCTCCTTTTGCAGAACAACCTATCATTGATAAAAATCCTAAAAAAGTGACTAATAAAGAGGATACCCCATCTTAGGAATAACAACAAGAAAAATTGGAAAAAGTAGTTGAGCCTGAGAAGGAAGCTGGGGAGGAAATGGTTGAGAACGGGAAAGAAGTTGAACCTAAAAAATAAACAATAGACACAGCAAAAGAAGAAGCTGAGAAAGCAAAAGAGCTTGAGGCAATGACAGGGGAAATTACTAAGAAACTGAAGGAGAAGGAAGTATTTATTGAGAAAGAGACATTCATTAAGAAGGGACAACATAAAAATAGGGTGAAAATAAAGTGGAGAAAGAGATCCAAAAAGAAGTGAAGACCCAAGAAGTTCCTTTTCAGTAACTAATGATTAGAAATGATCAGCAATAGATGATAGTCCATGTAGATATTTCCACTTCTACAGACTTCTCATCTTGGTTAGCCTTGTAGACAACTTCAGAGGTAAAATAAGTGATCAATCTTGAGGAGATAGACTTTCAACTAGTGGGGAGTCTAGATAAGAAAGGAAAGAAGCCCAAGTTTGCAAAGGTAACTTCAAAGTTGATCTTTGAATCTTTAGGGAAAAAGTGTGTATAAATAGTAGTTCCACCAGAAGGAATGAGTAAAAAGGAAGTTATTGAGAAATATTTAGCATTCATGAAGGTATCTCTCAGAGAAGTTACCATTAAAGGTTTGAAGTAAGACACCCAGACTTTAATAAACACTCTCTTTAAAAAGCTTGATGAAGATAAGGCTTCTAAATCCAAATTAAAGGAGAAAAAAGCACAACTTTATGAAATAATAAATAAGTTTGTTATGTCTATTCCATATAAATATATTATATCAAGAAAATCAATTGAGTAGCATGTGATAATTGAAGTGGAAGAAACTGGGGACAAAATAAAGGCTATTGATGACTGGATTGAAAAGATGAAACAAAGTGTTCAAAAGCTCTTCCTTGAAGTTCTACAAATTCATATTGACATTGTAAATAAATTATCTAAGATGAAGACAATAATAAAGGAAATTGAGAGTGAAAATGGGATTGTTGGATTACAATTATAAAGTCTACAAATAATAAGTAATTTGAGTGAGAAAGTTTTAATTGAAGAAAATATTACTCCAAAAGGATTTGTAAAGAAGATAAAATAAGAGGAATATCTCTTGTATTTTCATATGCATATTTTGGAATAAATATGTGAAAAATGAAGACTTTGAAGGATGAAGCTAGTGATGAAAAAGTAAATCTAGAAGATTGCCTTTTTGGTCTTACTAGTGACTAGTCTAATAATGCTTTAAGAACATTTGAGTAGTTGTATGAGTAGTTCAATCAATTGATAGACAAAGTTACAAATCCTTTCATAGCTAGATATATTAAGAATTTAATCAAATTTTAACATCAGATAAAGATACTTGAGCCAAAAATTGAATATATGAAAGCTTATAGTAGAAGAATTGAAAAGGAAATGCTAAGATTTGAAATAGAGAGATAATAAATCACCAAATTGAATGATGTAGCAATACAATTGATGATATCTCAACACATCAATTATAGAAAGAGTATTAGATCTAAAGTTCAAGATTTGGATTAGATATTTTCTTCAAGTTCCAATATCTTCTTTTCTTTCTTCTTTAATTCTCTTTTCTTTCCTCAAAAGTACTTTAAGTAATCTTGTTTCAAGTAATTGCTTTGTAAATTGATGTCATTGAATGATTTATTTTTAAAGTAAAATTACTTTGTAAAATTGAAAGAATTAAGTAATTTGGCCAAAATTCCATTACTTAAAGTCATTTTGTAAAAGTATATTACTAGAGCTACTTCTATGCAGCATGCAAAGAGTTAGTCTTTAATCTAAACAAGGAGACTAAACATCACCACTTGTCTTAAACTATTATATGCCACCGAAGGGAAATTCAAGGAAGATGTCACTCAATAGCCTTTAGATTTTTGCATAGTACATGGGAATTGGAGAATTTAAATCCTATTTGTCTTTGGCATTTTTTTTTTATAAATACAAGTACAGGCATGCGTGCCTAGGGATGATATTTTTTACAAGCATGCAATTATAACCATTGTATAGGAAAGTTTAAGCAATCTAAAACTTTGTGTTTAGATATCTAGACTATTTTGTATGAATTTTTATGGAAATAAATAAGAAGGAAGTTTGTTTTCTAGAGAACTTTGTGTATGAGGGAATCATTTTGTGTGTTCTATGAATATAAAATGGTAAACTTTGTGTTATCTATTTATCTAAATTGAATTCATTACTTTCTTGATAATTTGCTAAAAAGGTTATCACCATTATATGTTTATCTATTTGCACATATATAGTAAACTCTACAAGACTATTTATTGTGAAGTTTTCTCTTATTTCTCTCCTTTCTCAAGCTTTCGAGTTTTTTCTCTATTTTATAATCTATCTGAAACTCCATTCACATTCCCAAAACTAGTTGCTTACTTGTTAAAAAATCTCTTTGTTATGGTTCATCAAGGAATTGATTAAAGTAATACCCCCAATTAGAATAAATTGCACATAATTTGCATACTCTATGAATAATTGTAAGTTATAAGTAATTAGAAATAGATATACATATTTACATGGGAGCTTCACCATTAAATGAAGGGGATTTAATCTCATGACTTCCTAGGTAATTTTTACCAACTAAAAAATATCTAACCAACACCACCGAACCTTCAAAGATTTCAGAGCCCAAGAGAGCTTGACTCAATGGGAATTCACCACATCATACAATGCAAAGATGAACGAGTTGCCACTTGTGATCCAAAAAACTTAGAATTAAGTACAAGTGGTTACCCAAGGACAATTAAGGTGTGGCATGTGTCCCTCGAGTATAGGTCATGCCTAGGTGTTGATAGTTAATGGGAAGACCAATATATGGGTGATACATGTTAGAAAGTAAGATTTATATGAGGGATATGACTAGATGTCTACCATGCATTGGGTATTAACAAAATGGGAAGTTGGACCTACTTGGATAGTTTTGAAAACATACCATCACTATTGTTATTTCTAGTTGGTGGTGGAGGATCATCATCTCCAAATTTAATTCTATAATTAAAAATAAAGGGAGAAAATCCAACCACCAACCTCATTTCAAATTCATATCAAGTGAGCCACCAAATGCCATTAATGTAGGGAGATGTGTGTAGATGCTTATAAAGCCTAAAGGAATCCCATTAATAGTTAACATTGTTGCCTTAGAAGAAATCCCAAACTTTTTTCTTTCAAATTTATATAAAACCCTTATATCCCATGGCCTTGACACTTAAATCTTCCTAATTTCACCTCTATCTTACTCAATTGTTTGTTACATCCTCTAACCTAAAGGTAGATCCTAAGTATCCTAATTGTTACTTTTACATGACCAAATTGGGTATCCTAATTTGGTCCAGTTGTTACTTCACAGATACCCAAAGTGGGGGTGACTTTTACATGATGAGCTACCTAGTTGACTCTATCTATTATATGTTTTAATTCAACCCATCAACCTTTTTTAAGTGGGTTACTTATTGCCCAACTGTCCATGTGGTTTAGGAACATGTATCACACATGCTCAATTTAAAAACATAACACATGAATATTCTATGTTAATATGTATTGAATAATTGATACATAAAATTTAGATGAATCTAAAAGAAATTATGCTTAAATGTGATTCATAAAAAATTTAAAAAAGTTATATCTATATCATTGGACCAAAAAATGTAACTATGTAAGATATCTTATTACCACCTTCTATTAGAATAATTAATACTACACAATATATAGCTAACATAAAAAATTAATTACCTTAGATATATCATTACAAATTAAAAAAAGGCCATGGATATATGACCATGGTCTTCTACAAGATCTATGTCCACTAATTCCATGAGCATGTCTAGGATGTCTATGACTAGTTATACCCAGTGGTGTACCAGGTAGTCAATGAAGCTCCCATGCCCTGGCTCTCAAAGGTTAGCTAGGACTCCATGATAACCATAGGTAACTATTGGTTGTATAAAAATAACATAGTGATCTGAGTCATAGGATTCCTCTCAGACCCCCTACACATACCACATTATGTGCCTAACTTCTTATCAAAGCAAGAGATCACCTATCAACTGGTGAAAGACATTTTTGGCTTCTAAATATAGCATCAACAAAAGGTGTGCCCTTCACTCTTAATCACCATACAGGGCCACATCTACCAAAACTTCCCCTCTATATACAATGTGCCATCTAGGTGAGACTCATTCAACCTAGTAAAATGAAGGATTTGGTAGTGGGACCCTAAATGGTTGATTAGATCCCACTTGGTGTAATATTAAACTCAATTCAACATCAACTATGGCCATCAATCTGAGGATAATGATGAGCTCTATATGAATGCTACTAATTAGTAGGAGGTACTATCCTAAATAGTAGCTAAGAGTAATGAGAAAGGGAAGAAGGCCCATACAAGCCCCTCAACAACCCCTCCAACTCTTGCTCAATCTATGGAGGACCCAACTCCAATAATTTTGGCCATCTCCTAGAGGATCTTGTAGGGCATCCTACCACCTTCTCCTCCTTGAGCTCTAGCCTCAGCTCCCATTCCACTAGCTCCTCAAGCTCCACCTTTACCTCTTCAATTTTTACCTTGATCTCTACCTCTACCCTCTTTGGTAGCTCCTCAAGATCTACCTCTAACCCCTTTGTCCACACTAGTGATAGGCCCTGATAGAGCCAAGCCTAGACTACATGATGCCAGGTTGCCTAAGTATAACCCAGTCAACCAATAGTGCCATAACCTTTGAGTTTGACATGAATGACAACATCTCATTAATGATCCCTAATTAAGGCACTTAGTAGGAACCCATCTAGGTTCCCCCACTCACTACTCCCTCTCCTTTTATTTCCCTTCCACCCCTTTTTCCCACCATGTTCTAACTCCTTATTTTAGTATCCACTAATTCACCTCCATCTCCCCCTCTATTTCCCATTATTTCCCCTCTATATTTCACCCAATTACCCTTAGCCTCAACACTTTTGAGCATCCTCACTTCCCTATTCCCTTCTACTTTACCCACGTCATAGCCTGGAGTCCTCCCAGTGCCTCCCTTGGGTATGCCCTCAAATTTAAGTGTTACTACAACTTTTGTGATCCTATCACCTCTATTAGGGACCCTCCTAGTCCCCACTCTAGTTATCCTAGCACTCCCCTTTGTGGTTCTAAGTCTTTTACCATCAGCCCCTATAACCACCACTATCATAGTCAAACCATACATTATAGCACCTGAGATGACTCAGGGAAGAGGTTAAATAAGAAATAGAAGGCATCTCATCTTTTAGCTCTATTCAAAAGACCTTAAGTTCTAGCTCCAACTCCTTCATAGGTATCATTGACTCCTCTAGCCCCAATAGCAATAGCCTGATGATTGGCTCCCTATCCCCTTCTCTCCCTTACCTAAAACCTCACTAGTTTCACCTTCAACTAGCCTATCTCATCCTTATTATTTCACAACCCATTCCCAAGGGTAATCTCACCTCAGGTGAAAATCACCTAGGAGTAATGATGAGCTCAAATGTGCCCATGGTCCTCCCCTTTCATTCTCCCTTATTTCACCCCCATGTCCCCTCCACCTATACTCATTTACTTTTTCACTCCTTCTACTTCCTCCATCTCCTTACCACTTTGGCCTCTTTCCTTTACTACCATTTCATCCACACCTCTTATGCCCCCAATAACCCAAGGGATGGTCCTAGTGTCATAGTAACCATAAATAAATCTATAGGGTGACTTGGATGTGTATTAGAGTTTTGATAGAGTGTCTGAGAGCATGAATAGGATGCTCACTCAAATATTCATACAAAAGGGGAACCTAGTGATTTGGTAGACCCATCAAAATCTATTTTCCCTCACCAAGGTGAGTATTACTATTGGAGAAGATAATATGGTTAAGGACCCATTGTTCATCCTTTGAGATACACATGACATGTTTATAAAAATCCTCAAAAACATGCAGATCCAATTTTAGACCCTTGAGGCTCAAATGAAGATCATGTTATTGATTAGATTAATTAGGTAGGTCAAATATGCCCTCCTACTACTTCTCTCAATCCTTAGTAAAGTAGTGGGTACTTGGGTCAAGACTAATGTAATTATATAGAGGACATAGGCCTACATGGGAAGGATTGTAGATAGTAATTGGAAGTGTCAAAAGTTGCATGTGGTAGTCAATAAGGGGATGGTCTAAGAGCTCAAATTAATGCCAACCTTAGATTTGGGGTTTTACCAAATGTATGTTGAGAACATGAGAGCAATGATGGAGTGATTACCCTTGGCCCACACCAAAATAAAAACATTAGAAGAGGGTAAGAAGAAGATATTAACTTATTTATATGAGGTTAATATCTTCATGTTATTTCATTTGTATGGCACTCTACTCGACCAAGTGGAATTCAGAGTATACCTGGGTCAATTTGACTAGGTTATGAGGGATAAAGTATCCAAGGTAAACTAAGATGGAGCTTGGGTGATGTTAAACCTATAAAATTATTTTAATACAAGAATCAACCAAGTTTTAGGAGACCAAGCCTCAATGTGATTATCTTTACATATCTCCCAAAGAGTAATGACCCAAGTAGAGCTAACCTTTAGGAAACCTCCCATGAACTCGGCTAAGTTGGACAAGGAGTTTGACTTTGTGATAGTCACACTAGAATTTGGGAGATCCCAATTGAATCATTTAGGATCCAACCCCTCTTAGCCACCATTGTGTGTTTATAAGTGGTCCCTACATATTTTTTATGGGTTTATTGGGATTTCTTTTTTTTTTAATTTTTGAAATATGGTTGTAACTATAATGAGTGGCCATCATGGCTTAGGATGGGATCCTCATAAATTTTGGAGTTTATCCCTAGTCTTTATCTATTTATAGAAGAGTTGTATTGTATTTTAGGGTCAACCTCAAAAGTGTTGTTGTATTATTGTTAGGATTTCACCTGTAATTACCTCTTCACTCTAGACTTTAATAGCAACCCAGATCAATTATTGTAGCAGTTTTCACTTTTTTAAATGAATACAATCTATGTTTATTTAAAATGGTATTTTTGTGTTTAAGTTTATTGCATATTAATTTTTAAATGATCAATAGTGTTATGTTAATTAGATTAACAGTTTGTCACTTTGTTTATGTCATGATTATGATGTGCTTAGTTATTATATTCTTTGTGTGAGTTCTTTAGTTTCTCTTTTGGTAAGGGTTGATTATTTGTGTGATTAACTACAAATTTTCATATGAGGTTTATGTGTTTTTGAAAATAAATATTTAGTACTAATATTTATTAGGAATTCACATTGAAAACATATTCTCATTTCCCTCAGACTCTCCCCACTATATGTTCTTAGAGATAGAACTTTAGAGAAACTCAGTCTACAGTGGTATAACTATGGCAGATTCATTTAGTTCAATGACAATTTCATTTATCTCATTTTATACTTGGTGGCATATTTTTATGCATTACCCTTCCCTCTCTTTTTTTTAATTTAGTGGTTATGAAATACCCCTTTCCCTTTGTGTTTATAAAGAACAAACCCAACACTCAAAGTATTCATAGCTGAATTTAAACTATGTCAAGCATAGTGTATTGAACTTATAGTGGTAATAATACATATCATGGATACTATTAACATAGACTCTATTTGTGAAGTCCAATACCCATAGTCATGCCCTAGGCTGATCCTAGATCAGTCCTAAAATAAAGAATGAAAGTCCATAGTTGTATCCACCTTCCCCTTTTCAAGGAATACCCAATCTCATGGGCATATCATGGTAAGGAGTATATTGGAGTGAATAATATTACTTTGGGGAATTTTGAATATAAAAATTTATATTCTCCACATAGGTCCTTGTAAAGTTTTGTAGAATGATACTCCTAAGTGATCATGGTCAAGCAAAACACCTGATGCAAGTACTTTTCATGTTTTTATTTATATTGATTTTGAATTGATTATTAAAGAAAAGAGGAATGGTTTAGATGCCAAAATGAAAACATTTTTTTTTGGTTATAGTGAGCAATATGAGGCATACAAATTATTTGACATCTCTACAAACAAAATTGTGCTAAATTGAGATGTTTTGGATGTACCATTATTTTTAGTTGATGATAAATCTATAGATAGTTGTGAATGAGTAACTTCTCTTGATTTCAAAACAAGTTCAAGTGTTAAAATAGAATAGATATCAAAGATGGAAATATAAAAGGAGTCAAGTTCCAAAGAGGTATCTAGTGAAGAAGTTAATGATTCTTAGTTTTTGAAGTAAGATAAAGAAGGCCATAAAATGATACTAAATTGGTATTATACCATGATGAGAGATATATAAGAAGGTAAATTACCACATGTAATAGAAGGTCAATCTAAATATCAAGAAATAAAATGGTGCATTATAATGATTAGCTAAATTTTATTCTTATTACTATTTTTCATGTATTTAAACCTAGCACATTTATAAGTGACAAAATCAAACCTAAATGGGAAGCTTTTATAAAGGATGGAATAGGTGGTAGATGCATGCAGAGAGGCCACAATAGTTTTTTTTGTAGTGTATGTCCGAAAATTATTTAAGTATGGAGAGGATTACGTGTTAGACATTCAGGTGATTAATGAAAAAACATCTCTTAGAGGATACAACATGGCACTATGTTGTTTAGTCTTGGATATATTGTGATAATATTATTTTTTATGAATTAATCTCTAATATTAAGCAAGTGAAACATGAAACATTTAAGACAAGACAAACTTCAAGGTATAAAAAATAAAATTAGTGAACCTAGTGTTCATCACCACTTCCTATTTTTACTTGACAGTTACATTCATTGATTACCCATGTACTCTAAAGAGATGCAATTGCAACCATAGGGACACTTGGTTATATCTATTGCATTGGTAGCTATATTATACTTTGATTAAGTTCATGTCTAGAATTAATCATATTATTATTGTAATTACTCAAGCATATGGATTGTATATGAATTAGTCATTAAGAGATGGTATTATAATAATTAAGTAATAATTTAATAATTTCTTATATAGATTGATGTTAATATTTTTTTTGACATATATTATATTTTATTAATTATTACACATTAGTTTAGGGGTTTTTTTAGTTTGTTTTCTTGTTTATAGGATTGTAGCTTAATCTTTTAGCTTATTTGACAAGTCTCTTAGCAATGCAATATTCACATCTAATAGGTCAATCACAAGCTTCCTCATTTAAGTATGAAGAATACAATGATAAAAATAGGGAGGATAGTAATGAGTCATATATAGGGTAAATTGGTTGGTAGTAGAATCAAATAAGTAAAATATAATATTTTTGGTAGAGGAATAAAATCTAGAATATGGTAGACCATCTTAACATTGAGAATTCTATTGGATAAATAAGAGTCTTAGATATGTAGAGTGAAAGTAAATTTTATTATAATGAACCCATGTACACTAAATAAGTAAATATTGGAATTGATGTATATCTAAATAGTGCTACCATTGGAGACTATTTGTTAGGTGTGGAATTAACACACATCATTGAGATATTTCAAGAGTTTCAATATTTTTTTTCATAATAAATATAAATATTTGAAGGGAATTTATTTGTCTTTGGGAAAGATGAAGATAAAGTCTCATGAAGGTTTGAATCCAATGATAACCTAGTCCTTTGTGCTAAAGTAAAGGAGGAAATAGACAAAAAATGACTGGTGGGAGTCATTTATGTAGTATAAGAGTCTAAATAGATCAATCCCATGGTCATAAGCATTGAAAAGGATAGGTGCATAATGATATGTGTATATTTTCATCCTCTCAATGAAACATGTATAAACAACCCATCCTCAACCCCTCTTGTAGAATAAATCCTAGAGGGAATTTCAAGTTGTGATATTTAAACCTTCATAGATGGATTTTCTAGTTTTCATCAGGTACAGATCATAGAAGAAGATAAGGTAAAGACCACCTTCAATATATAATGGGGTTATTTTTCATATAATGTAAATCTTTTTGGTCTAAATAATGTATTGACTGTATTTTATCTCATAGTGGTGGAAGCATTTAAAGACTTCACATATAAGTTTTTGCAATTTTATTTGGATGATTGGATTGTGTATGGCTTAGTTGAATATCATAACCAAAATTGAAGGCTTATATTTGAGATATGTATGAAAATACAAATCTTACTCAACCTCAATAAGTGTCTACTCACCATACCCTTTGGTAATTTGTTTTAGCATAGTATGTGTAAGGATGGTATACATGTGGATCCTACCAAGATTTTAGTTGTTCTAAAATTTGAATCATAAAACACTCATAGGGATGTGCATACATTTCTTGACCATACAGGGTACTATCACAAGTTTATTTATATCTATGCAAAAAAATTAGGGTCGATGGAAGAACTCTTGAGGAAGGATGCAACTTTTGTTTTGATAAAAATACAACTATAATAATTTTATACACTCAATATAAATATTTTGAGAGCAGTAATTTTTTAATTCCCCAATTGGAAGACACCCATTCATGTCCATGTTGATGTATTTGATACTTTAGTTGATGTTATCCTCATGAAACTAAGTGAAGCAAAGATCAATCACCCAGTTTAATTTATAACTACAAAGTTCTCTCCATCATGGCTCAATTAAACAACAACCAAACAAGAGGTATTGCACATGAAATATGCACTTCCAAAGTTTGATAGTACTTGTGACTCCATTCATATATTTTTATGGACCATGAATAATTAAAGTATTTTTTCAAAAAAATAGTGTTGTAAGGGATTATTTATAAGTAGATGTATTTCTTCTAGAGGTTTTATTTTTAAAGGGTAGTTAAACCTTGGAAACAAAATTATGGGTTAGAACACTTGTTCAAGATTAATATTGGGAAAAATTCATGTAACATTGAAGATGACATGCATGATGGTAGCTCTACAAAATTGCCTAAATATTTTTTTGTGATAGCAACATTCTTAACTCTAGGGGTGATACCTAGTGACTAGAAAATTAAGGCATTACACATAACACCTTATCAACTAACTGGGGGAGAGTTATATAAATTTGGAAAGGATTAGGTGTTGTGAAAATGTATATTATAACATGAATGATATGAAATTTTTATGTCAGTTACATGAAGGAGTTTTCAGTGATCATTACACTATTGAATTTACCATGTGCAAAATTAAATTCTCAATATTCTGATGGCTATATTAGGGATTAGTATTTACATTAGGTAAATTATTAGTTATTTATTATGTGTTATTATATCGTAAATAGTTAAATGGTTATTATTTGTTTTTTGGTTGATTAAATGTATATATTTTTATAACAACAATATTACATTTTTTAGGTTTGAGTTTAATATGGGAGGTAGGTGAGATATTTGGGAGATAGGAATATCCTTATTTATAGAAGAATACTTCCATATATATATATATATATATATATATATATATATATATATATATATATATATATATATATATATATATATATATATATATATATATATATATATATATATATATATATATATGTATGTATGTATGTATGTATGTATGTATGTATGTATGTATGTATGGTTTTTGATGATTTGTAAGCAATCAAAATAATATATTATGATTTTAAATATTACTCTATTTTTATTTTTATTCATCTGTCACATGATTCAAATCTTGATAAGGCTCCTCTAATTAATAATAGTGGTATCAAAGAAATCTATAATATATTATTAGAGTCTTATGGATATATCAAATGTTTGAAGATAGATCAGCATTAATTACCTATTTAATAATGATATAGATAGAGAATGAAGGTAGCATAGATCTCCTATAAGGATAATATCCTACCACAAAGCCTCCATCTATTATTCAAGTTGTTAATTACCTTCAGTGATACAAGCATGTAGTTATAGTGATGACATCGCTTTCTAGCAACTATTGTCTTGTTAAGGCACTTGAAAGTGTTTACCTATTTGGTTTAGATGGTGCTCTATAGCTATTTTATCATTTGGTATATACATCAAAATGCTATTCACCTGCTAAGATCTCCTCATTCACTTTGATCTACATCACCAATGCATATTGAAACTCATATGGCTTACTTTAACAAATTCTGATTAGTATTTTATGATTTGATTCATAGTCTCATACAAGTACATGGATACAATAGAAGCACAAATTATATTGTCATTAAGACCTATGTATTGAATAATGTCTAATTTATCAATACATTTTTATGTAGATAGGTGCCTAGAATCTAGAACTATACCTACGTTCATTTGTTTTTAAATTATCTGATTTATAATTATCTCAATGTAGCCCACCAAATCTCCATGCAACTATATGGTATTTTTCAACATCAGTTGTCTAAATTTATATTTTAAGTGCATAGGTGTTAATAATTTGTGTTGTCTTTATAACATTTTTGAATTTTATATTATGTAATAAGTACTAGTTACCATATTTTTTATAAGTATGTCTATTTTTTTTTTGGTATGATTTATATAGCATATTCATAGGCTGTGAAAAGTCAAAAAATGAGAAATAGGTCATGGTATTCAATATATGGAATCTATAGGTTTATTTCTATTTTATTAAAGTATTATTTTATTCATACAAAACATATTCTTAATGGGTCAATTAAGTTTTCAATGCTTTTTAATAAATGTCTAAGTCCTAGATTTCATTTTCATATGTATATTATTTATCATTTTTTCAAGATCCAAATAAATTATTTATAATGGACATAATGTTGATTGTATATGATGTCCAAATTATGGGGGGAGGGAGGGGGTGAGGGGGTAGCTTGTACAAAAAAATGACATGCAAAGTCTAAGCTTTAAGTCTTTATCAGCTAAGTAAGTAGCTTCCTATGAAGGAGGTTGGAGGCAATGGAGGAAGGATGTTTCCAAAGCCTCTCATCAATCACTAATGATGGGTTCCTATTCATGTCCAGGTTTGTAGTAAACTTGTTGAAAACATGGAAGGTTGATGTGGAGTGACTTTTATTTTATATCAAGATCATGAGGTCAGCTCTATTGGTGACACATTATAGTATAATAACAAGATATATTTTACCATGTAAAAACTAGGGGAGAATGTAGGGGATTAGTATTTGTATTAATAAAATTACTAGTTATTGACTATATATTACCATATGGCAAATAGTTAAATGGTTATTATTGGTTTATTAGTTGGTTAAACATATATTTTGTTATAACAATAATATTATGTTTATTGGTTTGAGTTTAATAAGGGAGGTCAGTGAGATATTCGAGAGATAAGAATCTCCCTATCTATAAGAGAATCCTTCCCTATATGTGTATGAATGAATTTGTGCAAAAGTGTGACATCTATCAAAGGATTTCAAAGCCAAATAGGATGGATGAGATTCCATTAATTTTATTAATAATACAAGACCCTTTTTAGAAATGGGAAATAGACTTTGTTGGGTAGATCTCTCTAGCCACATGTAGGAATGGGGCTAGATATGTCATAACAACCACATATTATTTGACAAGATGGGTAAAACTTGTTGGGTGAATATTTTATCAGCCAGCTAACTGGTGACCAAAATAGTTCTTATCACCACAGCATAGGGAGATCAGTCGGCCAGATGTGCAAGTTTATTACATCAGCAGGGGAAAAATCTCTCCTCTCATCAAGGGGAAGTTCCCTAGTAAATATTTATATGCTTGATATACGTATATAATTAAGCAAAAAATAACACATGGGGTGGTATCACAGCATCTACTTCTCTTTTTTCAGAAGTAATGTATAAAGAACAAAAAGGGGGAAATCCTAGTCTGTGGCCAACAACATTCCTCTTCTTTCAGGAACGGTATCAAACATGCAGTAGAAAAATCACTTGAAGTGACGAAGTTCACAAGAACACTCATGCAAGCACAAAGTCTTGCGTAGTCTCCTTCACCGATTCAGAAAAAGTACAACCGTAAAGTGAAGTGAAGCACAAAGTCTTCACCTAAAACTACAAAAGATAACTGAAACTCAAAGCTAAAAGCAGCACAATGTCTATCTTCTACCTTCCAAAAATGCCCTCAGATAATACTAACACACCCACTTTGCTTATTAAATTAGATAAACAAGATATTATCAGGAAAAAGGACTTAAGAATTGTTTCCTAAACAACATAGACAATCTCAACACAAAGTTTGAAATGAACCTGCTTCTCATTCATTTAATAAAATATGAGTTACAAAAATGAGCACAAAGTCTCAAAGATTGCTTCAATTTCAGCAGAGTTGTTTTGCTTTTTATTATCCAAGCTCCTTTACAAATGAGGTCTCCACTATATATAGGGAGAAAATCCTCAAAAATAGAAAATAATAAAATATACAAAATATCTTGGTCAAAGATGACTCATCTTTGACTTTTAGATATTTTTCTAAAATATTTACATGTAATTACAATTTTCAAAATTGCATACACTTTGCACAAAACAAAAGTGCATAAGGAGAGAGGAAGAAAGAAGGAGAGAGATTCAGTTCTTGCTGCCAGATTTCTTCATGTGTGCATCGAACATTGTGATGGATGCCTGAATTTTGATGTTGTCTGGCACAACTGTGTTCATAGAGATGATTTTGGCTCTGATCAATGTGTCCTTCAATGCTGTGATGGCTTTAGTGTGGCCAGTTAA
Source organism: Torreya grandis (assembly GCA_037957365.1). Classification (NCBI taxonomy): domain Eukaryota; kingdom Viridiplantae; phylum Streptophyta; class Pinopsida; order Cupressales; family Taxaceae; genus Torreya; species Torreya grandis. The sequence continues at coordinate 4,020,159 of JARHVA010000059.1, read as the reverse complement.
CCTAGATTTTAAATTCTCCAAAGTTAACTGAGCATCTAGAATGCTGTCCACTGTAGACATTGAGAAGGATTTTTCTTCAAAATCTCTTTGAACCATCTCCTTGAAATTCTAAATCATTTCCTCTGTTAGAAGGAATTAATTGTCCTTAGAGGTCAGGTTGCATGGTAGCTCTTCTAGTTTATTCAGCAGGCTCAGGTCACTCTTCTCACTAGCCTCTTTGAAAGCTTTGAGATCCTCAATTAGATCTTTGAGTACCTGAATCCTAAAGATCAGTGACTCCTTGATTTCAACATAGGAGTCTTTATTGGAGATGACACCGATAGATATTAAGGTGCTTTTCTTGAGGTCCTTCATTTCCTTCCATCTGTTAAGATCTTTTCTCGAACTATCAATCTCTTAAGAAATGAGGGAGACAAAGTCATCTAGTTTCGCTTTTACCTTCCTCATTTTTCCTATCTTTTTTGCTACTTCTATAAGCAGAGAAACTCCCTGAGTATGCATTTTTTCAATATAGTCCTCCAGGACTTTTCCTTTCAAATAAGTCTTTTTTGCTTTTTGAATGACTGAGTCATCCACAGAGAAGGCCTCTGGAGTTGTTGCTTCAGAAGGAAGAGTGAACCTTTTTATTACTGCCATTAGCTGCTCTGCTTTGGCCTTGTAATAATCCTTCATCTCCTTCTCTCTGTTGAATTTTTGGACCATGATGTCCATAGCCGACTGAAGATCGCTTTTCACACCTTCGTGAGTAACTTTGCCAAGTTCAACACGAAAGATGGAATAGCTGCTCATCTCAAAACCCTCAAGGGTCGCGTCCTGTGGAGGTTTGGCAATTTTCAAAAAAAATTGTCTTTTTCTTTGACCAATTTGGAGAGGATTCTTGGCCTCTTAGGAGCCTTTGCTTTCACTGGCACTATTTTGCCAAAGTCAAAATCATCTGGGGAGATGGCCATATTCTTTCTTTTCGGCATGAAAGTAGACATCCAAGGTAGGAGAGAAGTACCTATTGTGGTAATGGTTGTCTCTGCTGGTGTTACTGTAGCAGCTTCCACACTGCTAGTGGTGATAGTAGTTGTAGTCAGAGTAACTGGTGAAACTACACCGACTAATGATTCTGACTCAGGTGTAGGGCTTGCTGGCAAGTTAAAGGAAGGAGATGATAGACTTGGAATGGATCCAGAAGAGTGAGGGGAACTTCCAGAAGGGCCCTGAGGATCACCAAATACGACCCTAAAAGGGAAAGTGGCTCTGAAGGAGGGAACACTGATAGGAGAGATGGGAGAAGAGGGTACCATAGGAGACTAAGGGGGAGAAGGAGATATGCTCTTGCTCGGCTGTGCTTGTTCCTGTGAGAGTGGAGGCCCAGTGCTAGGTTGCCTTAATGGTTGATCATCTTTCTCCATGGGCTGAGCTGCCTGTGCTTGAGGGCTCTGTTCCTCAGTTCCTTTGTTACCGCTATAGGTTCTTCAGTGGCTTTAGGTTTCTTGGATACAAAGATGATCCTAGGCTTGTGGGGCCAAGAAGGAGAAGGAACATCACCTTTGTTTTTAGTTCTGTTCTCTGCTTTCCTCTTCAATTCTGCCTGGTATTCAGCCTCTGATCTTGTATAAATTCTTTCAGGGTGATCCCTTTGGCTGCTAACCAATCATTAGTGTTAGCCAATATTGGTTCGAATCTTTTTCTTAGAGAAGTCAGCTCCTTCTAAGACCACTGAACTAGAGGGAGAGGGGAACCAACAACCTTCTCTGCTAGATACCTGCTATTGATGATGTTTCCATCATCGATTAGACTAGAGGGGATCTCTGCAAGCCTGAGATATTCAATCTACTCTAGTGTGAGCCTGCAATAGTCCATTTTTCTAATCTCTTCAACTGTCCTTAGGTCTACCCAGATATCCTCGATCATTGGCTCATGGAATTGGGTTTTCCTCCTGATCTTTTTCTTGACTCCCCTATAGTCAAATTTTTCTTGTCTTTTAAATGGTTTTAAAGTAACCATCTACATTTTGATTTCCATGACCTTGGATTTGGTTGATGTTGCAACGAAATACCTGCCAATATCGATTAGAAACTTGAAACCTGGTCTCTTCAGCTCCATTTATTTGGTATGCATGACAATCAGTTGTCGTCAAAATTCCATTAGCACTAGCTTATTTGAAGGAAACCTAGGGAGCATGTAGGGGTAGCCCTGGTAGAAGCCAACCTGAAGATAGCATAAGGTGGAGAACTGAAGGAACATGTAGTTGAAATCATTGACCACCATCCAGGCCTCGTCTAATATTCTCTTTTGCTCAAGCTGTGGGTCGAAGAGACATAAAAACATAGCGAAGAAAGCGTCATTCACTCTCCTAAAGTGACGGGTTGATCCTTGTAGAGTCAGATGCAGGTAGTATGAGTGTACTAGGGTTATCTTTCTATCCCCCTCCATGGTCAAGCCTGGAAAAGTCTGCATCATGGCAGCTATGTACACAAGGTATGAAGTCATGTAGAACCTGTGAGAGGTCTGCACCTTAGTCAGCTACTCATGGAGGGCGTTGCTAATCTGCTCTCCCCAAAAGATGGCTTGTTTGCCCTAGAGGATGATTTTGATGAATGGATACATCCATTCATGGAACTGTGAAGAAGACAGGAGGCCCCGTACTCTGCTTAGAAGGGTGATCAAGTCACCAACTTCTTTGACAAAATTGCTCCTCAGAAAGTTCTTTGGCCATCTAAAAAGGCTGGTCCTAGGGGTCTTTAACCACTTATAGTTCATGACCTTCTTTACCCTCTCAGGGTGTTTATCATACTCCTTTGCATCCATGAAGTCGATCTTAGTTACTTCAGTGGCTGGAGGGCACATGAACACTTTATTGATAAATTTGGGGTCTAACCAAATTTTCATGTTGCCACTGGCGTCTAAGACCATCCTAGTCTCTTTGTTGTAAAAGTACATGCATTAGAGGATGAATTCAGTATGATGCATTGCTATCAGAAAGGTGTCCACCAGGTGGATGTTGCTCTCGATGATCCTTTTCATCTCGGTGCTGGGGTTTGTCACCTTTACGTGGGTTAGGAATTTAGCCATGTCCACATGACCGATCTCAGTGTCCCGAATCTCATCGATGTTGGAGGTAATAGAAGTGAGGGGGAGGATGCCCTGATACTTGTATTTCATCATTTTCACCTCCTTGGGAGATGATTCTGTCATTGGGAATGATCTCAACTGGATGGGAGCAGATGTGCAAGAGTTCACTGATTGAAGTGCAGTCATGATTATAGCAATTAGGAGAGAGAGATGACGAATGGGGAAAATGCATTCTGAGTGATTATGACCATCGAGGTCACTTTAAAAGGCTAGGTCAGAAGAAGAAGCGAAAAATGAGGAAGAAAGGGAAAGAAAAGGACAACTCAAAAAATTCTTGAGAGTTAGGAAAATACGAGGGAAGGATACACAGGCGGCAAAATTTACTGCCCCTGCATGTCAGGATAAAAGAATGTGAGGGCGGTGAAAATTGCCACCCTTGTAAAGACGGGTTGCATAGGCGATGAATTTTGCCGCCCTTACAGACTAGAGGAGAAAAAGGGGTAAGGGTGGCAAAATTCATTGCCCTTGCAAGGGGGTCTGTAGGGGCAGAAAAAAATGCCACCCTTGCAATGAGAGTTGACATAGGTGGTAGAATTCACTACCCTAAGGGCCGAACATGGGCTAGAGAGGGAAGAGAAATCTGCGAGCCAGGATGGGGGAGAAAACCATGCCCGCGACAAGGTGGAGAGGAAGCACACGGGTAGGGGGGAGAGAAAACAAAATAAAAATGAAAGCACCTAACACTAAGCAAAAGCAAGAAAAGAAAAATAATACAAATGCCAAAAAATAAAACCAACCTGAGAAACTACACGCACCACGAGGTTGAATCTACTAAAACATAATTTGACTCATCTGTTGGGTCACTCAAATGCAAGAGGCAAGAGGAGAGGAGGAAGCAATGAGAAAAGATAGGCTCAAATCAGCTTATATGGGCTGAAAACCCCACTCCAACAACCCATCGTGCATGGCCATAAATGTTATGCACAGTTATCGAGATGTGGAAGGGTGGCAAAATTTGTTGCCCTTACATGTTCTGGTAAATCTGTGTAAGGGTAGCAAAATTTACCGCCTTTGCATGCCAGAGTGCAGGGGCGGCAAAATTTTTTGCCCTTGCAGGAAAAGTGTAGGGGCAGCAAAATTTTCCACCCTTGCAGGAAAAGTGCAGGGGCGGCAAAATTTGCCGCCCTTGCACAAAAATAAAGGAAATGCAGAGGTGGCAAAACTTGCCACCCCTATAGGGAAAGGAAGAAAAGACTAACTCTTAGAAGAGGTAGTCTGAAAAGGGGACTTGGTTCCCAAAATGTTTTGAGACCGTAATGGCCTTCACTTTTTGGGAAGACGTGTTTCACGAATTTTAGAAGTTCTAGGTAGACCAAGATGAGAACAAGAAAAACCCACCTCGAAAACAAACTTAGAGAGACAAAAGATGAAATGGACAAGTTTCGTAGGGGGTTGTTCCCAAAAATGAGTTGAGCTGATTTTGGAAACAACAGCTGGCTCCTATTGGAAAACTTTCGTTGATCAAATTGATTAGCGTGAGTAGAAACCAGTCTCTAAGTGCCTTCATCCAAGCCATTGGGCTATGGAGTCAAGCTAAAAATGAAAGAAAGAGAACATACAAAACATAAAAACTGTACATATATACAAATGGACTCATCTAAGCTTCAAGGATTGAACAGCTTCAGATGCTACCCGTTGTGAGGTAGTGCAAATGGTGTTCCATCTTGGTATTGCAACAAGAAGCTAGCCTCACCGCAAAGCTATCGAATGGTGAACGGGCCCCTCCACAGGGAATCAAATTTGCCATGCATCCCTTTTGGTTCTCGCCTCTTGTCCCACAACAAGACTTGATCTCTGACTTGGAATTCACAAACTTTAGCTTTCTTATCAAAGAGAGCCTTCACCTGATTTTGATGCTCCTTGATCTAATTTACTACCATGGTTCGATGCTCGTTCAGCTCGTTTAGACACATGATTCTTTTGTCGACTGAGTTTTCAAAGGTTGAGTCTTCAATTGCTTTAGTTAGCCTAAGTGCTGGTAGTTTAAGGGTGATGGGGATTTTTGCATTTAATCCATATAGAAGCTGAAAAGGGGACATACCTATAGCCCTTTTGGGTGTTATTATATCTGCCCACAAAGCATCATACAATGCTTTGTGCCACGTTCTCTGATTGTCGTCTACCAATTTCCTGATAATGTTGACCAGGTTCTTGTTACTCGATTATGCTTGTCCATTTCCCTGAGGAAAATAATCTGAAGTGTGAGATAAGGTAATCCCATAACCAAAGCAAAATTGAGTAATTTCATATGAGGAAAAATAGGCCGCATTATCTGTTACAATTTTGAGCGGAACCCCAAATCGAGAGATGATATTTTTTTTGAGAAAATTACACACTACTTCAGATGTAGCATGCTTGGTTGGGATGGCCTCCACCCACTTAGTAAAATAATCCATTGTGGTGAGGACATAATTATGCCCGACACTTGAAGATGGGTTAACCGCATCAATGAAATCAATACCCCACTGCTAAAATGGTTCCTCGATTACTACCAGCTTGAGAGGCAAAGAAGGCAGCTTAGGCTTTTCAGTGAATTGCTGACATAATTCACACCTATGCACCCATTTGTAGGCATCCTGGAACAGTGTGGGCCAATAATACCTTGCTCATATAATTTTATGTGCCGTCACTGGTGCAGAGAAATGTCCTCCATAGGCTAAATTGTGGAAAGATTCTAAGAGTCTTTCTTGTTGAGCTTTGTCAACACAATGAAGAAATGCCCCATCCAGGTTTCTCTTGTAAAGACCATTATCCCATAGAACATAACCCACTGCTTTCAATTTAACATTCCATTTCTCTTTAAAAAAAGATGAGTGGGACACTCACCATATGTCAGAAAATGAGCAATGTCAGAATACCACTTATCAGTAGTGGCAACAAAGAGAACCATAGGCACGCCTTCGATCTTTGCTTCTTCATTTTCTGCTTCGCTTAGAATGTTGTTGGCGATCAACTAGCAGAGACCTCTTCCTTGTATGAGCTTGGTTGGTTTAATATCTAGATCAAACTCCTGAGTCTTGTCAATCTAGTTACCTCTCTTCGTACCAAACTCTTGCTGAGTCAAAATAGATTTTACTGTTGTATTTGGTACGAGAACTTCAGTGTGAGAATTTAGAATATAAAACCTGAAATGCTTGATAGCTTTGACCATAGTGTATGCATGCTTCTCCATAAGAGAATATTTTAGCTCGTGATCCTTGAGTGGACAACTCATGAATGAGATAGGAGATTCTGCACCTTCTAGATTTTACTAAACTAAAATAGTCGATAGTGTATGCTCAGAGGCATAGCTATATATTTTGAAACCTTTAGTATAATTTAGACAAACCAAGACTGGTGCACAAGTGATTGCTTCCTTAATCTCCTTGAATGTTGATTTACCTTCAACGGTCCATCTAAATATAGCATTGACTTTCATCATGTCGACAATGTGACGAGTTTTCTCAGCAAATTCAGGAATGAACCTTTGAAGAAAATTCACCTTTCCAAAGAAAGAGTGAACTGCAGTCTTGCTAGTAGGTAGAGCAAGTTCTTGGATGGACTTGACTCTCTCTAGATCAATTCTAATACCTTCTTGGGACACGATGTGTTCGAAAAGTTTCCCCTCAGTGACTCTAAAGATAGATTTCTTTGGGTTTAAAGAAATACCATTCTGGCAACAACATTCTAGTATCCTTTGTAGATGATGAACATGCTCAGAGCAATGCTTTGAAAACACTGTCAGATCATCTAGGTATACTACCATGAATTTCTCCATTTCATCTTTGAAAGTGAGATCCATCGCCCTTTGAAAAGTGGCACCTGCATTTATCAGACCAAAAGGCATTCTTCAGTAAGTAAACATGCCCTAAGGTGTGGTGAACGTTGTCTTGTGCTGATCTTCTTTCTCAACTTTGACTTGATTATACCCCAAAAAATTATTTAGCATTGATAACATTTCTAAACCTGTTACCATCTATAGGACCTGATCCATGACAGGAAGGGGGTAGTTATCTTTTAAAGACAACTGGTTTAAGTTCTTGAAATCCATACAGATTTGAATTTTGCCATTCTTCTTCCTGACAGGTACTATGTTGGCAATCCATGTTGAGTGATGGATTGGAAAAATTATTTGGGCATCCAACATCTTTTGTATCTCAGTTAAAATAGTACCTGAGATTTTTGGATTATACTGCCTGGATTTCTGCTTGTAAGGTACAAAATTTGCCTTCAAAGGAATGTCATGGTGAACATCATTAGGCCTTAGTGATTTCAGATCATCATAAGAATAGGCCAATACATCCATGTATTGGCGGAGTAGACTAGCAAGCTCAAATCTTTCCTTGAGAGTGCAGCATTTCCCAATATTTACCATCTTAGAATCGTGCTTGGTTCCCAAGTTTACCTAATCAAAGTCTTGAGAGGACTCTGAATCCATACGCTATTGTTTAATAAACCTATCATGGTTATCAAATAATTTCTCTAGGGACACCATGCCTTTTAGAATCTTATTCCCTTTAAGTTGTAGAAAGTCCTCACATGTGTTCGCATGGGCCTCAGGAGCTGCCCCACACTCTCGGGGTTCACTACCTTCAAAATGTAGTTGTTTGAAATTGTCTTTTTACTCCAAGAAGGTGATAATTTGATCATCATTATTGAACACTTTCCAGTGGCCAGCATTATCTGGTACACTTGGTCAAGAAACTAGCTCGATAGTATACTTATCTCCCTTAAAATCTGGGTGAAGAACTAGAAGGGTGGCAAAGACAGCCAATGCATCTGCTTAGTCATTAAATTCCCTCGGAATGGCAGAGATGTTGAAGGTGTCAAAATTTTCAATCTGATCCCAATCCAGGTTGTGATAGTGGCGCAACCTCTCATTCTTGGTCTGATAGAGGTTTCTCACCTAACAGACTATCAACTCAACATCTCCTTTAGCATGGAGTTCCCTAATGCCTCTTTCTCTGGCAGCCTATAGTCCAAGCAATAGAGATTCGTATTTAGCCGTGTTGTTGGTATTATTAAACTGCAATTTGTAAGACAAAGGAATAATATCTCCTTGAGGGGATACCAACACAACCCCAGCTCTCGACCCAATAGAAGAGCAACTGCCATCAAATTCTAAAGTCCATACCTCGTTAGGTGTTGCTTCTTCTTTGAAAACTCCTCTGTTTGGAGGAAGAGGCTCTTCCATGTGTTCATTTTGATTTGTCAATTTTTTAGCTGTATCGACTGAACACAATCTCCAGTTATCATTTGAAGAATTTTTATCAGATGTCTCATGGATTCCATTCATAGATAAGTAGTTGCCCATGCCTGCGGACTCAAATAAAATTTGAGCTTTTGGTGCCGATAATTGGGTAACTACGTACCTTGCTTCTTTTTCAAGAAGCAACTTCTTCATGACACCTTGGACTGGGATCCTTGCTTTGGACAAGTCCATACTTAGCTCACCTCCGACATCCTTGCAAAAATTTTGCCCAAGCCGGATGTCGTAAGATGCGGGAACATCGGCCACTAAAATCGTCATTTTTATCTGCTTCTCTGGAAAAGCCGTGAAGGCATATTGAGCGTCTTTTATTTGACCAAGGAGAGGAACTTGCTTATTTTCCATGGAAAAATATTTCCCAAAGTAACTGATTAAGGTCAAGCCAAGGGAATCTGCCACCTTAGCGGGCATGACGTTATCTGAAGCTCTAGAGTCTATGATGCAATTACTCAACTTATAACCATTTATAAGCAAGGAGACATAAAACAGTTCAATTTTCTTGGGAGTGATAGGAGGAGTTACAACAAGATTATTTTGAGCAGATTTATCTTTAGGGAGATTGGGAGCAGCTTTCGAAGAGTCTTGTCCTACAGGGACGGCTTTGTTTTTTACATATTCTGCTAGCCTATCAAACTGCTCTGGGTTAGCTCTCAAAAATTCAACCTCTGTCATTTGAATTTTAGTCTTTCTAGCATGATCAATTATATTAAATAATTGAAAAAAACTTGTAATAGAGGAAGAGAGTCCATTATCAGGGACTTTAACAGGTGTGGCACTGGTCTGAGTAGCAGAAGTGGAAGATATCGGGTGATTGGGAGTACTCACTTTTTTATGGGTTACCTGATCTTTTGATTGTGGAGGCAATGGAGTCCCACATTTGGCAATGGAAACCACTGGCTAAGATTCCTCCTCTGCCTTTCCTTTGTCAGTCTATTAAGTCGATTGATTTTGAGATTTGGTGAAAACAGCGTAAGATCCATCCAAATCCTCCCCTTTACTTCAAGCTTCATCTTGGTAATCCAAGAAACTGATATTGGAGTCATCAGCTAATTCCTCTTCCTACTCATTAAAGAGATTAGCATCTTCTTATTGACCTAACTGAGGTTGAAAAGAGTTGTCATGCTCAGCTTCCAAGTAGCTGACCGCTGAATTGGCAGGTGCTGCTTCAATGGCTAATCTCCCTGGAGGGGGAGGTAGGTGATTGGATTGCCCTTGGTTCCAGGCAGCATTACCTTGATATTACTAATTCTGGAATGTTCTCCTAGGTGCATCTCAATAGGTAGGAGTAGACGTACCTTGGGCTATTTGCCTCTTCAAAGCTATCAATTCATTCATCAATTTCTGCACCATAGGATCTATAGTACCTGAAGAACTTTTAGCGGATGAAGAGAATTTATTTTTACTAGAGTCTCTTCTGATCTTACCTACCAGGATAAGATCATCCTCAATCTCAGTAGCCAAACTTTGAGCCAAGGCTAGATCCATAGGGTCAGCTCACCTCAACAGGAAACTTACTTCGGGAAGCTGCGAATTGATGAAAAAGCACTTGAGATTTTTTGGCATGGGCTGAGCCACAGTTGGAATCTGGTTTCTCAACTTGTTGAATTTAGCTATGAAATCCCTCATGGGTTCCTAAGGTTCTTTTTTCAACTGTGTTAGCTGAGCCAACAAAGCATGTGCATCTTCAGCAGGTTTAAACCTAGCTTCAAATATGGATTTTAGTGTATCCCAGTCTGTTACTGACCTGGCCTGCAGGTGATAAAACCAATCCACGGAAGCTCCTTGTAAACTTTCCACAAAAATTCTAACTACTACATCTTCAAATTCCACGCCGATCATGCCACATGCTATGGAGAAAGTGGCAATATGCTCATCGAGATGAACCTTTTTATCACCAAAAAACTTAGAAAAATTCTTTCTAGAACTACGAGGTAATTCATGCAAAGGTGCAGTCAAATTGAGAGGGCCAAAGGAATTACCCCACGGGCCTTGAGCCATAATGTTAGGATGATTAAATGATGGGATAGCAAACCTTGGTGTAGTATTTACCGGCAGGGCACGATTAATCGTAGGAAAAGAAGTTCTACCTTGTTTTGGTGACTTGATAGAGTTAGGAGGGAAACTCTTAGAACGTTGGAGGAAAGGTGACAGAGGAAAGAGATCAAAGTTACTTTGTTGTGCCAACTCAAACATAGGGTCAACGATACCCTTAGATCACTAGCTTTTGGTGTAGCATGGAGTTGCTAGATCTTAAAATGAAAAAGGGACTGAAATTGCTTCAAGTTGAAGCTTGAGGCCTCAAAATGCATGTTCTTTCTAGTGGTTCTTGTTTTGCAGACTAGATAATGTAACAGAGGTAGATGGTAAGGTTACAATGATAATGGGTAAGACACAAAATGGAGTCGCCAGACTATATAATCGATAAGTGTAGGGACTGCTTCAATCTAAAACTTGAGGTTTCAAATTGCACATCATTTGGGTCCCCAACAGAGTTGCCAAAGAGCTGTTGGGTGAATATTTTATCGGCCAGCTAACTGGTGACCAAAATAGTTCTTATCACCACAGCATAAGGAGATCAGTCGGCCAGATGTGCAAGTTTATTACATCAGCAAGGGACAAATCTCTCCTCTCATCAAGGGGAAGTTCCCTATTAAATATTTATACGCTTGATATACATATATAATTAAGCAAAAAATAACACATGGGGTGGTATCACAGCATCTACTTCTCTTTTTTCAGAAGTAATGTATAAAGAACAAAAAGGGGGAAATCCTAGTCCATGGCCAACAACATTCCTCTTCTTTCAGGAACGGTATCAAACATGCAGTAGAAAAATCACCTAAAGTGACGAAGTTCACAAGAACACTCACGCAAGCACAAAGTCTTGCATAGTCTCCTTCACCGATTCAGAAAAAGTACAACCGTAAAGTGAAGTGAATCACAAAGTCTTCACCTGAAACTACAAAAGATAACTAAAACTCAAAGCTAAAAGCAGCACAATGTCTATCTTCTACCTTCCAAAAATGCCCTTAGATAATACTAACACACCCACTTTGCTTATTAAATTAGATAAACAAGATATTATCAGGAAAAAAGACTTAAAAATTGTTTCCTAAACAACACAAACAATCTCAACACAAAGTTTGAAATGAACCTACTTCTCATTCATTTAATAAAATATGAGTTACAAAAATGAGCACAAAGTCTCAAAGATTTCTTCAATTTTAGTAGAGTTGTTTTGCTTTTTATTATCCAAGCTCCTTTACAAATGAGGTCTCCACTATATATGGGGAGAAAATCCTCAAAAATAGAAAATAATAAAATATACAAAATATCTTGGTCAAAGATGACTCATCTTTGACTTTTAGATATTTTTCCAAAATATTTACATGTAATTACAATTTTCAAAATTGCATACACTTTGCACAAAACAAAAGTGCATAAGGAGAGAAGAAGAAAGAAGGAGAGAGATTCAGTTCTTACTACCAGATTTCTTCATATGTGCATCGAACATTGTGATGGATGCCTGTATTTCAATGTTGTCTGGCACAACTGTGTTCTTAGAGATGATTTTGGCTCTGATCAATGCGTCCTTCAATGTTGTGATGGATTTAGCGTGGCCAGTTAACCTAGATTTTAAATTCTCCAAAGTTAACTGAGCATCTAGAATGCTGTCCACAGTAGACATTGAGAAGGATTTTTTTTCAAAATCTCTTCGAACCATCTCTTTGAAATTCTAAATCATTTTTTTTGCCAGAAGGAACTGATTATCCTTAGAGGTTAGGTTGCATGGCAGCTCTTCTAGTTTATTCAGCAGGCTCAGGTCACTCTTCTCACTAGCCTCCTTGAAAGCTTTGAGATCCTCAATTAGATCTTTGAGTACCTGAATCCTGAAGATCAGTGACTCCTTGATTTCAACATAGGAGTCTTTGTTGGAGATGACACTGATAGATATTAAGGTGCTTTTCTTGAGGTCCTTCATTTCCTTCCATCTGTTAAGATCTTTTCCTGAACTATTCATCTCTTGAGAAATGAGGGAGACGAAGTCATCTAGTTTCGCTTTTACCCTTCCTCATTTTTTTGTCTTTTCTGCTACTTCTATAAGCAGAGAAACTCCCTGAGTATAAATTTTTTCAATATAGTCCTCCAGGACTTTTCCTTTCAAATAAGTCTTTTCTACTTTTTGAATGATTGAGTCATCCACGGAGAAGGCCTCTGGAGTTATTGCTTCAGAAGGAAGAGTGAACCTTTTTATTACTACCATTAGCTGCTCTACTTTGGCCTTGTAATAATCCTTCATCTCCTTCTCTCTGTCGATTTTTCGGACCATGATGTCCATAGCCGACTAAAGATCGATTTTCACACCTTCGTGAGTAACTTTGCCAAGTTAAACATGAGAGATGGAATAGCTGCTCATCTCGAAACCCTCAAGGGTCACGTCCTGTGGAGGTTTAGTAATTTTCAAAAAAAATTGTCCTTTTTCAACCAATTTGGAGAGGATTCTTGGTCTCTTAGGAGCCTTTGCTTTCACCAGCACTATTTTGCCAAAGTCAAACTCATCTGGGGAGATGGCCATCTTCTTTCTTTTTGGTGTGAAAGCAGACATCCAAGGTGAGAGAGAAGTACCTGTTGTGGCAATGGTTGTCTCTATTGGTGTTACTATAGCAGCTGCCACACTGCTAGTGGTGACAGTAGTTATAGTCATTGTAACTAGTGAAACTGCACTGACTAATTATTTTGGCTCGAGTGTAGGGCTTGCTGGCAAGTTGAAGGAAGGAGATGATAGACTTGGAATGGATCCAGAAGAGTGAGGGGAACTTCTAAAAGGGCCCTGAGGATCACCAAATATGACTCTAGAAGGGGAAGCGGCTCCGAAGGAGGGAACACTGATAGGAGAGATGGGAGAAGAGGGTACCATAAGAGATTGAGGGGGAGAAGGAGATATGCTCCTACTCGACTGTGCTTATTCCTGTGAGAGTGGAGGCCCAGTGCTAGGTTGTCTTGACGGTTGATCATCTTTCTCCATGGGCTGAGTTGCCTGTGCCTGAGGGCTTTGTTTCTCAATTCCTTTTATTGTCATTGTAGGTTCTTTAGTGGCTTTAGGTTTCTTGGATACAAAGATGATCCTAGGCTTGTGGGGCCCAAAAGGAGAAGGGACATCACCTTTGTTTTTAGTTCTATTCTCTGCTTTCTTCTTCAATTTTGCCTAGTATTCAACCTCTGATCTCATAATAAATTCCTTCAGGGTGATCCCTTTGGCTGTTAACCAATCATTGGTGTTAGCCAATATTGGTTCAAATCTTTTTCTTAGAGAGGTCAGCTCCTTCTGAGACCACTGAACTGGAGGGAGAGGGGAACCAGTAACCTTCTCTTCCAGATACCTGTTATTGATGATGTTTCCATCATCGATTAGACCAGAGGGGATCTTTGCAAGCCTGAGATATTCAATCTACTCTAGTGTCAGCCTGCAATAGTCCATTTTTCTAATCTCCTCGACTGTCCTCAGGTCTAACTAGATATCTTCAATCATTGGCTCATGGAATTGGGTTTTCCTCCTGATCTTTTCTTTGACTCCCCTATAGTCAAATTTTTCTCATCTTTTGAATAGTTTTAAAGTAACCATCTGCATTTTAGTTTCCATGACCTTGGCTTTAGTTGATGTTACAACAGAATACCTACCAATATCGATTAGAAACTTGAAACCTGGTCTCTTCAGCTCCATCTATTTGATATGCATGACAATTAGTTGTCGGCAAAGTTCCATTATCACTAGCTTATCTGAAGGAAACCTGGGGAGCATGTAGGGGTAGCCCTGGTAGAAGCTGACCTGAAGATAGCAGAAGGTGGAGAACTGAAGGAACATGCAGTCGAAATCATTGACCACCATCCAGGCCTCAGCTGATAGTCTCTTCTACTCAAGTTGTGGGTCGAAGAGACATAAAAACATGACGAAGAAAGCATCATTCACTCTCCTGAAGTGATGGGTTGATCTTTGTAGAGTCAGTTGTGGGTAGTATGAGTGTACTGGGGTTGTCTTTCTATCCCCCTCCGTGGTCAAGCCTAGAAAAGTCTGCATCACGACAGCTATGTACACAAGGTATGAAGTCATGTAGAACTTGTGAGAGGTTTGCACCTTGGTCAGCTGCTCATGGAGGGCATTGTTGATCTACTCTCCCCAAAAGATGGCTTGTTTGCCCTGGAGGATGATTTTGATGAATGGATACATCCATTCATGGAACTGTGAAGAAGATGGGAGGCCCCATACTCTACTTAGAAGGGTGATCAAGTCACCAACTTCTTTAATGATATCACTCCTCAAAAAGTTCTTTGGCCATCTGGAGAGGCTGGTCCTGGGGGTCTTTAACCACTTATAGTTCATGACCTTCTTTGCCCTCTCAGGGTCTTTATCATACTCCTTCTATGCATCCATGAAGTTGATCTTAGTTACTTCAGTGGCTAGAGGGCACATGAACACTTTATCAATGAATTTGGGGTCTAACTGAATCACCGTGTTGCCACTGGCATCTGAGACCATCCTAGTCTCTTTATTGTAGAATTGTGCACATTGGAGGATGAATTCAGTATGATGCACTGCTATCAAAAAGGCAGCCACTAGGTGGATGTTTCTCTCGACGATCCTTTTCATTCTGGTGTTGGGGTTTGTCGCCTTTGCGTGGGTTAGGAATTTGGCCATGTCCACATGGCTGATCTCAGTGTCCTAGATCTCATCGATGTTGGAGGTAATAGAAGTGAGGGGGACGATGCCCTGATACTTGTAGTTCATCATTTTTGCCTTCTTGGGAGATGCTTCTATCATTGGGAATGATTACGACCAGATGGGAGCAGATGTGCAAGAGTTCACTAATTGAATTGCAGTCATGATTATAGCAATTAGGAGAGAGAGATGATGAATGGGGAAAATGCATTCTAAGCAATTATGACCATGGAGGTCACTTAAAAAGGCTGGGTTAAAAGAAAGAGAAAAAAATGAAGAAGAAAAGGAAAGAAAAGGACAACTCAGAAAATTCTCAGGAGTTAGGAAAATTTGAGGGAAGGATGCATGGGCAGCAAAATTTCCCACCCCTGCATGTCGGGATAAAAGAATGTAAGGGCAGCAAAAATCACTGCCCTTGTAAAGATGGGCTGCATAGGTGGTGAATTTTTCCACCCTTGCAGACTAGAGGAGAAAAAGGGGTAAGGGCGGTGAAATTTGCCGCCCTTACAAGGGGGTCTACAAGGGCGGCAAAAATCACCACCCTTGTAATGAGGGTCGACATAGGTGGTAGAATTTGCCGCCCTAAGGGCTGAATGTGGGCTAGAGAGGGAAGAGAAATCTATGGGCCAGGATGGAGGAGAAAACCATACCCGCAGCAAGGTGGAGAGGAAGCACGCGGGCAGGGGGGAGAGAAAACAAAACAAAAATGAAAGCACCTAACACTAAGCAAAAGCAAGAAAAGAAAAAGACTACAAATTCCAAAAAGCAAAACCAACCTGAGAAACTGCATGCACCATGAGGTTGAATCTTCTAAAATGCACTTTGACTCGTCCGCTGGGTCGCTCAGACACAAGAGGCAGGAGGAGAGGAGAAAGTAATGAGGAAAGATAGGCTCAAATTAGCTTATATGGGGTGAAAAACCCACCCCAACAACCTGCCGCACATGGCCATAAATGCCACACATGGTTATCGAGACATGCAAGGGCGGAAAAATTTGTCGTCCTTGCATGTTCTGGTAAATCTATGGAAGGGCAGTAAAATTTGCTGCCCTTGCATGCCAGAGTGCAGGGGCGACAAAATTTGTCGCCCTTACAGGAAAAGTGCAAGAGTGGAAAAAATTTCTGCCCTTGCAGGAAAAGTGCAGGGGCGGCAAAATTTGCTGCCC
The DNA here is from genome assembly GCA_037957365.1 of Torreya grandis. Classification (NCBI taxonomy): domain Eukaryota; kingdom Viridiplantae; phylum Streptophyta; class Pinopsida; order Cupressales; family Taxaceae; genus Torreya; species Torreya grandis. Next base: position 4,003,908 of record JARHVA010000059.1, on the reverse strand, counting down.
TTGCACAAAAATAAGGGAAATGTAGAGGCGGCAAAACTTGCCACCCCTGTAGGGAAAGAAAGAAAAGACTAACTCTTAGAAGAGGTAGTCTGCAAAGGGGACTTGGTTCCCAAAACATTTTGAGACTGTAACGGCCTTCACTTTTTGGGAAGATGTGTTTCACAAATTTTAGAAGTTCTAGGTAGACCAAGACAAGAACGAGAAAAACTCGCCTCAAAAACAAACTTAGAGAGACAAAAGACAAAACGGATAAGTTTTGTAGGGGGTTGTTCCCAAAAATGAGCTGAGCTAATTTTGGAAACAACAGCTGGCTCTTGTTGGGGAACTTTTGTTGATCAAATTGATTAGTGTGAGTAGAAACCAGTCTCTAAGTGCTTTCATCTAAGCCATTGGGCTACGGAGTCAAGCTAAAAATGAAAGAAAGAGAACAGACAAAATATAAAAACTATACATATATACAAACGGACTCATCTAAGCTTCAAGGATTGAACAACTTCAGATGCTACCTACTGTGAGGTAGTGCAAATGGTGTTTCATCTTGGTATTACAACAAGAAGCTAGCCTCACCACAAAGCTGTTGAATGGTGAACGGGCCCCTCCACAGGGAATTGAATTTGCCATGCATCCCTTTTGGTTCTCACCTCTTGTCCCACAACAAGACTTGATCTCTGAATTGGAATTCACAAACTTTAGCTTTCTTATCAAAGAGAGCCTTCACCTGGTTTTGATGCTCCTTGTCTGATCTACTACCATGGTTCGACGCTCGTTCAGCTCATTTAGACACATGCTTCTTTTGTTGATTGAGTTTTCAAAGGTTGAGTCTTTGATTTATTTAGTTAGCCTGAGTGCTAGTAGTTCAAGGGTGATGGGGATTTCTGCATTTAATCCATATAGAAGCTAAAAAGGGAACATACCTATAGACCTTTTGGGTGTTATTCTATCTATAATGCTTTGTGCCACATTCTCTAATTGTCGTCTACCAACTTCCTGATAATGTTGACCAGGTTCTTGTTACTCGATTCCGCTTGTCCATTTCCCTGAGGAAAATAATCTGAAGTGTGAGATAAAGTAATCCCATAACCAAAGAAAAATTGAGTAATTTCATATGAGGAAAAATAGGCCGCATTATCTGTTACAATTTTGAGCGGAACCCCAAACCGAGAGATGATATTTTCATTGAGAAAATTACACACTACTTCAGACGTAGCGTGCTTGGTTGGGATGGCCTCCACCCACTTAGTAAAATAATCCATTGCAGTGAGGACATAATCATGTCCGGCACTTGAAGATGGGTTAACCGCACCAATGAAAGCAAAACAACTCTGCTGAAATTGAAGCAATCTTTGAGACTTTGTGCTCTTTTTTGTAACTCATATTTTATTAAATGAATGAGAAGTAGGTTCATTTCAAACTTTGTGTTGAGATTGTCTGTGTTGTTTAGGAAACAGTTCTTAAGTCCTTTTTCTTGATAATATCTTGTTTATCTAATTTAATAAGCAAAGTGGGTGTGTTAGCATTATCTGAGGGCATTTTTGGAAGGTAGAACATAGACTTTGTGCTACTTTTATCTTTGAGTTTTAGTTATCTTTTGTAGTTTCAGGTGAAGACTTTGTGCTTCACTTCACTTTACGATTGTACTTTTTCCAAATCAGTGAAGGAGACTACGCAAGACTTTGTGCTTGCGTGAGTGTTCTTGTGAACTTCATCACTTCAGGTGATTTTTCTACTCCATGTTTGATACCGTTCCTGAAAGAAGAGGAATGTTGTTGGCCGCAGACTAGGATTTCCCCCTTTTTGTTCTTTATACATAACTTCTAAAAAAAGAGAAGTAGATGCTGTGATACCACTCCATGTGTTATTTTCTACTTAATTATATACGTATATTAAGTGTATAAATATTTAATAGGGAACCTCCCCTTGATGAGAGGAGAGATTTGTCCCCTGCTGATGTAATAAACTTGCACATCTGGCCGACTGATCTCCCTATGTTGTGGTGATAAGAACTATTTTGGTCACCAGTTAGCTAGCCGACAAAATATTCACCCAACAAAACTAATACCCATAAGTGATTACACATCAACCACAACTACAAGCTTATTTGTGGATAACATAATAAATAAATATATATATATATATATATATATGATTATCCATTGAGTTTAACAAGTGATAGAGGTAGCCATTTTTTATCAAAAATAATGTGTGCACTTGTGAACAACATCTTGATTACAAACAACAAAATTACACCCTATCACCCATAAGTGATTGGGATAGTAGAGGCATTTAACAAGATATTGACAGCTAATATAAATATTATTTGTGATGTTGGTTTCAAGGATTTAGATAATGAATTTTCAATGGTACCATGGGCCTATTGAACCACCTATAAGAGGTTGAACAAGTACACACATTTTTCACTTGGTATTTGGAAAAGAAATAATCTTTCTAATAGAGTTCATTGTGAATTTACTATGCATAATGTGAACAAGGTTCTTGAAAGACAAAGATTCATTGGATATGTGACTAGTTGAACTAGTTAATCTATATGATAAGTGCATTCTTTCTAGCTGGAGATAGAGTGTTAATAAGTCAAGAAACAAATGTGTGACATGACAATCACATCAAAGAGAAGGGTTTTCACAAGTATGTGCATGTGTTTCTATATGAATCAATATATGTCAAGAAATTTAAAAAGATACATATTAGGTGGATGGGTCCATGTATCATCCATGTTATACTAGATACATGTGCATGCAAGTTATGTACCATATATGGGAATGCTACTTAGGTATTTTAATTGCAGTAAGTTCAAACCCTACTATTTTAATCACTGATGGATTACTAAAAATAATTATTTATGCCAAAGAAAATATTTGAAAAAATATTTCATTTATTATCATATATTTCAGTCATTTTCATTTGTAATCATTTTTTTGTTCTAAATAATAGGCATTTTTAATCAAGTTTGGTAGTGCACAAGTTTTGCATGCATAGGTAGATGTAGTGTTCCATAATAAGTGTATAGTACTCATCATTTATTTTTGGTAAAAGGATCTAAGGTTTTAAATTTGGAAATTGAAAATGGTGTGCATAGCTCATAACCCTTGAAGAAATAAACAATGCCCAATTGGAGCACCACACATCAATTATGCAAGATGGAAAAAACATGCACAATGGGTATATGAATACAATTAAGACACACATGTAATATATGCTCTGGAGGACCATGCATATAATTAGTGTGGGTAAATTTAAAATGAAGGATTCAAACACTATCCATATAATAAGTTAGGGAATGAGTGGACATGTGCACAAAAACAACCAAGTATCTAGATACATAAGGTTTACATGACAAAATGGCATATAATAATGAGGGAATAATAAATATTAGGAATGTAATAAAATTGAAATGATGTAGGTCATGCATAAAGGAAGTAGCATAAAAAAGTGTCACCATGATACATAAGACATGTGCAAGTATGAAATGTTACATTTGATGAACAAGTTAGAAAATGTAAATATTAAAGAAAACTAACATCATTTGGACCTATAAATATGACCCATCATATCCCCCAAAGTTTAATTTTACATTAGAAAATTAGAGATAAGGAACATTAGTATAGAACCAATGTTTGAAGAAGAATTTTTAGAACTAGGGCATGCAAAATTCTTGTGAAATTATAAAGATTTAAACAACCTCAAGCAAGGAATTCGACCACCATTGATAGTGTTCACAAAGAGTTGTGAATTTTGGTCTAAATGGAGGGAATTTTGGTCACAATGGAAGGAATATTTTAATATGAGTTCATGTTTATTATTATCTTAGGGTTGAATCTCAAATTCCAAGCAAGTATTCAAACATAGTGAATAAAGGTAGGATATAGTTAGCAATTAGATAAATTATGCCAAAAATTAAAATTAGTAGAGGAACGAACTTCAGAGAATGGAAAGAAACATAATGGGGGAGATACAATCATTAAACAGGTAAGGCATAAAACTAAATAAGAGTAAGTGGGGAATAAGTGAAAATGAAGTAATGCAAGATTATCCTATATGGTAGTCTCTACCCCTTTCACCTACTATGCAATTACATCTAGAAACCTAAGAAACATCACTTGTAATTGAGACTAAAACTAAGAAAATGGACATAAGTCAATATGTTGGTATGGTAGTCCCAACAAGTGGGACTATGACACTCTAGTCACCTATATGTGATGTTCCCTCATCTTTGAGCTAATAAAGTGTAGAGGTAATGCATGATGAAAATGAGCCAAAAGGATAATTCCAACATTCTCAAGAACCATTTTATAAAATAAATAATACGTGAAGAGGGGTCATCCGCTCAAGAAACATAAAATAAAATTGATCTCAAGGAAGAGTTAACAAATGAGGGAAATGAGGGAGAAACTAATTCACCTTAGTCACTGATCCAAATGGATTCTAAAAGATATGACTCTAAATAAAATGAACCCTCAACAAAGATAACATAAGAGAAAGAAGAGAAGGAAACTTCTCAAGGAATGGATCAATATATGAAGGATGCATAGGTTGAGGTAGAACCTTCTATTTGGATGTTTTTAAGAAGAAAATTACCTTGCAAGCAGATTTTATGAACGTTTGAGGTTCATGAATAAGATGCAACCTTTGAGTTTCCATCTAAATGCTTCGATCATGAATAACCCATTGTGAAGGAAGGACAGCATAGCATAGTTGTCTTAGACCCACACCTCTTGATGGAAGAACAATAGTGGTTTGCCCTCATAAGAAGGGAAACTTAAGTGGTGCACCAAAACATTGTGAGTAATATTAATACATAAGCTACCAAGAAGAAATTGGAAGAGAAAGAAAATACATATTGTTGGTAGAGATAAATGTGATATCACTAGAGACCAAGGTGGCCAAGATCTTCCAAAATATTGACAAATAGAATCCTACATTGCTCATAGATATAGTAACTAACAACATGGAGCTAATTGATTGCATTGATATTTTATTTAGCATGTAATTGCATAGGAGTGTAGAGGAATAAATTTATCTCTAAGATATGGAAGAAGAAGAGCTCAAACAAAATTAGGCCTAACTGAAGAAAAACATTGAGTCCTTAGATAAAATGTTGAAACATGAAATAAAAAATCAAAGATAACCAAGCTAGTGTTTCAAAAATTTATAGAAACTACATAAGTCAATTACATATGGCTTAAAATATATGAGATCAAACAAGAGGATATTGAGGCAAAGGTGTTCACCATTAAGGAAAAAGGGAATATGCAAAGGTTGCTCAGTAAAGTGAAAGAGGTTAAATAAAATAATGAGGATAAATGTAAGGAATTTATAAGGACCTTCAAGAGGCTTTATTTAAATTAATTGATGAAGAGGATATCACATTAGAGACATATTTATGCCACCTATTAGAGGTCCAATGAGTGCACTATAAGGAAATGTTTTTAATAGGAATTAATCTCAATTAATGAATTACTGGGTGAGATAACTATCAAAATTACTATATTCCAAGCCACATTCATGCATTGGGATATTTTTGACATGATGAACCATAAATTTTATAAATTTAATGCGTTGGGATAGTCTTCTCCAAGGTTGGACAAGGTAGTCAATGTGGGGATATTTTGACCCCAAATTTTGGCTAACTATATATATCTGAAGTCATGGATATATTAATGAAACATAAAAAAGGAAAGGTATTTTAGAAATTATAGTATCTTGTAGAGATATAATCACATACAACTATGTGCCATAAAAATCTAAAGAGGTGTTCATGTCTGTAACATACAAAATGGTATGAGGGAAGGTCTTGAAGGAAGTTTTTTGTGAAGTATTGTGCCAAAGTAAATAATTGTGAATAAATAAAACAAGTACATGTAGTTCAGGTATTCAAGAAGCTCATAAATCAAAGGGTTATCTACCAAAAATCTATGAGGCACATAAAACAAGAGGAAAAGGAACCATATGACATGGAGGCACCCAAACATGAAAGATAGTTAGCTTAAAGTTTAGACACATTACAATAAGGAGTTCAGTTGCACAAAGCATGGAATGTGAATATATAAATTATACTTGATGATGAATATGGATTATATAAACATAAATCACATGCTATAATAGGAAAATTTTCAGTTGTTTTCGAGTTGTAAATTATAGCAAGGAGGATCTTGTCTCTATAAAATATTACCTTTGCACTTGTATAGGATTTTGATAGGTTATGATATTGATAATAGTTTTCAAAATATTAGTTTTTGTACTTTCTTATAACTATTACTATATAAAAGTAAGTTTCCCTTGTTGGTGCTTAGATATGAATGTAATTCTTGCATGTTAATGTATATGCACTATTACCATTAATGAATAGAGAATGTTATGGAGAAACTTATGTATTATTATATATGATGTTATTAATGTCGCATTTTATGTTATGGATTGTCTATGTGTTTTTTGGTGGGATAAATAGGTCTATTAATGATTCCTTTTTCATTTAAATATCTATTAACTAACCTAATGTGCCCTGGTATTCTCTTTATATAGCTTGAGTGAGTTCTTAAATTACTTGAGTGATATGCCAATGTAGATAGTGCATTATATTTTGTTGGGCTCATGATACTACCATATAAATTTTGATATAGCACTATAAAAAACCCCAACAATTCATTATTATTAGAAAAAATTAATTAATTAAATTATAATCATCTCTAATAATAATAAATGGATAAGTATGCACATAATTAGTGTCTATCCATATTTTAATTAAATAATACAATTGTGTAAGGCCTATTTCTTATCTTGCATACTCTTGTATACATTATTCTTGTATTATGTGAAGGACTTATCATTCACTAACTTTAAGACATGAGGTGTCATTACGATCTTCATTATCTCTTTGACAATTTAATTACATATTTGATTTTTAACTAGTTCACCTAGTAACATTACATCAATTCCTTTCCATTTATGCACATTGTGGATTTTTATTAGTTAAGCTAGCATGTTTGCATATTTATGTGATTGAGATCATGTTTGGATATAACTATGTGTATTGAGTGTTTTATAAATATTGATTTTGCTACCTTGCTTGCTATTTATTTTGAATATATATGGTATTGAATGTTTTGATGTGTATATTGATTGCATAGGTGATAGTTATGACTAAGAAATAGAACATGAACTATGCCAAACTTGGATAACCATTGTTAGTTCATGTTTTGCTATAATTTATATTAATACATAATATTAATTTAATTAAGATATAACTTTGAAATGTAATTTAGATCAATATATATGACAACCAAGTAAACTAAATATAAAAATTATTAATTGACAAAATGGATAAGATAAATCTTAGTTACTTTATCGCATGGATTTGAAGTTTTGTTAATCTAATTTATGCATATTGGGCTTATGTCACTAATTTATATGATCTTTTTCTTTCCCTATTTATTCCTTGTCATGTATGATATATCTAGTTAATATCGACATTTGGTAATGATTATATGGTCATAACTAACCCTAGACATATTGGGTGATTATTTTTTCTTATGTGGTAAGACTACATCTAAAATGTCATTTATTTATTTATTTATGTCTCTTCATAGGAGTGACTATATATCAAACCCTAGTCTTGAATAATATATCTGACATAAAATAAGGGGTATTAATCAAAAAGGTTGAGTTAGACTGACCTTGTTCAATCCCTGATGAAATACTAAGTGTTGCACTACATTAACATTATTGTGAAGAGGACTCTGATTTGAATTTAGTTCTCCTGGTAAGGTGTGTGTGTGTGTAATTGTGTATGCAATCCTATATGCTCTTTCTCTTGACTTTACCTTGGTACATGAATGTGGATATTAATTAACCTTTGTAAACTTGAAAATCAGCTCTAGAAAGTCTGTGTAAATGAATAATCTTGTCTAATGCTTGAATACAAATGTGTTTATTCCTAAATGCCTTATAGTAGTTTCTCTAAATGAAACTATAACTTTCAATTAAGGATCTAGTGGCATGAATTAGATTTAAAAATGTGTTTAAATGTGCCCAAACAATGGTCATAAGATGAAACATGCTCAAAATAAATTACAAAGGTACATGGGTCAATTTTATTATTTGTGATTAGTTCTAATCATAAATATCATAATTTTTTTAGTGCTTAACAAACTCTAAGGGTGACAGGTAGAGATAGAGATCTCTATAATGTGTCATGTGAAAATAGTTATGATAAGAAAAAGGGGTCATATAGCTAAATATAATTAAAAATACAAATCAAAATATCAAGAGAAATGTGCCACGAAGTGCTTGGTTCATAGTTTGAGATCTATACATATAAGGTTTTAAAAAGGGTCTCATGAAACATGGTTTGTAACGAATTTGGGTATATGCATTTCTCCCTCCCCACCCATTATATATTTTTAGTGTAACTATAAATATTGGATAAAAGGAAAAATATAATGCAAACCTGCATGGTTGATCTAGACTTATTATTTGTTCTAATGTTGATCTTGTGAAAACCTATAAAATATAATCTATAGAATTAGATAGATTTTTTTCTCGTATATTAATAAAAATATACCTGAAATGAATAAATATGTTCAAAGTGTTTTAACAAATTTTGGATTAATAGGTGAATTAATTATAACCAACAAAATTTGAATAGAATATAACAGGGTGTTGTAAATGACCTTTTGACAAGTAGAATGAAAGTAAATGACTAAAATAGATGAAATAAAATGCTTAAAAATAAGCCTAAATATGTAAATGAAATATAAAATTATATATTATTATCTTATATTTGACTGTATTGTCTGATGGAGAGTAGAAGTAGGAAAATAATGATTATATTTACAAGTACCAGAAGCTAGATTTGAGATTGTGTAAGGATAAGAACAATAGATAAGGATAGGATTGACTCCCACTATTGTCCTTATTGGTCAATATTATATTATTTTTTTTAAAAAGGAATGTTAGGTCACATTCATATGTGATATCTTGTGTTGAATGTGTATGTGCAATTTTGACCTTAATAAATGTATAGAAGACCTATAGATAGTTTTTCAAATGTTGAAACCCTAGTAGATCATGCAATTATTGAAAGACCTTGAAATATAAAAAAGATGAATTTAATTGGGTTGAGATGAACACAATCACCCCCATAATGATTGAACACTACCAAGATATCCAATACTCCAAAGAGGGAAATCAAGCTCAATATAGTTCTTCCACTTAGAGTGCTTTGTGTAATTATGTTCCTTTGACTATATAAATGCATCTAAAATTTACTTGAATACATGATCATGATTTTCTTATGGCTAGATAAAATGGGTTTTGGACATGGTTGAGGACTAATTTTACTAATCAAAATTATAATTGGGATTAATAGGTAACTTTTGCTTAGTGTGCAATTGTGTAAATATGCCTCTATGTTGAATTTTCTAATTGGAATAATAAATGGATTTATTGTGCCTTTATAACAATCCAAAATTAGAAACCACATGCTAAGAAGCCTAAAAACATGGAATATGAGCTAAGGGAGGGTTTAATTTCAAAAATTGGTCATTGTAGGGTTAAGGATAGGAATGCCTCGCACTATTATCTTTATTGGACATTATTGTCCCCTAGGAAAAAGTGTTAGGTTTTAGATATGGGTTAAGAAATAAATTTATATAAGGATATTTAAATAAATCATAATATTTATTTATGCAATAGATAATGATTTGGAATAAAAATATGTCTTCACTAGTTATTAAAATAGGTTGAGGTGGAAAAATAGATACTAATTAAGGGCATAATTTAATTAAAGTAGAAAAGAGGTAAAACTAACATGATCAAGTATATATGATTAAATTTAGGTTACTAAATTTTCCCCTCTTTAATCTATAAATGATTATGATTAAATTAAATCTATACCTTAGTGTGTAAGACATGTTTTTTCTTTGAGCTGGTACTTTAATTGTGCAATACACCGTAGTGTTTGGAAAAACTTACAAAACACATGAAGTAGCTACTTTATTCTTTTGAAAAATAAAAATTAAAAATGTTTGAACTTTTTATTTTCTTGAACTTGTAATTTACAAATGTTTTAATTTGGAAATTACTTTCACTTTTGACATATGAAAATGTTTGAATTTGAAAATTGCTTGAATCTCAAAATTCAAAAATGTTTGAATTTGTAAATTGATTGAATCTTAAAATTTGAAAATGATTTAATTTGAAAATGAGAATAAGGAATGAATATACCTTGTATGTGTGAAAACCAATGTTTATTTTGTGAAAACTCCAAATTCAAACTACAAATTTAATTTCACTTATGAAATATAAATAACACCCATTGAGGGATGTTTAAACCTCAATTTACCTCTATTTTTATTTATAACCCCAAGATGTGAAATGGGTTGAAATCTAAAATGGATTCACACACATATGTTAAAGGGCATTGAACCTCTAAGTTATGAACTAACCACCTAAATTGAATCAACCATTATAGATGGTTTGTAGATTCAATTTTAAATTTGTTCTTTAATGAATGATCAAAACATAATGGATTACACCCATGTTCCTACCATGTTTGTAGATATCAAGATAGAATATAAAAGTGTTGGAAGAATATATAGCATGTCCCCATTGTAACTAAAGAATTTGAAATTGTATGTAAATGCTCATTGTCAAATATTTTTTGAAATTTTGAAATTATGTGAATTTTTACTTTGATACTAAAATATGAGTGCATATGTGTGGCATATGCCCCCATGTTTTGTGCTAATTACTAAAGTTTGAACTATTTTACAAATTTTTGAAATTGCCTATTGTGAAAAAAAAAATTACTCTTCAAAAGGCTTATCTCATGCATGAAAATCCCACTAAAATGCCCCCTTTTTTAGGTGAGGGAATTGATCCTAAAATTATCTCATATCAAAATAAAAATTAACTTTCATTATGTGTAGTAAGATGTAATCATTTAAGAATGTAGAACATGTGAAAAGTATGTTAGCCTTGTGATATTTTTCATAATTTGAATATCATTTGTAACATATGAGGCAAGGCCTATAGAAATGTGTCAATGAATCTCAGAATAAGAGAATATATAATTACTATATTAATATTAATAGTACATGATATGTATCAAGACACTCATAAAACTCAAAAATCACACGTAGACAACAAGCATAATGATATAAATATAAAACAATAAGGCCAAGGGTTGCATATAAGAGACATGTTCAAATGTCACACACAACAAAGGGCCAAAGGCAAAAAGTAACTTACATGTTCAAATGTTTCACATGACAAAGATCGAAGGGATAATCTTAATGAACATGTTCAAATATTGCATGTGATAAACAAAATATCATAGAGATGTTAAAACAAGTTTACACCTAAAGGCCGAGGGCCACACACAATAGATAAGCAAGATATAATATACCATGTATAAGTAATAACATCAATGGAAGATAGAAATATAAATGTAGTATAAACCATGCATATGTAATGTGATCATATCTTTGAAAATAACATATTCATGTACACTATGTAAGGTATATATGTAGTAAGACATTTACAATAGCATAAATGTCAATGGTATAGGAGTCATGGAATGATAACACCTATGAATATTATAACATGTGGATAAGATGCCCCCAATTTAGTAAGGCTACTAGGTAGAGGCAAGTTCAACATCTTAATCCCTATAAAAGTTTGTATGACCTAAAAAACACGCATAAATACTCATAAAATGCTTGTGTGATTAAAATATATATGTTATCTACTAATAATGAGATAAATAGCATATTTCAAAGATATAAACTAGATTGGTAATCATGTTCAACCCCTAATTTTTGTATTTTTATAATGTTTTGAATGTTTTTGCATTTTGAAATTTATGAAATTGTTTGTAATTTTGAAATATTATAACCAACAACACTAAAAATTAGTAAAAATTAAGATGTCAAAAGTATAAGAAGTTAGAAAGATCTAACAATTTATAACATGTGTCAATGTGAAAAATGTACTAGAGATGATTGCATGGCCATGTATGAGCAAGATTCCCTCATTATAACATTGGGAATTATGTAAGATCAAAAATAGTATGCAAAGAAATAGTATGTACATCCTCATTTTGTCAAATATACACTTTTCAAAGTATGTCATATGTATCAACAATATACCTCTAAAAAATAAACATTTTGCTTGAGAAATAGTGATTTACATATTGAAAATAGGTGAAAAAACTAAAAATTGGAAGTATTAATGCTCTATGTGCTAAAACTAGAATTTAAGGGTAAAAATTGACACAGGACAAGGTCGACCAACTAGGACAATAATGGCAGTTGATCCTATCTAGAACTAACTATTTTTTATTTGATAAAAAATGACTTCTTATCAGTGAAGATTGTGAAAATTGAGACATAAGTAGTAGGTTATGGGAAAAATGATCATTGTTTTAAATTATTCAAATCTAGAAAGTGAAAAGATCTAAGAGGCCAATAATTCAAAAAGAACCAAGGGATTAGAAGAATTGATCTAAAGATCAAATTTTCAATAAAAATCTAAATATGATGCGATAGTCAATAACCTTTATACAATCAAATTTTTTATTTTTTAATTATTTGAAATGTTTCATAATTTGTTAGTATATTTTAAATTGTGATAATTTATCTAATGATCCCATCATGATAATAATCAAATCAATTTGTGATCAGTGGTAAATGTATTACTTTATTTGTAAAAAATGTATCATATATGCATATATTAGAATCATAAAATGTATCATCTTCAGTAATAAAACTATCTAGATTGCTACTTGTGTGACCCTGTGTAGGATAAGTTTGTGCAATCAAAAGTGGACTAGAATTATATTGTGCCAATTTTTTATTTATATGTATCACTAATTTAGGAAATGTTAGATGTGATTGTGCTTGTTGGGAATAAAAAACCTTCTGTCAACAGATTTAATTTTACATTGGTTTCTTTTGAACTCTTTTCACCTTTTTATAAATAAGTTGACTAGAAAATTTTTGCTTAGTTGTAATAACTATAAATGTGATTTTGTGATTTTCTTGTGTGTAGATGTATCATTTGACTATTGTGGCAAATGGGTAGTGTTGGCCAAAATTGGCCTACATACGAAACTTTCACCTAAATAGATCATGCCACTCTCCTAAACCTTTTAGTGACCTTTTACCTTCATAACTCTAAAGATGTTCTAAGGTGATACAAAGAGGTTATATGCTACTCTGAAGAGGTTCTAAGGTTCTCTGAAGAGGTTCTAAGGTGCTCCAAATAGGTTATAAGGTGCTCTAAAGATGTTCTAAGGTTCCTTTGAAGAGGTTCTCAGGTGATATTAAGATGTTGTAAGGTACTCTAAAGAGTTTCTAGTGTGATTTAAATAGGTTCTAAGGTGATCTAAATATGTTATAAGGTGTTCCAAAGATGCTACAAGTAGTCCTAGCGCAATGGATGATCTAATTGTGGAACGATAAGACCAACTTCATGACCCTACTTAGTGTTTTCAGATTTCTTGAGTGCCTTCCCCATCCTCTTCTAGGCCTCTAAAATTAGGTTTTTATGATAATAACCTCTCCAAGCAAAAATTAGTGTTTTGTCTCTTCTAGCTCAAAAGCATCACCTACAGCCATCCAAATGGCAATTTCATTGATTCATTCAATCATTTTCCCTAAAATGCAACTAAAGACATTGACATTCAAGGCTAATCTTGTGAGGTCTCATTTTAAAGTCAAGTAAAAAATGTTAATATTTAATCCTTCATCAATACCACTTAAACAATGCCTAATTATGAAGATACAATACACAATCAGCATTGGACACTAGTTTTGAGAGCTTTTGAAGTTTTTTAGCATCTATAGAATGAATTAGCCTCTTAAAATTGGTACACAAGGTCCTAATTACCTGATCAATACTCCCATTCCATACTTAAGGTTAATTGAGGAGTGAAGGTACTCACTATTTTAGGACAGTCCTCCACATGTCTACTAGTAGTCAAAAGAGCCTAAAAGTACCCTTAAAGAGCAAATACACCAAAAAGGAGGTGATAGGAAGGTTTAAAGTGTCTTGCAAGGTTTAAAACCATTTTTATCTCTCAAAAAATCAAAATATGATTAAAATCATATGAAAATTTTCAAAATATCCTAAAATCACCATTTACAGCAGTGTTGGCATAGGTTATTGCTTTAGAAACTTAGCATGAGAGATGACTGGTAAGGGTTTGGAATGATTGAAATAAGGTATTATATAGCCTAATAAAAACATATCAATAATTATTCATACCCAAGTACAAGGTTAAAACGTGAAATCATAGTCCTTTGACATGAAAATATAATCAAGTATAAACACAATTAACTTTTGAAGGTAGTTTTGAAGGTGTTTTTGAAGTTTTGGGGCACCTACACATGGATTCAAGACCTCAAATTTGGTACAGAGGGTAATTATTATCTAGTAGAGCCTACTATGTTTTTTATTTGTCATGAAAAATAAGTGATATACCTTATATTTTGTTACAAACCTGAGGCACTCTCCAAGTCATTCACATAGGCAGCCCATTGCTAGTTTGGAGAAATTTGTGATTTTGGAGCATTTATAAGAGGAGTTAGGCTCTCATTTTTTATACTTATGATCATGGTGAGTAGATAAATATTATTATTCATCCTTAAGCAATAATTATTTATACAATAATACCCTATTTTGACATACCTCCTATAGTCATGAATAATCATTTACATAGTTAGCCCACTAGCTAGTTTTGAGAAAAATGAGTATTGGAGCATCTAGAGGTACAATCAAGTTCTAAAATTTGGTACAATTGGTGTTCATGATTGGTTATAAATATATATATATATATATATATATATATATATATATATATATATATATATATATATATATATATATTGTTTTTTTCACACTAATAATGGAAGTACCCACTATTTTGTCACATTCCTATGCTTGTCTATTTTATATATATATATATATATATATATATATATATATATATATATATTGTTTTTGTCACAATAATAATGGAAGTACCCGCTATTTTGTCACATTCCTATGCTTGTCTATCAAGGTGAGCATGGAGCTAGGAAAGCTTCTTGTTTAAGGTATGAAAAATGGTCTTAAATTCATGTGAGAATTTTTGGGGTAAAAGAGGGTGATTTAAATTCTTCCCAAATTTGGAGAGAGTGATCACATTCATAATTTCATGGCTAAGCATGAAGAAAGGCAAATTTACAAAATTTAGGATTTTAGCATGCAAGTGGAAATAGTCAAAAAATGCATTTACAAAAATTTTGAGATATATTTAAGGTTAAAATTAAAAATAATTTTCTTAATACCTTATCAATCTCAAGATATGCCTTTTTCTCTCTTCCTAGGTTTCTTAGTTCTCATTTTTTGAGTGTGTAGCATGCCTAAATTGGTGACTTCAATTGGTTTTCATGGTTGTGTAGACACCAAAATCGTGTCGACTCCCCTGGTCATTCTCTGTCTTATTCTTCTTCGCCTATTTAACCCTTGTCGATCACTTGTCCTACCAACCTTGACCCTGGCAGCATGTAACAATGAGCAGAGAACTAAAAGCTAGACTCTGTCCTCATTATGCATCTGCCGACGACGGTCTTTACCCGGTCGATGTCGCCGACGTCGGTCACTTATCGGTCGACGTCGGCAATCCTGCCGACGTCGGTCGCCATCCCGTTATCCGTTATCAGTTACCATTCGGTTCCCGATCGGTTTTTCAAAACGGTTATCGAACCGTCTCTCGAAACCGTCCCGGGGCCTTCCTTCATCTCCCCCCCCCGATCAGTCACACAGGCTCCCATTTTTCTGACATCTACAGGTTCTCCAGCATCCATCAACTCCAGCATCCATCAACTCCAGCATCCATCAACTCCAGCGTTCGTTCTTCCAGCACTGCACAAGAACTTCGACTATCGCTTTCATTCATGGCGTCTGACAGGTAAGTATCTTCTGTGTTTTTTTTCATTTTCTTTCTTATTATTTATTCCCTATTTCTGCCATCCTGAAGCTTCAAACCCCCAGACTCGACCAAAAACCCCGTCCCGACTCTGTCTAAAATCTTGTCCCGACCCTGTCAAGACCTTCTGCAACTTTCCCAGACCTCTGTTCAGAACCTACCCCTACCGACGCCGGTCACTACCCCGACCGACGACGGCACCTTAACCGACGTCGGCACCTTTCCAGACCGACACCGGCACCACAGAGACCGACGCCGGCGACTGTGCAGAACAGTGCTGCTTATCAGGTACACATTTTATTTTCTGTCATTTATTTCTGTCATTTCATCTCTTTTTATCTATTTTCGTCCAATATTACGCTTTTCATCAGTGGGTTGATATCCTTTTAGGGAGTCTTCGTACTTTCGGGATCGGGCGTTCGCCTGACAACCCACCATATCTTTGACTAACATCTTTCCGTGTTTTAGTCTCTTTTTCGCAGGTGTCATTCCTCCACAGCCAAAGAGGAGAATCTTCCAACGTCTGATTTCGGTGCGCTCAACTTTATCAGGTACTTCTAGCCTTAACCATTTTCTTTCAGTTTCTTATTTCTTCTTTGAATGTAGAAAGCAATTTTGCATAGAAACATTCTGGCACGCCCGGTGGGACCCTAGGTTCTCCTTGGGTTCTTTCTTTCTTTCGTTCATTTAGGCGCATTAGGTTTCTTCCTTTTCACCTCCTTTCGTCTCTTCTTAAACGACATCATAAACAGAACTAAAATGAACATTTCTTTCTTGCACTTCTAGACTAGCTAAACTCATATTCTTCGACTCTTTCTCCATTCGTCTTCATACGAACAAACATTTCAACTTGGACATTAAAACACTTTGCATTCATTTCTGTTTGCCTGCATCTTTTAGACCACACATAGTAATTAAATCGCATATTGAATTAATCTAGATCACTTCATGTTACACGACCAAACCACCTGCACAAAACAAACATTTTAACTTACCTGAGACAAGGCCCGACTGGGATTTCATCCCCCAGCGGATACCTTACCCATCCCGGTGACCCTACTTGGATTTCATCACCAAGGGGGAAGCCCACTCCGTTCTCTGGCAGAGTATAATCTCTAGGTGAGGTATATCTTGGCTAAGCGAAACCAGCTAACCACTGGAATCGTGAAGTGAGGGGAGCTTGCTCCTTAGCACCAGGCCACGTACCAGACCCTAACACAGACTTCTTGAGCACCATAACAAAACCCGAAACCATCCATAGACTTCTTCTAGGACCCAACTCACAAAGCCAACCTCCCCAAACACACATTCTAAGACATAAGCCACTATAATCCTAAAAAAATTTACTTCTAGAATTTTAGGATCTGCTTGTGTCTTCATCTTTTTAGTTCTTATCTGCTTGTTTGAGCGTGTAAGGACGTTCTCTCTTGCCTTTTATGGTTTTGACACACAGTCAAACCAAGGCCCTTTTTGACCACTCTGGCCGTCAACTACTTTCGTCTACCTCATCTCTAACCCGTCCTATCATGGAGTTCCACTCGGAGACTGAAAGAACTCCTACAGGACCAACCCTGACCCCGACTCAACTTCCCATCATCCCTGAAGGGGACCAGGATTTCAAAAAATTCTTGGACCTCAATACTGCAGCCCTCCATAACTATCTCGCGAGAAACCCAACACGAGACCTTTCGGGTGACATGGCGACGACATCGACACCATTCGCCACCCAACCTTTTTTGACTCAGCCTTTCGCCTCAACCGTTAACTCAACCATGGCCAATACGCAAAGTTTGGCTTCTTCGTCTATTTTTAGACCGACCTCCATCGGGGTTTCGTTACCCCCTCAATCATCTACAAATCAACCAAGTTCTACATCGTATCAGAACTTGATTGCCTCGACCCCTTTCACTCTTGCGCCCACAAATGTAGGAGTGCCAACTTATCCCTCTACCAGTGCCGCTATTCAACCACCTTTGGCGGTGCCCAGTCAACTTATACCTTCGACCTTCATGACGCAACCACCCTTAACCTCTACTTCCACCCCTGCGACTAGTCATCCGTACATTGCATCCTTACTGGTACAACCGACTACGTCGTATACCTCCTCTAACCTCTTCCAAGCGCCTTACAACTTAGGGGGCGCTCAACCCGCCAATCCGTTAGCAGATCTTATCAAGATGCTGATGGATAAAATATCCAGTCTCGAAGCTTCTATCTCTGGTTCAAATAATATCTCTTCATATGACTAGATTTATAATGAGCCCATTCATCCTTCTGTCCCTATCCGACCATACCCCAACCATTGGGAGCTTCCTAAATTTACTCGCTTTCAGAGTAAGGAAGACCCACAACAACATCTACGGGCATTCAGACATGCCTGCTATCTTATTGCCCACGACGATGCGTTATTATTACGCACGTTTCCTATGTCTCTTTCTGGCCCTGCCCTTGATTGGTATAGCTCCCTTGCCAGACATTCTATCTTTTCTTTCATTCAACTCACTCAATTATTCGTTGACCATTTCTCAATCAATATCACTAAACAAGTCTCGATCACAGACCTTTACTCCATTAGGCAATTTGACGATGAATCAGTAGTTGATTTTGTCGCCCGTTGGAGAGACTTGATTAACCAGCTCTCTTTCTCCTTGCCTCAACCCGAGCTCATTGAGCTCTTTTCCCGAGCATGTGTCAGTCACATCTCATCCACCTTGCGGGTTCAAACATTCCACACTTTCGACGAGGCCTTCACCATGGCCCGAAAGCTTGAACTCTATGCTATTGAAGAAGATAAGGTCAAATTGTGTAACGCTAACACAAGAACCAATGACCATTCTTCTTCCAGACCTTCTTCTGCCCACTCTCAATCTAAGGGGTCGGCAAACACTGTCATCTTTAGACCATCATCTTCAACAATAACCAACCGACCAGCATCTTCAACATTAGACTACATCAATAAACATTTTCAATGTCAATCCATACAGCGTCAATTCACTCCAATTGGAGAGTCATATGCCTCTGTCTTGGATAAACTCGTCAAGCAGGGGGTCCTCAATCTCCCTTCAATCCGATCACATCAATTCGACCCCTCAACACCTATCCCTGCATGGTACAGGGAGAATCACTTTTGTAACTATCACCGTGTCGAAGGCCATGATACGGATCACTGTCAAACTTTTAAAAACCTCATCCAGGACATGCTCAACAAGGGCGATCTTATCTTGGATAACCCAAACGCCCCGCCTAATCAACATATCGACATCTTCAAACAACCTTTTCCTAACCACCCGCCTACTCAAGACAACATTCAAACCATGATCAATGACCCTCAAGACCATATACACACCGTCAACACTATCTTACCTCTTGTCCCTGACCAACCTTCTTCAAAGGATGAAGAACCCTCTTCTCCTATTAGTCCTCCATCTATTTCTCCTATATTGGAAGACGCCTTGATCACACCTACACCATTAGCCCTACCTTCATCCAATGACCATATCTTGCCTACTCCTCAAGCACAAGCAGAAGGCATGATCATCCCTACCATCTGCCCACTTGAGGAGCCACCCTCTCCTATTTCTTCTCCACTAAGAGAAGACCCTATCTCTTCACCCATTTCGATTGAGGGAGACCCAGTCACGGTTTCCTCTTGCCCTTTGCCTGAGATTGTTACATCTCACTCACCTCCGTCCACATCTAAACCCAAACTCGTATCTAACCTCGCCTCACACAATAGTGGCCCTCGACCCAAACTAACAAAGACCATTAGACCACATCGGAGGACTCCTCCCCCACCTTCGTCATTACCTTCAATCTTAGGCCCACATCCGTCCACTTTAATTGGAGTGCTTCCTACTCCCATCCTTCACAGAGGCACGTCACCTCCATTACTCTATCAACCTGTCAAACATATATCTCCCTCAAACCATCGACCAACGTCTCTTACACCTCTCAAACCAACGTCATCAACCCTCACTGCAATAAAATATCCAGACCTGTTAGCAGGTTCTTATACCTTGTTGTTACGGCACTTATTGCAGTCATCTCGCCTCAACCTTCCGCCTCTCAAACCATATCATTCTCTCAGACCTAAACCACCTTGGTTCGACGACACTCGTATTTGTGCGTATCATCGCATGCCTGCACACGACACGGAGCATTGTTGTGCCCTCAAGGTCACCATTCGCCAATGTCTGGGGAATGACACCTCTCTTCTTGACCACGTTATCAAGCCTTCAACACCACCCCTCTCATCAACTCTCGGATCAAGACCCTCTTGGTTCGACAACTCTAAATACTGTCACTATCATCATACTCCGGGACATGACACTGAGCGTTGTTGCGCTCTTAAAGCTGTCATTCGTCACCAACGGAGAAAGGATTCCCTTCTCATCAAGGATCCTCTAGACCTTCCCTCCCACAAATCATCAACACCAACTCATACCTCTCCAACCTCATCACCTAAATCGGGATCTCCACGCCAGGTTCTGGTTCCTTTGTCACCTTTAACCCCCTTATTCGACATCAACACAGTCCATCTGACCACTAAACCTCAACTGACCTTAACCAATCCGTCAAACATTCTCCCTAGCCGCTGGGGGAATTCAACCTTCATCCAAACTTTGACCAATTTTTCAACACAGTCTCGACCACATATCAATCACTCTTTCAACTTAGCCTCAACCAGACTAGCAACCAAACATTTAACCCGACCTCAACCAAACATTCGACCCAACCAAAGACCAAATACCAACCAATCAACCCTCGACCAACCATTGACCAACTATCAAATGACCAAATCTCAACCAAACATTGACCAATCTTTTTATCCACACATTCAACCAGTCTCGATCAATCAACGACCATATCAGTCAACTTCACATCCATCCATCCACCATCAACACGTGACCAATATGGAGTGAAGTAAACGAGGCAAGTTTGCTCCTAATTGGCTCGGACCTTTTATTATCACGCACAAGTATGGATCAGGGACTTATCGTCTGTCTTCTCTTGATGGACGCCCAGAACCTGAGCCTCTTAATGCGTTGCATCTGCGACTGTTCTATTGCTAGTCGAGTACTCATCCACTTGACACTTAACTTGAGCTCGTCCCTTGAGCAATCCCCGTCCTCTTAATCCTACTTCCTTTCAACCCTATTCCTCTTAACAATTCCTATAATCCTTTTATGCTGTATGGATGCTTTGTCCTCATAAAAGGGAGTCCTTGACCTTCTATAATCTTGTCCATGACTCACATTTCTATCAAAACAAATCAAGATGTCAAAACATATCCATGGTCACAAAATCAAGTCAAAACAAATCAAAAAGCAGACTGCTCCCTCGAAGGACAGCTGTACTATCATTGCTGTATTACTAGACTGATCCCTTGAAGGACAGCTAGGCCAACTTTTCAAACATTATAAAGCAAAAATATAGACCACTCCCTCGAAGGATGGCTATCAAACAGCATTATTTTAGAAGCTTCCCGCATTGATCAGCTTCACAACCTGACCACCAAACAAACGACATCTCTATGCAGGCTTCCCGCATTGATCAGTCTGCGCCAAAAAAAAAAAAAAAAAAATTTGAACGAGTCATGGACTTGGCTTGTTGTTGTCTCAGGGTCTCCTATAAAAAGGGGCATCATTATCTTTGCTCTTAAAACGGGTTACCCTTCTTCCTCCTCCTACCACCTGCTTAAGGGACTTCGAGCTCACTTTAATGTCTAAGTGATTCGATTACCGCTCTAACATAACCACGGTCAACGACGTCACGCATGAATGGGGCTCTTGGTTCTCATAACCCCTATCTATGCTATCTTTTTGGTCCTTGTCAATGAAAGAGAAATATGCTTTTCACTTCTTCTACACTTTGGTCACATTCACCTTCATCACTTGTCAATCGACTCAACTCAACTCTCTTTTCAAACCATCAACCTGACCTAGCCTATTCACCCTAGTTTCTATGGACACCAATACACACGAAAACTATCGACCCGCCACAATTTATGTTCAGCATAAACCAATACTTGCTGAAGCATAAATAGACCTCAATTCATTTTTAGCATACATCCATCACGAATATGGAATATTGCTAGGGATGAAAAACCCCTCAACCAATGTTGCAGAATACATCATTTGGAAAAGGCTACAACATCTTTTTTTTCCTCATCCTTTCATCCAATCATCGACCAATCTATCAACCATTTTAACCACCTGTCTACCACTCGGACGCTTGGTCTGAACTACATTGGTCTAAGGCCCTATCACAGGGGCTATGTAGGCAGCACTCAGATGACATGCCTATCTTCTGGGGTTAGCTCGACCATTCTCATTTGTTCATCTCTCTGATGGACAAACCTTCTTTCCTTCTTTTAACCATAATCTTGTCCCTGACTATGACCCATTTTATCCCTCTGACCCTCCCTCCCTTTTAGGGAGAACTACATTGGCCTGAGGCCCTATCACCAGGGCTATGTAGGCAGCACTCAGTTGACTTGGGGTCTTCTGGGGTTAGCTCGGCCACATCCTTTCGTCCATTCCTCCCCTCAACCACCAACCATTGGAGATCATGCCTATCTCCGCTGACCTCGACTACTTCCAAGACATTGTTGCCTTGGTTGTTTTTGCATGTATGCTACCTCATGACTGGTTAGCAAAATTGTGTGCAGACCTTTTTTGGACCCTCACAAGTATAGGATCGCAAACCGGTTGATCTGCACTACTTGTGGCTTTTTCGTGTTTCTAGGAGCACTTCCTGAGCCCGGGATACCTAGAACACGATGACCATTTGGAGCTTCAGCTTAGATTGAGTGACCCGATCAGTAGACGACTACATGCTGGGGCCCAGTTACTTCGATTTTGGCACTCCTCGACCCTTGACCTGCGACACTTTTAACCTGACCATCTCGTGCAGTGGTATGCGCACAATCACGACTTTTGTAGTGTTCACCCTCACCCCCTTTTTTCATCCACTCTTTGTCAAATCAGCACTCGATTCTCGGTTCCCTTCCCTCGACTCCTGCTTTGAGGGGGAATACCTTATCCATAATCGGGGCAACCTATCCGCTTCCTATTTTTGTCTTGCAGTTCATTCAAACAACCAACAAGATGAAATCAACCTTATCCCTCACCTGGGGCACTCACTCCTATTTTTGTCTTGCAGTTCGTCAGAACAACCAACAAGACAAAAAGGGGCAAATGTAGACACCAAAATCGTGTCGACTCCCCTGGTCATTCTCTGTCTTATTCTTCTTCGCCTATTTAACCCTTGTCGATCACTTGTCCTACCAACCTTGACCCTGGCAGCATGTAACAATGAGCAGAGAACTAAAAGCTAGACTCTATCCTCATTGTGCATCTGCCGATGATGGTCTTTACCCGGCCGATGTCGCCGACGTCGGTCACTTATCGGCCGACGTCGGCAATCCTGCCGACGTCGGTCGCCATCTCGTTATCCATTATCAGTTACCATTCGGTTCTCGATCGGTTTTTCAAAACGGTTATCGAATCGTCTCTCAAAACCGTCCCGGGGCCTTCCTTCATCTCCCCCCCCCGATCAGTCACACAGGCTCCCATTTTTCCAACATCTACAGGCTCTCCAGCATCCATCAACTCCAGCATCCATCAACTCCAGCGTTCATTCTTCCAGCACTGCACAAGAACTTCGACTATCACTTTCATTCATGGCGTCTGACAGGTAAGTATCTTCTGTGTTTGTTTTCATTTTCTTTCTTATTATTTATTCCCTATTTCTGCCATCCTGAAGCTTCAAACCCCCAGACTCGACCAAAAACCTCATCCTGACTCTGTCTAAAATCTTGTCCCGACCCTGTCAAGACCTTCTGCAACTTTCCCAGACCTCTGTTCAGAACCTACCCCTACCGACACCGGTCACTACCCCGACCGACGACGGCACCTTAACCGACGTCGGCACCTTTCCAGACCGACGCCGGTGACTGTGCAGAACAGTGCTGCTTATCAGGTACACATTTTATTTTCTGTCATTTATTTCTGTCATTTCATCTCTTTTTATCTACTTTCATCCAATATTACGCTTTTCATCAGTGGGTTGATATCCTTTTAGGGAGTCTTCGTACTTCTGGGATCGGGCGTTCGCCTGACAACCCACCATATCTTTGACTAACATCTTTCCGTGTTTTAGTCTCTTTTTCGCAGGTGTCATTCCTCCACAGCCAAAGAGGAGAATCTTCCAACGTCTGATTTCGGTGCGCTCAACTTTATCAGGTACTTCTAGCCTTAACCATTTTCTTTCAGTTTCTTATTTCTTCTTTGAATGTAGAAAGCAATTTTGCATAGAAACAGGTTGATAATGGAAAAAAAATGATTTGAATAGTTTTTTCTACCTTAAAGTAATAATTCAAAAATAAATAAGTCTTGGTACCTCATAAATATCAATAAAATGATAAAATTTAGACCTATACACACTCAAAAATTTGATAAGGCAGGTTGAGGCAACCCCAAAAGGTGTATTTTTTGAGTTATACTTAATGAAATGAATTTAAATTTAAAATTTTGGTCTATTTTTTTTCCCTCTAATTTTTATAATTGGTCTCATTCCCCTAATTTACTTCAAGAGAAAAAAACAAGTTTTCATATCTCCATTAATGGAGTCTGTGCTCAAAACTAGGTCTAAAAGAGCCTTTGGTAGAGGTCAAAAGGAGGATTTATGTATGTAAAAGTGATAAAAAATGTGTCTAAGATCCAATATAATTATTTTAGTGATTTTTAAAAGGAAAAAAGGACTCAAAGTGGCTCAAATTAGCAAAGATACCCTCCTAGACCTACCTAAGCCTAGAAGGTTGCAAACCTTCCTAATCTATTTTAAAGAGTTTCTAAGTGAATCACAAGTTGAGAATGGTCTAAAAGGAAGGGTAGGACACAACCAAATATTATTTAACATAAAATAAACTCATTAAATCTCCCAAGAATCATATAAATGCCTTAAACTATTGTAAGCTATCAAAGAGCCTGTTTTGACCACTTTTGAGTTTTTGAGCTCATAGGTCCATTAAATGACTTGGAATCACTTAGAAACCACCTATAACATGTAGGGGACTCTATAAATATCATTTTTTACCTTTTTTAAAAAATAAAATGGCATGTATGGGTGCTTAGGAGGCCAAAATGGCCTAAAATACCCATTTTTGTAGGTTTTCAATTGAAGACCTCCATTAATGGAGTCCACGAGATTTGCAAGTTCCATGGTGAATTTTTCAAGTAAAAGGAGAAAATGAATCAAAAATAATATATAAAATAAGACACCCAAGTTTAACCTTCAAGGTCAATTTCAAGCACAAAGTGCTAAGATCACTAACCATGTTGTCGAGTTGTCAGCTCAAGCCAAGTGGAGATGGGGCGTAGAAGTCAAGTAGAGTAGATATTTGGGAAGTTGAGGAGTATTGATGGAGCATGGGGGGAATTAAATATAAGTAATGGTATGTAATATGTATTATATAATATAAAATACATTTTGGAAATTTGAGTGGATGGTGATATCATCCAAGACAATAAACCTTTAGCCCAAAAGTGCCTAATAGGCCAAATTAGACCTTTTAGAGCTTAGTGATTGAAAAGTGAAGATAAAAGAAAAATTAAAAGAGATAAGATATTAAAAGGGATATTTCCTCCATTTCCTAAATTGTGAATTAATTATGAGAGCTTTGAGAGTGGTTGGAAACACATTTATTGAAGAGTTAAAGCTTTCTCTCTTCTCTTCTCTTCCTCTTCTTCCATATATCTCCCATTTTTAGGATAATTTACAAGGATTCTCCTCATTTTGTTATGGTGTAGAACTACTTATTTTTTTAATAATAACCTCTTGAAGCAATAAAATAACTTATTTTTTCTACTTTTTTGCTTGCAACTAGTGATCTAATCAGTTTGTGCATGATTGCTTTATGAGGATGTGTTCTTCCTTGGTGATTGTCCTTTTTTATTGCCTTTTTTTATGTATTCCACCAATGTTTTAGGTCTGAAATTTTTATTATTTTATCACTGATAATGGTATAGTGTGATTTTAATACTCCTCCATACTTTATATCTTGTCTAGTGAGCCTATTTTAATAAATATTGATGCAAAAATGGAATGTTTGAGAGGTTGTGTGAGTGAGGATTGTCTTTGAGCTTCCTTAGTGTTCATTTCAAGCAATTTAGACTATCAAATCTTGGTTTATCATCCCTTTTTTGTTTTAAATCATCCCTTTCTCCTCTTTCTAACCCTTTTCTTTGGAAATCAATAGTTAGAGTAGTTTTCTACGAGCCTAATTGATATACCTATGGAACTGGCCCATAACCCAAAGGTTTACCTCCATCATAGGATACCCATAGCCTAGAGGTGTTCCCATTTTGTAGGCAAGTGTGAGATATCCTTAAAAACCCTCTCACAAAGATTAAATTCTATGTTACAACATTTTTTGGCATGTCTAGTGGGAATACATTCAAATAAGATTGATTGAGATTGATGTTAGTCTTGATCTATTTGTAATAATTGTTGCATCCACACCCTTATAATCTAGTGACTCCAAGGAACACTTAGCTTTCTGGTGGTAGAGAAGTACCTATCTTTCATGCCAAAGGTAACTACAAGATCAGATTTTAGAGGTATTCCTTTTGTATTTATTAAATTTCATTTTAACTTGGAAAAGATATTGAGTTTTTATAACACTCATCCCTATAAAGGAAAATTTCCTCCTAAACTAATTTCCAAGTCTACCTCTACAAGAAGATCTTTGTTAGGCCCTTTCCCTACCATGGTTGCCCTTAGAGCTTTGCCTTTTATGGATTTCAATGGTCAAAGTCCTTTGGACCTCAATTTGTATGACCTTATTCCATTTACATCCCTTAATATTGTGCCTTAATTCACAAGAGACAATTCTACAACCCCTTCTGAACACATCAAAGATATAGCCAACTTTTGTAATATCCAAGACATTAATAAAGAAAATGTTACTATCAAGTTATTGGCCATATATTTTAAGGGTAAGGACCTAGATTGGTATAGTAACCTTTTTCCTAACTCCATCACAACATGGGACCAATTATGGGATTATTTATGCAAGAAGTTTTAAGATAAGAGTGACCACTTGTCACTAGTAAAATAATTGACTATAATGAAGAGAGCTCCTCAAGAGGTTATGCAGGATTTCAATAATAGGTTTCAAAAGACATGGGATAGGATTCCAATACTTTTTAGGCCCACTCCTAAATACTCTTTCCTCTAATATCTAATATCTCTCAATAGTAGTATTATAGTGATGATACAGTCTATGAGGGGAGACACACTACCAAGTGCTTATGAATTGATAATCAGAGCAGAGAATAGCCTAATACAAGATGGTAAGCTCATGTGAAGGCCATATATTCCCTTGTTTATTAATATTTAACCACATCCCATCATCATATCTCCCATTTCTACCATTCTTCCTTTGCCAACACTTACTACCATACCTACACTAAAACAAGACAAGGCTTCAACTAGTAAATCTAGTCACTCCCAAGAGCACAAAAGCTTCTAAAAACTCAAGAATATGTTTCAAACCATGGGAAATATATTTTTGAATGTGAAGAGGAAAAAATATAAATATAATATACCTTATCATCCCCCATATCATCTCAAATAGTATTATCAAGTTAATAGGCCACCCCTCAAGGGAAATTTCTAAGGACAAGGATAAGGGCAGCCTAATTATGCTAGGTAGAACAATTACAATCTTAACATTACAAGTGCTTCCAATACCTTGGTCTCTATTCATAACAACATTTCATAATAATTTGAGGTTATTATGCCTTTTAATCAATCATTCAATTAATCCATTGTCTCAAACATTAAGTTTAATCAGGATTTCAATGATCAGTGGTAGCAAGGTGTTAGTTATAGATTCAATCAAGCTCTCATGGCTTAGAATACAGAAGTTCCTATGATGACAAAACAAAAATATCTTCAATAAGTAAAAGGGCCTAATTAAGGACCAAACCTATTGGGTGATACAATGGCTAACTATGAATAAGAAGAGTGTTATCCTTTCAATCAGTAGGCTAGTTCTAACCAAGCAAACATCCCTATGGTAGCCAACACAAGGTTCAAGAGAAGGAACATGGAGGGTAACTAAGAAGCAACCAAAGAGTGTCTTAATCTGACTCCATTACTATCAAAGATAAATGAAACTAATGCTTCCCCAAAATTTCTAATAGCTTAAAAAAATTAGAACCAAGGAAACACCTTTTTATGCCAAAACTCACAATTTCAAAGCATAATTGTGGATCCCAAAGCACAAGAAAAGGTTGGTGGTTTACACATCAACATTGTTGAGAAAATGAATTCAAACATGAGTGTTCCAATGTGGGACATCTTTTCTATACCTGGTCAAGTGGATATCCTTCAAGAATGTTTGTCAAAGATCAATGTGTCAGATAAACCACCAAGCAAGGAGAGTGTAGTTCTCACTAATGTAACCAAAGGGCCTAATGAATGGTAATCAAACAAATTCATAAAACCTCCTCCCTTATACCTTTATTTAATCATTGGTAACTTCTTGTTACACAACTGCATGGTAGATAATGGATCAAGTACTTTAGTGATGCCAAAATCAATAGTATATCAGCTTGGTTTGAAGTATAAATCCCAATCTAAAGGATTTTTATAGTTTGATGGATCTTCTACCAAACCAGTTAGTATTATCAAGGGTCTAAACTTGACCCTACATGCTTGTCCTAGTGTTTTAGTGGCTCAATATGTGGTGGTTTTAGAGGTGCCTCCCCACTTTACTTTATGCTTATCTAGAGACTTCATAGCCAACATTAGGGGTTGCCTAGCAGTAGATTGGTCTTATATGGCTTTTAGGATAAGGTATAAAGCTAAGGTGTCTATCAAGGCTAAACATATTTCCCAATTTCACATTGAGCCTTATGGTCCAAGTATCTCAAACATTAATTTTACCATTTTATATGAATATGACCTTCTTTATGGTCAAGAACTAAACACTCATCTTGAGGGGATACATGATGTGTTCTTAGATGAGTTATGGAGTGAAAATTATCTACTTGATCCTTTAGGAGGTGTTGAAGGAATATACATGGGAGTTTATTTCTTGTATGAAGGGAATTATTTCATGTCATCACTCACTAGGACATAAGATGATACTAATGGATTATGGAATATGTTCTTTGATGGCTCAAGGAATAATCATCAAGTAGGTGTAATTTTAATGTTAATATATCCCTCTAATGACAAATACTTTTCATCATACATGCTCTAATTTAGTTGTTCTTGCAATGCAGTTGCATATGAGGACCTCATCCATGGTCTTTAGTGCATTAGTAAGAGGGGGATAAAGTAATTATAGGTGTATGGGGATAGTGATATAATATTACATCAAGTAAAATGTCAAAACATAGCTAGGAACCCCTTAATGAGGTCTTACAAACATAGAGTATAGGACCCACTTGAGTACTTTGAAGCCTTCAATATCTAATTAGTGCCAAGAGAAAAAAATCAACATGTTAATAGATTGGAAATATTAAGGGATCAATTTGACATCTCAAATGATTTGAAGAAATATAAAATTAAGCCATATGTCAAAGTGATAGTGAGACCATCAGTTCCATATAATTAGGATCACTGGGAAGTCTTTGATAGTGACAAGTAGATTGTTTTTTTTATATAATCAAAGGTAGAGTTTTCCTCAACAAACCAAAGTAAACTTTAGTAGTAGTATGAGGACCAAATTTTTCATCTAAAGTCAAATAAACTTCCTAAAGGGTTGGTCACCCTTGAGGGTATTTTCCATGAAACAAACTTCCTAAAGGGTTGGTCACCCTTGAGGGTCTTTTACATGAAGGATATCACATAAGGAAGGTTAAGGTAGTGATGTCTACTGATGAAAAAAACTATAAGAGAGTCCTCATCTTCAAGGATAAGATTCTTAATCTTGGAAAGGTGAGAAATAAGGCAAAAAATTATGCTTTTATTGAGCTTTATAGGTAATACTTAGATATCTTTGCATGGGAATACAATGACCTAAGATGTTTCGACCCAAAGCTAGACCAATACACCATAGAGTTGGAGGCCAATGCCAAGCCTATTAGGTAAAATAAAAGGCCTGTCAACCCAAATATTGAAGATATGATGAGAAATAATTGACCAAGTTGATTGAGTCTAATATTATTTTTCCTATCAAGCACTCCTCATGGGTAGCTAACATGGTGCCTGTAAGAAAGAAGAATGGTGAGATCCAATTATGTGTGGACTTTAGAGACTTTAATAGGGTCTCTTTTAAATACCATTACCCATTACCATCCATGGAGAAACTCCTTCAAATGGTTGTTGGTTTAGAATTTTCTCTCTTTTGGATAGATACTCAGGGTACAACTAGGTGATAGTAAGAGAGGAAGACTAATAAAAAAATTGCCTTCACAGTAAAATGGGGCACATATGCTTCTCAAAATATGCATTCTAGCCTCTCCAATTATAGATCTAATTTTCAAATAGCCATAGACATGGCTTTCTAAGGTTTTATAAATCAGATGGTGCTTGTCTACCTAGATGACATAACATTTTTTTCCAAGAAGGCTAGTGAACACTTGGACAACTTGAGGTTGATCTTTGAAAGGTGTAGAGACTATGGGATCTCATTTAATCCCACAAAGTGTGTTTTTATTTTCCATTAGGATAAAATATTGGGTCACATTGTCTCAAATAAAGGACTAGCCATTGATCCTGACAAAATAAGTGAAATCATGGCATTGTCTTTACCCGAGCATAAGAAGGGAATTCAAAGTTTTATTGGAAATATAAACTTTGTGAGAAGATTTATACCTAGTTTTATAGCCATGGTTAAACCTAGCACTACTATGTTGAATAATAATCAAGTGTTTGCTTGGATAAGAGAAGGCAAAGCACGATTTAAAGCTATCAAATAGGCCATTTCTCAAGCAACTACACTCATGAATCTTGACTTCTTAAAAGATTTCATATTTTATGCCTTTACCAAAATTTATAACATATCAAATATGTTGATGTAAAAAAATGGAGAAGGGATTGAACAACTAATTGCATTTTTTAGCTAAGGGATTTAAGGGTATGAAGAAAGGTATACTTTCATATAAGAAACCAATCCTTATAGCTGTGAGAAGCCTAAAAAATTTTATGTCTATGCTATCCAAAAATATATATATATATATATACCTTATTGTGTCTCATCTTAGAGTGAGAGACTTCCTTCTCAATAATGACCTGAATGAGAAGAGGGTTGGTTAGATTACAAGAGTCATAGAATAATCAAAGTCACTAAGTTAGTGACAGGTAAAAGCTTATTTGAACACATGGTTGCTAACTTTCATGAAGAGAAAGAGGTTATCTTGGTGACACAAGATAAATTTCAAATAATTACACCTCTACCTCACATTAGCTAGGTCCAGGACATGACAAAGTTCTTACTAATAGGTGAGTGTCCTCAAGGTATGGATAGGACAAAGAGAAGATATTTTAGACTTCAGCCCATACCTTATGCTTTGATTGATGGGTTTCTCTTTAGAAAATACCTCAATGGGGTGTTACTAAGATGCATAGATGATGATCAAGTGACTATAGTCTTGGATAAATTCCATAATGAACTTGTAAGAGGTCATTTTTCCCAAAGAACAACAATTATAAAAGTGATGAGGGTTAATCATTATTGGCCTAGTCTCTTCAAAGATATGTATGCATTGGTGAAAAAGTGCCAAAAGTGTGCTCTTTTTGTAGGCAAGCAAAGGTTGGTATCCCTTCCTCTTAATCCCATTCAGGTAGACCATCCATTTGTACAGTGGGGCCTAGACTTTATAGGAATGATCAATCCACCTTCCAATGGAGGACACAAGTGGCTAATCACTACTACTGATTACTTCACCAAGTGGGTGGAAGCAATTTCTCTAAAAAAATCTAATGAAACAACAGTATTGGAATTCTATGACAATATAGTGACAAGGTTTGTTGTACCATCAATCGTCATTTTAGATAATTCCTTAGCATTTGTTGGAATGAAGATGAGTGAATGGGAACTTTAGCTAGGCATCTATCTTAGCACATCCTATACTTACTACCCCCAAGGCAATGGACTTTCAGAGTAAATGAATAAGAACTTGATTATAATAATCAATAGGACTATGGAGGATAACTAGAGAGTGTGGCATTCAAAGTTAAGGATAGCCTTATAGGCTAATAGAGTGACCCCCAAGGTTGTCATTGGTAACTCATCATTTATTTGGGTTTATGGGAGAGAAGCCAAGTTACCCATCTCTCTTAATTTACATACCTTGGACTTATCCCATTTGCTTGAGTTGATGGAGAGTGAACCTATGAATGTAAGGATGGAAAATCTCGTGGATCTTTAAGAAACAAGGGAATTGCAATGAAGATAATGGAATCACATTAAACTCAAGTCAAGAAAGCCTTTGACAATATAGCCATAGTAAGAGACTTCAAATAGGGTGATCTAGTCCTCAAATGTGATTAAAATAAGTCTAAGTTAGGCAACCATACTAATCTGGCCCTTACTTGATCCATGGATGCAACATCATAATTCCTTTCAGCTTGCCCATCTGGATGGAGAGGTATTACCAATCCCAGTCAATGGGATTCATCTAAATCCTTATTACTAAAAGAAAGTTGAAGCCTTGTAAATATTATAGTATATTTTCTTTTTTCCTCCAAGTGCATTATGCACATTTCCCTTTTGTTTTGTGTTTCCCTTCCCTAAGTGCTTTAAGCACATTTATTTTTTTGTTTTGGGTTCTCCTTATTGTTTTAAGAGTTACAACTAGAAGATTTGCAGCCTTGTGATCAATTGAAAATAAGTTGAAAAAGACTTGTGTGAGTCCATAATCCTAATGTATATACTAAGGAAACTAGTCTATTACATAGATAGGCATGCAATCCCAGGAGGTTTCTATAAATGTTGACAAAAATTAGCCTACATATGAAACTTTTGCCTAGATAGATCAGGCTTCTCTCTTAGACCATTCAATGAGCTTTTACCTTCATCACTCCAAAGATGTTCTAAGTTTATTTATATATGTTCTAAGGTGATATAAATATTTTCTAATGTGCTCTGAAGAGGTTATAAGGTGCTCTAAAGAGGTTCTAAGGTGTTCCAAAGAGGTTCTAAGGCGCTTCAAAGATTTTTGAAGGTGCTCTAAAGATGTTCTAAGGTGATATAAGTTCTAAGCTGATATAAAGAGGTTATAAGGTGCTCTAAATATGCTCTAAGGTGATATAAAGAGGTTTTAAGGTGATCCAAAAAGGTTCTAATGTGCTCTAAAGAGGTTCTAAGGTGCTCTAAAGATGCTACAAGCAGTCCTAGTGTAGTGGATGATCCAATGGTAGAAAGATATGACCAGCTTCATGACCCTACTTAGTGTTATCAATCTTATCAGGTTCCTTCACCATATTATTTAGGTTCTAGGTTCCTTTGATGATAAGACCCTCTCCAGGCAAAAATTAGTGTTTTGGCTCTCCTAGCTCAAAACATCACCTATAGCCATCTAAATGGCAATTTCATTGACTCATTCAATCATTTTCCCTCTACAATTAAAATCAAGACATTTCCATTTAAGTTTAATCATGTGAGGTCTCATTTTAAATTCAATTAACAAATGGACATATCCAATCCTTCATCAAGACCATTTAAACAATGCCAGCTCATGAAGATACAATACAAAGTCAGTATTAGACACAAGTTTTGAGAGCTTTTGAAGTTTTTAAGCATTTACAGATGGATTTGGCCTCTCAAAATTGGTAAAAAGGGTCATTATAACTTTATAAATCCTCCCATTCCATACTAAACATTACTTTAGGAGAGGAGGTACTAATTTTTTTAGCACAGTCCTCCACATGTCTACTAGAGGTCAAAAGAGCCTCAAAGTACCCTTGAAGAGAAAATACACTAAAAATGGAGGTGATAAGAAGGTTTGATGTTTATTTTAAGGTTTAAAACTATTTTAAGGTCTAAAATAACCAAAGTATGATTAAAATTATACCAAACATTTGAAAATCACCACCTATAATAGTGTTGGCATAGGTTGTTGCTTTAGAAACTTAGCATGAGAAACGACTGGTAAGGGGTTGGAATGATTGAAATAAGGTCTTATATAGCCAAGAAAAAACTTATAAATCATGATTCATACCTAATTACAAGGTTAAAACATTAAATCATATTTTTTTGACATGAAAATATAGTCATGTACAAACATAGTCCACTTTTGAAGGTAGTTTTGAAGGTTTTTAAAGTTTTGGGGCACCTACACATGAAGTCAAAACCTCAAATTTGGTACAGAGGGTAATTTTACCCAATTAAATACCCATATATTTTAAAATTTTATTGAAAAATAAGTGACATACCCAATATTTTGTTACAAACTTGAGGCACTCTCCAAGTCATTCACACCAGCAACCCATTGCTAGTTTGGAGAAATTTATGATTTTAGAGCATCTACAGGAGGAGTTAGGATCTAATTTTTGGTAATTATGATCATGGTGAGTATATAAATTCTAATTTTCAATATTTATTACATAATTATAAGTTTCATAATCGATTTTTTTGTTACAAACCTCCTACAATCATGAGCAATCATTCACACAAGCAACCCACCAGCTAGTTTTGAGATAAATGAGTTTTGGGGTATCTAGAGGTACAATCAAGTTATAAAATTTGGTAAAGATAGTGGTAAGAAATTTTAATATCTATATATAATTTTTTTTTCACACTAATAATGTAATTACCAAATTTTTTTTCACAGTCTTATGCATGTTTGTTGAGGTGAACATGGATCTAGGCAAGCTTCTTGAAGGGTTTTAAGGTATGATAGATGGTCTCAACTTCATGTGATGGTTTTTGGGGTAAAATATGGTTATTTTAAGTCTTCTCACACCTTTTTATAGTTATAAAATTCATAATTTCATGGATAAGCATGAAGAAGTGAAAATTTGCTAAATTTAAGATTTTGGCATGCAAGTGGGGACAATCAGAAAAAGCATTTTTAAGAGGTTTAAATGGTTAGATGATGAAATATAATGATTTTATAATTTTTGGGATATATTAAAGGCTAAAATAAAAAATAATTAGGTCTTAATACCATATAAATCTCAATATATGCCTTTTTCTCTCTTCCTAGGTTTCTTGGTTCTCATTTTTTTTAGTGTGGAGTAGGCCTAAATTGGTGATTTAGGTTAGTTTTCATGGTTTATAATGGGAAAAAAATGATTTTAATAATTTTTTGGGTCCCTAAATGTCATAATTTAAAAATAATTAAGTCTTGGGACCTCAAAAATATCAATAAAATGAAAAAATTTAGACCTACACACACTCAAAAACTTGACAAGGCAGGTTGAGGCAACCCCAAAAGGTGAATTTTTTGAGTTATACTCAATGAAATAACTTGAAATTTTAAATGGAGGTAATTTTTTATTCCCTTTAATTTTTATAATTTTTCTCATTCCCCTACTATACGTCAAGAGAAAAAACTAAGTTTTCATATCTCTATTAATGAACTCTGTGCTCAAAACCAAGTCTAAATGAGCCTTTGGTAGAGGCCAAAAGGAGGATTTATGTATGCAAAAATGATCAAGAATGTGTCTAAGATAAAGCAAAAAAAATTAGTGAGTTTTAAAAGGAAAAAAGGACTTCAAGTGGCTCAAATTAGCAAAGAGACCCTCCTAGACCTACTTAAGCCTAGAAGGTTATAGACCTTCCCAAGCTATTTTAAAGAGTTACCAAGTAAATCACAAGTTAAATATGGTCTAAAATGAATTTAAGGCCCCACATAAATATTCTTGAGTATAAAATAAACTCTTTAAATCTCCAAAGCATCATGAAAAGGCCTAAACCCGTTATAAGTTGTTACAGAGCTTATTTTGACTAGTTTTTAGTTTTTGAGCTCATAAGTCCATAAAATGACCTGGAGTCACTTAGAAACCACTTGGAACGTGTAGGGGTCTCTCTAAAGATCATGTTTGACCTATTTTTAATAATATATTTTAATTTATTGGTGATTAGGATGCCTAAAACTCCTATTTTCATAGGTTTTTAATTGAAGACCTCCATTAATGGAGTCCATGAGATTTTTAAGTTCCATACTTTTTCAGGTTAGAGGAGCAAGTGAAGACAAAATAAGACATAAAATTTAACACATAAGGTTAAATTTAAATGTTATTGTAAATCACAAAGTGCCAATATCACTAACTATGTTGTCAAGTTATCAGCTCAAGCCAAGTGGAGATGGGGCATAGAAGTCAAGTGGAGTAGATATATGGGGAGTTGAGGAGTATTGATGGAGCATGGGGGGAAGTAAATACAAGTAATGGTATGTAAAATTTATTCTATAATATCAAATACCTTTTATCAATTTGATTATATGGTGACATCATCCAAGGCAAGAAACCTTTAGCCCAAAAGTGCTTAATAAACCAAATTGGACCTTTTGGAGCCTTTCGGAGCTTGGTGATTGAAAAGTGCAGCTAAAAGAAAAATTAAAAGAGATAAAATATTAAAAGGATATTTCCTCCATTTATTACATTATAAATCAATTATGAGAGCTTTGAGAGTTGTTAGATACACATTTATTGAAGAGCTAAAGCTTTCTCTCTTCTCCTCTCTTGCTCTTCTTCCCTATATCTCCCATTTTTGGGCTCATTTGTAAGGATGGTCCTAATTTTTGTATGGTTTATCCCTACCCATTTTTTTTATAACATCCTCTTAAATAAATAAAATAATTTATTTTTCCTACTTCTTTGCTTACAGCTAGTGATCTACTCAGTTTGTGCATGATTGCTTTGTGGGTATGTGTTCTTCCTTGGTGATTATCCTTCTATCTTATCTTTTTGTAGTTATTACACCATTGTTTCATGTATAAAATTGTGCTTATTTGATCACTAATTATGGTATAATAATATTTTTATACTCCTCCAGACTTCATCTCTTGTTTATTGTGCCTATTTTTAAAAATATCGAAACAGAAATGGTATGTTTGAGAGGTTGTGTGAGTGAGGGTTATCTTTGAGCTTCCTTATTATTAGTTTTAATTAATTTGGGGTGTCAAATCTTGGTGAATCTCCCCTTTTTTTATTCATCCCTTTTTCCTCTTTCTAACCCTTTTCATTAGCAATCAGTAGTTTAGAATAGTTTGTTAAGAGCCTAATTGATACACCTATGGAGTTGGCCCATAATCTAGAGGTTCACCCCCATCATAGGATATCCACAGCCTAGAGGTGTTCCCACTTTGTATACAAGAGTGATAGAGCCTAAAAAAACCTCTCACAAGGGTAAAATTTTGTGCTACAATAGGCAAGATGAGGTATTGTGGATTGTATAGGGGACTCATACTTTATTCTTGAAATTGTAACGACGTGATTTTAATAAATGTATTTTAGGAATCTACACACTATAGAAGGGTACAACATATATTTTTCAACTATGGGCATCCTAATATCATCTCAAATACCCCATTTTGTGTTAAAATATAAAATGAGTAGATAATATAATAGGGCCCACTTGAAGAGGCAACACAATATGTCCCAAAGTGGTTTGTTGTTTGCAATGAATGTCTTGACACATTTAGTAGTTATATATATACCCTATTGTGAGTATCCTAATGAATGAAGAAACTTTATTGTACATGAATTTTCAATTGATCCATTATCAAGTATCACATTATGAATAGGTTTTTGATTAATATAATTTAGTATACATAAGTCATGAAAATTAGACTCATCATCCACTATTTTATTATCATCAAAAGTAGTCACAAGAAATAGTTGGAAATTTTGAGTCATTATACCAATAATTTCATCTTATGGGTGATCACATGAATCAATAGGTGGATAATAATTGTAATTATGATGAACTATATAATTTTTCTTCTTATTATTTTGATTAGGAAATGGTTCATTAAAAATATTCAATTTAGTGTTTTCATTCTGTTGAAGCTTAGTTTTCTCTGTAGGAGTGCCCAAATCAATAACATTGGTCTTAATAAGATATTTAATAATATGTTTGATCTTTAATCATCTAGTATTATAATTAATATTTCATCTATGGTAATCACAATATGTATTTCATCTATGGTAATCACAATATTCATTGCTATCAAAATATTTACCTTGTGGTTTACTTATGTCAAGTTCAAATGGAGGAGGCAGAGTAATTGTATTGCATTCACGTAATTTTTGTAACAACTTGTAAGATCATTGTGGTAATATATAAAATTTACTTCTTAAATGATCTTATAAAACAATCTTGTTATAAGGTTGAGAAATAGCATTGACTATTATATTTACATTTTTTTAATATATGTTAGCTTAGCTTTGTAAGATGGTTTATTTTAAAAATTTGTTATGAAAGTTACAGTAATGTACTTAATATTATTAAAACCAATAATATTGACTCCTATTTATCTTACTATGTGTAAAAACTCTTCAAATGATCTAAATTTCTTGAAATAATTGATTCATGCAATGGTACAAGAAAAAATTATTTGAATGTATCTTATAATTCATTAGCTTCCAATGTTTTATTCATTTTTTAAATCATGGTCTTGCAATGAAGCACATAATCATTGATATGCTCATTATTCCCTTGCTTAAGCTTAATAATTTTAACATAATAAAGTTTTCATCAATGTTAATAGCAAAATGCTTAAGCAAATGGTCTACTAAGGGATTGAATGCTTTAACAGATTGAACAAGTAAATCATAAAACCAATTAAAGGTATAATATTTTAATCTTATTAGAAGCAACTTGGTTAGTAATTTGTCATTGAAATCATAATCCAAACATGTTGTGTGAAAAGATATGTGATGTTGTTTAGGATCTCCTTTACCTTCATATAATGTAAGATTAAGAATGAAAAATCATGTAGGTAAATAATTTGAGACAATATAGAGTGCCCAAAGATTATGAAGTAAATCTTTGAAATCCAAGAATTGGCTAGTCTTATATATACCTTGCTCTAATTTTAGCACTTTAGCATGCAAAAATGCAATACTTTGCTCGAGGGATTGTGCATTAGGCTAAGTATATGATGTATTGTGTGTAGCCATCAAAGGATCTGAACGAATTAATTTTTGAGGAATAAGCATAGAAATAATTTATAAAGCATGTGTTCCCCTAAGGCTATAGGTGTATATGTAATAACATGATCCATAGTAGTAGGATCAAAACCTATTTTTTGTATTATAAGAGGTTGTTCAACATAATTATTTGGTTTTTAAGATGTAGTAGCATGGTCATGTCTTTGTTTTTCTTGTCTATCTATAAATAAGAAAGAGTCAATGTCATCGGTATTCACCAAATTATTTTGTATCCACATGGTCAAAAAATTTGTTAGAAAATGCATGAGTCTTATCACTTTCTATGGTCATAATATTTACACCAAGAGGGTGTAAATTAAAAATTATATCATATAAGAACACTCTTGTTCCCATGTTATACGTAATTTAACAAAACTTTGCATCAATGAATCTTCTGTAGAAATTTAGACAGTTATCATATCATAAACATCAAAAATATTTATATCATCCATGGAAATAATATTACAAATGATAACTAAAAATATAAATGGTAAAAACAAAACAAAAAAAATTGTGTGTGGAGATTAGAAGATTATTCTGAAATCTAACGTCAAAAGAAGATACTTTCAGTGTCATGAATCATCCAAGGTCAAAATAAAATGTTTTCAATACTAGTTATTATTTCCAAGGTCAAAACCAAGTTCTTTTTTAGTGTCATATTTAGATCCAAGGTCAAAAGGAAATTATTTTAGTTCAGATACTCCATAATTTATCTAAACCCTAGGATAAAAAATTTAAAACCGTAGAAGGTTAGTACCTTAAAGGACTTAGGGTTTGTAATGCTCAAACAATAAATGGGTTCACTAAGATGTTTTAATGAAATTTGGATTTATAGATGAATTAACCATAATTAACAATTATTAGATTAAATATAATAGGGAGTTATAAATGACCTTTTGACAAGAAAAATTAAATTAAATGACTAAAATAGATGAAATGAAATGCTTAAAAATAAGGTTAACTATGAAAATGAAAGATAAACTTGGTTTTTTGTGTTAGATGATTGACTTTGTTCTAACAAAGAGTGGAAACAGGGAATAGTGACTATATTTTTAAGTGCCAAAAAGTTGGATTTGAGATTTTACAAGGACATGAATGGTATATAAGGACATGATTGAATCCCACTAATGTCCTTATTGGTCAATATTGTATTTTGTATAAAAATAGGAATTTAGGTCATAGTCATGTGTGATAACTTGAGTTGGACCTATATCCATGATTTAGACCTTCATAAGTGTGCAAAATGATAACCATTTTCCATTCCACTATAAAATGTATACATGTGCATGAAATAGTATCATTCTTCCTAAAATATATAAATTGTGTATATGTGAATGAACTAATATCATGCCTCGTGAGTCTGTACTAATTCATATATAATGTCATATATATGTATGGTGAATTTGAAAACATGTATCTCAAATGTATATGTATGTGAAAAAACTATAGTCTTGGTTTTAAAAATTATTGTGCATATGCCCATGCATATACACCCAAGTTCATGTGTTTCTATGCTCAAATGTATATAAAGTGATTGCATATGGATAACGTATACCCATGTAATTTACATCAATATGCCAATATCTATTATGTACTTGAAATAATTGATATTTAAACCATTATGAATTATGTAGTGTGCCAAATCTGATAATATGGATCATGTATAACATTCAAAAATTTGATAATATACATTGTGTATATTAGGCCAAAATATAATAATTTAAATTATGTTAAAATATGATAGCCTGAAATCAATGCCAAAATATAACAATCTAAACTATATTGAAATATGATAACCTAAAATCAAATCCAAAATATGATACTCTAACATTTTATAATAATCCCAATGTATGTCCCCTCTTTTTATGTGAGGGATGTGACTGTCAAATTGATCATACATAAAAATAAATGTAATTTAATAAGCTTGAATAATTTGTTATAAATTTGTTATCTGAAATATTTGTTGTATGAGTTTGTATCTTAATTTTGGATTTCCTTAACATAGATAAATAGTATAACTTGATTTTAAAATATTCAAATGCATTAGCCTATATTGAGAGTTTAATGTTTAATACCCATTTTAAATATTATGGACATGTTAGTGTGAAAAGGTAGTGTTCACCAAAAAACTGGCATATTATGATCTCAAAAATATAACCATGCATAAGAGTGTGTTGTGTCTATTCTAATGCACTATAAATGGGATTTATTTTAACATATGGTGCATGATATATCATGCATGTAAGATTCAAAATAATTAGTTTAGAAGTTGGGTTAGGTATAGTGCATAGTTGAAAAGTCAACAATATAAATAGGTTGAGTTTTTAAATTTTGTAATTCATTTGCACCCTATTCATTGAGATTTGGAGGTCTGAGATATCAACATGATTATCCATAAAGATTCCATACCTCACTTATTCAACTATATGCATACCACCCTACATGTGCAACAACCCAAAGATATGGGATATTTCAAAATCTCAATTTTTTTGGCAAAATTTATAGCTTTGAAAATAATTGAGTTTTTTAAATTTTTATTCCATAACTATTTTTAGGTGATTTTAGGCATTTTAAGAGTAATTTAAATATTTACCCTTTGGGTTCAATACCATTAAGCATGTGCCAAAATTATCCTCTATTTTTAAGGTACTAACTGATAGAATAAATTATGTGTGATGTCAAAGTCTGATGGTATGACCCTGTACAACCAATATT
Source organism: Torreya grandis (assembly GCA_037957365.1). Classification (NCBI taxonomy): domain Eukaryota; kingdom Viridiplantae; phylum Streptophyta; class Pinopsida; order Cupressales; family Taxaceae; genus Torreya; species Torreya grandis. The sequence continues at coordinate 3,962,084 of JARHVA010000059.1, read as the reverse complement.
GACCTTTGAAAAAAATTAAACTTTTTCATATTTGAATGCACATTTGATATTTGATATTTGATATAACTATTACTTTTTTATTTGGGTTTTTTAGATGGATAAACATGTCAAGTATTTTTTTATGTTTGACATATAGAGACCATGACTGAGTTTGGTTTCCTAGATGTCGACTAGAAAATTCTAGACAAATATGGCCTTGGTTATGTGGCCTATTTGGGGAAGATCCCATATGACATGAACTTAATTACCAACTTGACTAAGAGTTGTATCCCTAATACCTTTACATTTTAGATTCTAATAAGTAAGATGATTGTGACATTGGATGATTCTAAGGGTACCCATTATTATGAGTAAGTTGTGGTATAGCTACTGACAGGTGGGGATATGTTCCCCATGCCCATGGATATATGACTTTGCCTACACTTGGATATTATTATAAAGCACATTATTTGACTATTTTTCTTAGAGACTTCATTACCTCTCATGTTCCATGATTACATAATTTTTTATGTTGCCTACTTTCTTCTTTCATTGTCATGGATGGAGGTATTTTAGATATTTCCTATCAGATGTCTTATTTCATGCATGTTATCAAGGAGAGAAGACCATTTTTATATGGATCTCTATAGATTCACATTTTAGTGTCATGGTGGAGGGATCAATGTGGTGACCTTACATCATGTCTAAGATTATGAGCACATTATTGTCATTTGACCCTATTGGAGGAACTCATGGGGTTGGATGTACCCTTAAAAAATTTAGAGTGATGGATATTAGAGAATCATCGAGGCTTTAATATGATGGAGTATAATTTATTTTTATAAACTCATAAATTTTAATGTTTTCTAGAGACCATATCATGGTTATAGTTAGTGCCCTAAAGATATAGTGGAGTTGCAACATATCTATGTGTGTTGAGCTTCATGATTAGTTCATCATTTTTTTAGATTTGTTTCAAGTTGCGTGTATTACTTGATAGTTTGATATATATCAGGATGTGACCCTAAAGACATATCCATGGACTAGGACAATGATATCAACTCGTAATCCTAGTGATAGACCCAATTTAAGTCATGTAGACCTATCATTATTAATTACAAGAGATTTTTTCTTCCACTTATGGAATTTGTATTTGGATAATGTTGGCTAAATTGTAGCATATACCTAGTGGTGGATAGGGGATAGATGGCCTATTATTTTTATTACTAATTTGGACCCAATAAGGGTGTCTCTAACTTAAGTAGGATGATACAGGAGAGTTGGAAGAGGATATGTAGGAGTGGGTCAAGCTTACCCTCAACCAACTTTAGATGATGTGATAGTTGTCATTATATCCACTATTGTAGCTACCCATGAGTGTACATCATATTTTTTTATTATTTTTATTATGTACCTTTCTTATATATATAGATTATTTGTAACTTATATTTCTCTTGTGAAATCGATGAGTATTAGTTGATGATGGTTGATGCATCTATTTACACCTTGACATGGGATATACCTTTTGAAATAGTTGGTAGTGGGCTACTTGATATGGTATACCCTATAGTGGGTGTTCATGCACCCCTTTTTATCACATTATTATTATTTCCACCTATATTATAATTTTTGGTAAATGATATTATCTTTAGGTTAAATTAGATATACGGTCAGTGGTTACACCAAACAATTAAATATATATGGATTTGATGGGGTATGTAAATAGAGTTAGGGGAAAATTTTGTGTAGATTTACAATAAAGTGTATGTATTATAACCATAATGTGTATGTGTTATATTCATAATGAGCATGCATTATTTATATTTAGGCTCAGGTTTCCCAAGCCATAATGTGTACATATTTTGGCACTAAGCTTAGTGCTAATAATTCATACATGTTATGTTTCCATAATGCATACATGTTATTGAGACCAAAAAATAAAGGCCCAACCCATAGAAAAGACTATTTTATTTACATTTTGATACTTGTACTATGATTCTCTTTATTAAACTATGATTGTGTTCTGCTTAGAGGAGGACAAAAACACACCTAGATCACTTGATACCTCATCGAATCAAAAATGTTGTTATGGAGGGGAGGTAAGTAATCAAAAACTAAACCTATTAACACTAAATTTTGGTAGTATTTTATTTTCATTATTTAATTGCTAAATCCTATTATTTTTCACAACTCATTCCACTATAAGAGACCAGCATGCTAACCCTCCTCCTAAACCTCCACCTAATCCTCCTAACCCTCATATAGTTCCAAAATATCCCCTAGGTAGTCAAGAGTATCTAGCTACACACATAGTGGAAAAGAATATAAATTGAACAAATAATTAGGATAATGAGGGATCCCACATCGACTAACACCTATTGCACCTATTTGGCCAATACCCTAGAGTTAGTATTAGGTCAAGTTGACTTGATAACAAGTCAAATTAATAGATGGGAATCATATAAGGATAGATTTAGGCTTGTTATGTTGATAAATTATTAGCACATGAGGTGAAGGATAAAGAAATATAAAAATACCTAATTTGTGCCTTATTCATTAACCCAACAACCAATGCACATTTTCTAGTAACCACTAAATGTTTCCCAATCCACCTATACCAACATAATTTGATTATAAATAATTTATAGGACCAATGGTGGATGGTGTTTTATTACCCATGACATAATAACCATGATTCCCTTTATATTTTTCTAGGAAACTCTATTTTGAGTTTTTCCTCAATGAGATTCCCAATTATTTTGACTGTGGTGAGTTTTAGGGCCAAGGGAAATGATTTGTGTGGGATCAACCAAGTACACATCATGCACCTAATCAGCCTATAAGGATCCTTACCTAAAATCCACTTCAGCTCAAGATTTATTTATGTTGAAGGAGGTTGTTAAAATTGACACTTTGCATGTACTTAGTGCACTTATTGATATATGCATTCAACATATGAGTAGGCTTCTTGAGACCAATGCTAGAGATACTCCACCCAATTTATGTACCTCACCTCACCATTATAGATGTTGTGTTTCTATATACACTAGACCTTTAGATGATGATGATGGTGCTTCTAAGGGCTTAGATGATATACTCATTAGTGATGAGTTTTTGGCATGTATATTCGGTGTACACATGTTGGTCACTACACACATGTAGGTGTCTTTTATATAAATGTCATGTTAAATTTAAGTTTTATTTGTATTTAAAATCTAACAATTAATTTACATAAAAATTAAATTATATATATATATATATATATACATATATATATATATATATATATATATATATGTATATATATATATATATATATGTATATATATATATATATATATGTATATATATATATGTATATATATATATGTATATATATATATATATATATGTATATATATATATGTATATATATATATATGTATATATATATATATATATGTATATATATATATATATATGTATATGTGTATATATATATATATATATATATATATATGTATATATATGTATGTAATTTTTATGTTTCAAGAGGAGATGATGCCTACATCTTCATGGTCCATAACTACATTTATGGATCTTATCCAACCGATGTTTACATATGCATATCTAGCTTATGGGTCATCCATTACTTCATTTGTTGATATTTATATGCCACTATTTAAATATACGAAGGTAAAATTTTGAGTTAATATTATACTCTATGTACATGTTTTTATTTATATAGATCTATACTCTTGACTAACAATCATGCATGTTCAAACTAAAATTTCAATGATAGTGATGTGAATACAAATTATATGTGTGAGATGTGTTGAAATATATAGAGATAAAATCCATAGCCTAATAATTATCAACCTTCTAGATAGTCTCCTTCAATGTCTAATGATGTATTTATCATATTTTTTCAAAATATATTCTTCCTCCTATTTATTTTAATTATATTATTGGTGTTCGTTCACCTTTTCAAACTTCTTTTAATGCTTCACATTTTCCTTTATCATCTTCTCTTCTTCATGGTGTTTCTTAAGTACTCAATATTTTCATTACTACCTATAGTACCACTACTTATCTTACAAATCCTCAAGCATGTTCCCTTGTGTGAATCATGAATGTTATGGAATAGCTTAAGTCCTCTAAAAAACCAAGTGAGGCTATTTTTTTATTTGATGACCATGGTAGACACTCCTCCATCTCTATACGTAGAGATAGACACATGCATTGTTGTTACAATGTCATTATCATAGGCACTCATCAAGATAGACACATTCATTATTGTTACAATGTCATCATCATAGGAACTCAAGTTACACGTTAATTTGTAATTTTGAATTGTTAAAATAGATTTTTTTTAATAATTTTAATACATACTTTGGAAAATATAACCTATGTGAATGTATTGTATATGTAGGATTTTTGCATGACATCTAACAGTCCCATTCAAATGTTTATTAGGGAAACTTCTAGTGTTTCTTTCCAAATTCACATGCATATTCATGCACCTTGACCTATCATTGACCCTATTGAGTGTCAGGCACAAATTGAGCATGACCACAAGATTGCACTAAGTGCATGTTGAAATTATTTTTGTATTTTAGTTTAAAATTAATTTCTAAACTCAGTTGCATGTATAGTATGTAAATTTTCTAATAATACTTCTATTGGAATAGGTTCATATACAATCAATTTATGAGTGTATAAGGACTCACAGTCAGACCTTGGATGAATCCAAGGTATTTGAGGGATCTCCATCTATGAGTAGGGCATCCAAGGGAGAGTCTTATTTAAATAAGGAAAAGAGAGGGAGAATATTTGATGAGTAAGATGTCTTAGATGATGTACTTATTTGTATGCCTATATGGAAATGTACGCATTTGTTGCATTGTATGCATATAATACATTCACCCAAAATTATACTATGTTATTAGATGATGTAATTTTGTGTATGTCTATATGGAAATGTATGTGTTATTTGAATTATATATTTATATGGCATTCATCTAATATTCTATTATGTTCTTATTTTGTATACCTTTAGAGATTTTATGGATACACACACACATATTCACATTTTGTGGTGCTCATATTTCCACATACAATTTAGCTCGCATTATTATTTAAAAACTGAATTTGATGCTTGTATGTCCATGTTTAGATATGATCAGCTTTAGTATTTCCTTCATGTAATTTATCAATACTAACTTAAAATATTTCAATGTGTTGCAATGAAAACTATATGGAAGCAAAGAGTATAATGTTTGAGATAGAGTAATATATTAATGTGGAGTGTTTCTCATGATTATGAAATACCATTTATCACTATTCTAATGTGGATATCCTTGCTACACTAGTTTAATATCATTTGGGACTTGATATTTACATTTTATATTCATTGAATTTATAGACATACCATATTTATATTATAAGTACTTGATTGAAACAAATAATGGAATACTCATTCTCTTGCATATCTTATTTGGATGCCTTTATACATTTTACTTGTGCATTATTAATGAAGTGGTTATTTTCTACCTCTTCCTTTGTATGTTCTCTCTTTGGAGATGCTTTACATTTTTGTTTCAAGACTTTTCTTTGGCCCTTTGAAGTAATGCAAGATTGTAATATTCATTATCTCCTAAGGCCTTTGAATATTTTGGTGGTTATATATATTTCGTTTATATTCATAAACTATGTTGTCTCCCTATCCACTACACTCATCCTGGCCATTTATTCTCTTCTCATCATATATTTGATCCATTGTTCAGGAGCATAGAAAAACTAACAACAGATGTTGTCAAAGTTCAAGTTGCATTTGGATAACTCTACCTTCGGTGCTTAATCTATTTAAGATATCATTTTAAACATTTTTTTTGTGGTTAACAATTTCCATTACTAGGTTCTTATCCTCTAATCATGCTTGATTGAGAGATCCACCACCCATTCTAACCTCAAGAACAACCTTCCTAAAATAATAAAAATGCAATTTTTTAGCCTAACTTTAGGAATGCATAAAATGGAAACCATAATTTATTGGGATGAACTAGAAGAATATTCATGTGCATGTTTAATCCCTCTAATTTCACCCTGAATCATGTTTATGTAACCTTGGATATGAATCTATGGCATAAGTTATAGTGATAGGTCTTGAAATGTAACTTTTTTGCAATGAAGAGATAAGTTCTTATCCTTTGACTAGCATTTCAACCTATGAGACCCATAGGTGAAATTTCCTCACTTCAATCACATCTATATATAAAAATTATACATGATCCCAACACCACAATTTCCAAATCCACTTGAAAGCATGTTTTCACTATTGTTCAAGCACGAGCAAATACTAATAATAAATGATATCAAAGTTGAAAGCTATAATTAGAGAACTCTACCTTCAATGCTTCATGGATAAAAACTAGAATATATAAAATGTTTGAGGTGGTGAATAATTTACAATACCAGGTTATTGGCCTTTGATCATGCTTGTTCAATAGTCCCACCATCCGCTCTAGTCTCAAGAATGCTCTTTCCAAAATAATAAAAATGCATTTTTTAGCCTAACTTTAGGTATGCATAAAATGTAAACCATAATATATTGTCATGAACCAAAATTACCCTCACATGAATGTAAAATCCATATAACTTCACCTTGAATCATTTTTATGTAACCTTAGATATGAATCTTTGGCACAAGTTGCAGTGATAGGTCCTAAAATGCAACTTTTTATACTGAAGAGACAAATTTGTGTCCTCCAACTAGCATTTCTACCTCCAAGACCTTTATGTTAAAGTGTCTCAATTTGAGCACATATATAGAGTAAAATACATGTTATCCCATGAACATTATTTAAAAATACACCTAAAATCATGTGTTGACTACTATTTAGGAGCATGGAAACACTAACATCAAATGTTGTCAAAGTTGTAGTTGTAGTTGGGTAACTCCACCTCTAGTAATTTGTGGCTCAAAAATACAATTTCAAACACATATAAGGTGGAATATAACATCCAATATCATGTTATTTTCCTCTGATCATGCTTGGTTGAGAGACCCACCACCCATTCATGCCTCAAGAATGCCCTTCCTAAAATAATAAAAAAGTAGTTTTTTACGCTAACTTCATGCGTGTATAAAATAGACACCATAAGTCATTGGTAAAAATAATAATAACCCTAAAATTAATTTTTAATCTCTATAATTCACCCTATATCACATTTATATAACTTTAGAGATGAATTTGTATCATAAGTTGCAGCAGTGGACCCTAAAATGTAACTTTTTTGTAGTGAAGAGACAAGTTTTTATCCTCCAATTGGAATTTATACCTCTATGACCTATAGGTGAAATTACCTTACTTAAATACATATAGAGATTAAAATTACATGTTATTAAATGAAAATGACATCTAAATCCAACTAGAATCATGTTTTTCACTATTGTTTAGGAGCGTGGAAACACTGATAACAAATGTTGTCAAAGTTGAAGTCATAGTTGGAGAACTCTACCTTTGATGATTCATGGATTGAAAATAACATTTAAAACATGTTTGGGGTGTTTTATAATGTATATTAATGTGTTATTAGCCTTTGATCATACTGTTTGAGATACCCACTACCCATTACGGCCTCAAGAATGCCCTTCACAAAATAATAAAAATGTAGTTTTTTAGTCTAACTTTAGGCATGCATAAAATGTAAAACATAAGTCATTTGAATAAAACATAAGAACCATAATGTTTATTTTTAATCCATATAGTTTCACCCTAGATAAATTTTATTTAAACTTGGAGACAAATCCATGCCACAAGTTGCAGTGATGGGTCCTGAAATGTAACTTTTTTAAGGTGAAGAGACAATTTTTTATCCTCTGATTGGTATTTATACCTCTAAGACCTATAGGTAAAATTACCTCACTTATAATACATATATATAGATAAATTACACATTCAAGGTGGAAGATAACATCCAGGACCAGGTTCTTGGCCTCTAATCATGCCTAGTCGAGAGACCCACCACCCATTTTGGCCATAAGATTGTCCTTGCCAAAATAAGAAAAATGTAGTTTTTTATCTAACTTAAAGCATGCATAAAATGGAAATCATAATTTTTTATCACAAAAAAAAAGAACCCCAAATCATGCTGATGGAACCTTCAAGACCAATCCATGGCACAAGTTACAGTGATGGCACCTAAAATGCAATTTTTTTGCAGTGAAGAGACAAGTTATTGTCCTCTAACTGACATTTCTACCTCTGGGACCTCCAAATTCAAGTTTGTCACTTTTATCATGTAAAACCATGTGAATTACATGTTCTCCCATGACCTAAACCTAAAAAACCACCTAGAATCATGTTTTCACTATTGTCCAAGAGCATGGAAACACTAACAACAAATGTTGTCAAAGTAAAAGCTACAGTTGGAGAACTCTACCTTGAATACTTCATTACTAAAAACTATCATTTTCAACACATATAGGGTGGAATATAACTTCAAATATTATGTTATTAAACTCTAATCATTCCTATTTGAGATACCTACAACCCATGCTAGCCTCAAGAATGCCCTTCTCAAAATAAGAAAAAAGTAGTTTTTTAGCCTAACTTCAGGGAAGCATAAAATAGAAACCATAATTCATTGGCATGAACCAAAATAACCCTAATGTGAATTTAAAATAATAATAATTTCACCTTTAATCATGTATATTTAACCTTCAATACCAATCCAGGGAAAAATTTGTAGTGACGGTCCTAAAATACTTTTTTTTTTGGTAATGAAGAGACAAGTTCTTATCCTCCAACTAGCATTTCTATCTTTGGGACCTCTAGGCATAATTACATCACTTTGAGAAAAAATTTACATGATAATGACACATTATATCATGACTTATACCTTTAAACCTACCCATAATCATGTTTTCACTATTTTTCAATAGCATGGAAACACTGATAACAAATATTGTCAAAGTTGAAGTTATAGCTGGAGAACTCTACCTCAAGTGATTCATGGATTTAAAATAGTGTTTCCAGCATGTTCAAGGTGTAAAATAATGTTCAAGACCAAGTTTTTTTCTCAAATCATAGATGGTTGAGAGACCCACCACCTATTTTGTCACCAAGAATGCCCTTCTCAATATAAAGAAAAATGTAGTTTTTTACCCTTTTTTCAGGCATGCATAAAACAAAAAAGGTAAGTCATTGGCATAAAATTAAATAACCCTCTTGTAAATTTTTAATCCATATAATTTCACACTATATCATTTCAATTTAACCTTCAATACCAATTTTTATCACAAGTTACAATGATAAGTCCTGAAATGCAACTTTTTTGTAGTGAAGAGATAAGTTCTTGTCCTCCAACTGACATTTTTTCCTTCAATACCTCCAGGTGAAATTATGTCACTTTAAACATGTCTATATAGGTTAATGAAAAATTATTACATGACCTCAATTTACAAACCCATTTTAATGCTTGTTTTCACTACTATTCAAGAGCGTGGAAACACTAACAACCAGTATTGTTAAAGTTGAAGAGGTAGTTGGAGAACTCTGTCTTCAGTGCTTCATGGCTAGAAACTAGTACTACCATAATGTTTATGATATTATATAACATCCAATCCAAGTTATTATCCTCCCATCATGCCTAATATAGATACCCACCACCTATTTTGGCCTCAAGAACACCTTTTATGTAATAATTGAGTACTTATATTAAGCTTCTCTTAGCTTCAAGAATATGAAATTCTTTACAAACAATGTCAATCGCATGAAGGTGGAAGATTATTTGGCACTAATAACCTAAAAAAAATTGTTAGTAAGTAATAAAAAATGAAATTTATATGCACTACCTAAAAAACAATAAAATTTGGTAAAATTAAATACATCTACATTTGATAAGTCAACATACCTTATAATATCAATTTAACAAACCACTAGGATCTGTTCTAATATTGATAGTAGTAAGAATAAATTCATGGTCTAACTCATGAACTTTCCATATATTTTTGTTTAATGGCCTCCCATGATATTTTACCAATTCAATATTTGTTGTAAGAACCAGATTTGAATAGTGCAGTATCTTCTTACGTTTTTCAAAGTATTCAAACAACCATTCATCTAAATTTTTTATAGGATATCACCAAAGATAATTTCTAGTGACAAAAATAGACACAATTTTAGACAATATTTTTAGATTATTTACCTCCTCAGTCTTATACACTTGGAAAACTCATGATCTTGCTTATTCCTCTTAGTTCTACACATGCCTTGCTTTTGCAAACCTCACAATTACTTTATCTTGTGCCCCCTAGCCTATATCTTAGTCTGACCATCCTTAGATTGATGATAAAAACATCCCATCTTACCTAGAATGATTAAAATATACTTATCTTATACCTCTTCAAGTTTTGATCCTGAGCCTACTCTCTTTCTCCCTAGACATTAATGTCTAAGACTGACATTAGCATTGAAGTTACTCTCTTGGCCCAATGTAAGTGTCCAATGCCTTAAAGTCATCTAATTTGAAAATGAAACATATTACAATGGTCAGCCTAAGTGATTTAATTTGATGTATCTCTTCATATGATTGGTATAAATACAATATCCATCCTCACTCATTCCTCACCAGCAATCAAACCAAAAGAGCACTCGAGAAGCACTCAAGTTAACAAAAACTATAATATTCTTCCCTATTATGATATCAATAAAAACAATAGCCTAATTACAGGTCTAAAGTACTAAATGAGCATTCATAAGGTCATATTTTCCAAGTTACAAGCTAGGCCTCTATTATACTTTCTTTACACATTGCATGATTCACACACAAGCTAACATGTAGGGGAGAACTACATAAGTCTAAGGCCCTCATTTAGAGTATTAGCTATGTAATAAAAGTTATTTGATAGAGATATTATTATGATTTATCTCAACACCATGTACCCATTAACCCATTTTTCCCAAAGGTCATATTGAATATGCAAAGCTAGAGTTTTTTCCATTTTACCAAGAATGGCAATCGATGACTCAAATTTGAATGCACAAAAGTAACGGTGAAGCCAAACCCATAAGCATCTAGGTGGTCATATCTTATTTTAGTGAGTATTACATACAGGATAGTAGCATTGAACACAAATATTAGCATCAACATAACTATCTTAGGCTAATGTAAGTGTCCAGAGAGCCAAAAGCACTTGATCTAAAATTTGACAATTGATCCAAAACAATCTTCCTACCTATTTCCCACCTATATTAGATCCAACGTTGTATTATCATTAGAAACAACTAAGTAATTTATTTTATTTCATTTATATATCTATCATAATTTTACTTTCCATTAATATCCTATCTTAGTTTTATAAATTCAACATATGGTATATCTGAGTTTAGCATATTAATTAGCATGTTATAGTTCTGATATTCACCTTTATGCCCTATCATTTCTATATTTTTAACCCCAACCACTAAAATAGGATACACATCCAAATTAGGGTTAAACATTTGGTGAACTTAATATTTTAATATCAAACCCTAGGCAACTTAGGGTTTTATAGTTTTTTCCTGATTATTGTACTCTATTTAAATTTTTGAAACTTTTTCATTTGTGAATCAATGGAAAATTGTGGTACAAAAACTTGATTCCAAATGGAAGATGAATAAGCATTGATTACTCATCTCAAAAATTTTAAAGGATGATAATATTAGTAAGGGATTAATAGATGCATCTTTATATGTTACAAGATATGAAATAAGCAAACAAGATCAAATAAAGGCTACCTCACCTAGTAATGGTGAATGTGTAGAAGGTGTTATAACTCATCCCACACTAAAACTTAATACATCTAATGGGGGCATGTATTATGTTTTCCAACATTTATTCCTATAAACTAATATCAATACATCTATTAATAACTTACCTATTGTTTCAACACAAATACATGCTTAAATGCATATTACTACTAAAAACATGTTTCCATCCCTTATGGTGACTACTCAAATTGTTAATCAAAATCCCATTGGGCCTATAGTTCAATCAGTTCTTCAATTTATAAAAACCTTTTAGAATAAGGTTAAAAACATTGAAAAAAGGCTTCAAAGTCCTCACATACCATAAATTCATAACATGTGGTTCATAACCCTCTTACACTTGATATCTATTTACGCCTTTGCTAACTAGATTTTTTGTACCTAAGTTTACATTTTATGATGGCAAGGGGGATCTTAAACAAAATATTATAACATATTACACAACATGTCTTGATTATGCTTCAAATGATAAATTTTTTACCAAATTATTTTCAAGGAGCCTCAAATCCTATGCTTTGAGGTGGTGTTATGACTTACCTCTTTAATATATGAAAGCATTCAAACCTCTTATAGATCATTTTTTTGGCACACTTTTCTATTAACATTACCAAAAAGGTTTCCTATGCTCAAATTGCAAAGATCAAACAAGGAACCAATGAATGAGTCAATGAACGTGTCTTGAGATAAAAGATGATGATAGCCAAAATGACCAATCCTATGGAAGATAAAGAGTTACAAGACATATTTAAAGAAATTTTGCTTGCTCATTTACATGAATTCATTATTTTCAAAAAAATTCAATCTTTTAATGACTTATACTAGGTTGTATGGGACCATGAAATGAAGCTTATGTCATTAAATAAGATTAAGTATGTGTAAAACACACTAGTTGCATCTACATATAGTACAAACAATTTAATTAAACTAAATTATGAGGTAAAACCTCCTAATCCTAAAAAGGAAATAACCACCATGGTTAACAAATTTTCATAATATCCTAATCAACTTATCCTACCTAATATACCAAGTAAATAGTTTACATGTTTACTTGAGCCTCATGATTAATTACTCCTATGTAGTAAGCTTATATCTCTCTCTCCTCCTATATAGGTTGATGTAAATATACATCTACATAAAGGATATGATGCAAATTCTTATTGTGACTATCACCAAGGCCCTAGTCATTTTATGAATAGATGTTTTATTTTAAATCATAAGATCGAGGACCTCATCAATGACCAATAAATTACATTTGATGATTCTCAAAATTAATTAGGTTCACAACCTAGTGATCACCATAAACAAATAATATTTAACAATACTTTGCAAGACCATTCCAAAAATGAACCAAAAGTTCAAATTGAATATAGTGCACATCCTTCTCCATTATATTATGGACACCCACTAGATGGGGTCATTAGTACTATTTTATTATTTTTCAAAATAATGGAGTTTTATTCCAAATTAAATAAACATGTCTAAGTAGGGTAAATCAGTAAATAATGTGCAATAATTAAGCCATTGATTTATGTAAATAGATTGTATTTTTGCCTTTTTTAAAAATAAATGAGAAAAAATATGACTTAGTTTATTTTGATTTGTTTAATTTGAGAAAGGGTCTAAGAATTTAGGTACATGACTAGGATAATGTTGGAAATAAGTTCTTGAACTTCATTTTTTTATTGGACAAGAGCACTGAAAATGAGACACCTTATTGTTTGGCATTGTAGTCCTTTTCTAGTGCTATTGTCTAGGTGATCTAAGTTTTTTGGGTTATGATCGATAGGTCTTTATTACCCTGTCAATGAAATATCAAAGCCTAAAAGTCTATGGAGATCATTATGCATCTATTTTAATCTTCAAAACCCCTAAGAGCTCTTTGTGCTTAAACTTGAAAGGAAAATTTGAGAAAAAGATAGAATGGGTTAGTGTGTAAAGGATACATTGGATTCACTTCACACCCTATGTGTCAGCATGTTGCCTACATACTAGTACTCTGAGGAGGGATCAAGCTAATGTAGCTCTCCCATTGAAGTTATTGGTGCAATTTATGTATGAAAATGCAACTAGATTTGAAACTATGTGTACTTAAAATTTATATGGATTGGTGTAAGAATTTGAATAAGCTTGGAATGATATTAGAAGGTTGTATGCAAAAAATAGGGAAAAGTGATTGAGTGTACTTACTTGTATTCTTGCTTCTCTCTTGTAAATGAGTGCCAACCCTTATAAATGGACTTTGAATGGCATTTTATAGGGAAATTAATGATCATGGATTAAATGAATTCACATTAAACTGACATAAATTAGGATAAGTATCTAGGAGAAAATGGCTATTAAAACCTATTGTGTACTTGGATAATAGCACCATAAATATGGCACCCTAAGTTTCAGCACTCCTATCCAAGTTAGCCACTATTCTATAAAGGGAATGAGACCTAGGGGGATGGATCTAGGCCTAAAAGAGCTATCTAAGTCTATAATGGTTAAGTCTAGAAGGCTTTAGATGACTGGGAATCAGTGAAATAAAATCCTAAAGGAGTTGGACAAGCAGGTAGGAAGACCTATGGATTAGGTGTCTTTAGCCATACCCAAATAGCCAAATTTTACATGTTATGACTATATTTCCTCCCCTATATTCTAGTGATGCAACAAAGTAAAATACTAATATAAAGGGAAAAAATAGAAAGCAAACTTGAACTTACCTACAAAGGTGAAGCCCATGAAGCTTGTGTGATGCTGAAAAATGTTAGATAGTGCATAGAGAGCACATTATATAAGAGTGAATATATGAAATGAAACAAAGAGTAGATCAGGTCTTATCATATCTGATATAAAATAAGAACATACAAAAGCTGAGTAAAATAAAAAGGAAGGGAAAGAAATTAATACACCTCACCAAGTATGTGAACCGATATAAAACCTATTGTGATCTTGAGTAAGGTTGAGTAATACTAAATTATGTTAGAAGATAATGTACCAAAATTTATATCATGAATAGAGTTGAGTGCTTAATTCCCCAAAAAGTGGCTCAAGAATATAAAGGTTGACCCTTTGGTTCCATCATCACCTATTGAGTGAAGCTATATGATCATGCATGTGATAATTGATGTCTAGACTATGTGTTTAATCCCTCTGAATAGGTGGCTCAAGAATACAAAGGTTGGCCCTTTGGCTCCATCATTGCCTTATGAAGTGAAGCTATAAAGTGATACTAGTATAGAATAGATGTCATATGAGATGATTCATAGAGCTCATATATGTTTTGAAAATATGACAATGTGGCATGGATAACCTAATGTATGTTGGAAACTAGGCTACTTTTAGCCATTTTGAAAGATAGAGATTAGGCTTATATGAAAGCCACTCTGAAACTGATGCATTAGGCTTATGTGAAATCCAACTCAAGAATTTAAGAATTTTAACTTGTATGAAAGTTCAACTTGAAAAAGATGCCAACCACCTATAGATGGAGTAAGGCATGTAACTTCTGAGAATGCCTTGGTAATAAACTAAACTCAAAAATAAAAGAAGACCAATGTGCCATGTACATTACCCCCAATCACTAGTGTTTGAAACATGGATTCTGATCTAGAAGTTATGTTAACTACCTAATTTGAAATTGGAAGTGAGATCCATCATGTCATGTATGATACCACCCTATATCTAGATTCCCTAAGAAAACTATACTAAAATGTTGATTTTGACTCATTTAGATGTGCAAAAACTATAGCTGAGCTAAACTTTTTGCCTGTTACTAGAAAACTTGGGTGTTTTTTTACTTTGAAAAGAACACCAAAATGATGAAATGCTTGTGTTTGGTGTTGTTATCCATTTTTGGTGCTATTATCCTATGCTAAAATTGGTTGTTGATCTAGAATTATCATTATTTTCTATTTTGTTCTGACTAGTTTGACCTCTAAATTCTAAACTAGGTGATCTAAATAATGTTGTTTTGATTGATAAGAGATTTGATCTTTGTTACAAAACCCTTATTTATTTCCCCCTCTTCTAAGGGTAGGAATTATGGAACCTAAAATGACTTCCCTTAGAAGAAAAGAGTCCTATAAGTGTGTTATGTCACATAGATGCATGATATAGCAATGATATTTGACAAGATATCTCTAGATATAGCAATTTTTATATTGAGATATTTTTAGATCAAAATGGGTATGCCTAGATAGATATAACAATGTAAAATCATATGCAATGTACTAAATTAGAACTATAAATGTTAGATGTTAGTTATTAGTAGTCAAGGAGGGATGGATCATGATGTCTATCATGGCATCCAAGAAATTGAGGTAAACGCATGATATGGATCATTACATTGAAAACAAGGATAAGTAAGTAAGCAAGGATCAATAATAAATAAACATATAAGGTTGGTTAAGGGGCCATGAAAACAAGGGACATGGGCACATGTCACTCAAACTAGAAAGCAAGCATACAAGGTAGGTGCAAATGCCACATATACATACAATTTGAAATAACAAAATATTGGCATGAGGGCTATAGGCACATAAAAGAGCACAAGCAAGGGACATTGGAAAATGTCCAAAGGTACACAGACATCAATAGAAGCAAAGGACATTGGAAAATGTCCTAAGGCACACATAAGAAATAAAACTAGAACTGGAAATGCAATCACATCTAGCTATGCAAAGTAAGAAAGGAAAGCATGTAAAAACTAGAAAGGTACAATCACATCTAACTAATCAAAGCAAGAGTTAAAGTATACGAGACACATTTAGTAAAATACTAGAGGAAATACATAAGTGCAAGATACTAGTGAGTGTCGATATGGTAATCTATGTAATCTAGTAATTGATGTATGTCAACATGATAACTTGAGTGTGTGGTGTGAGAATGGCATAACCTAGATGGTGTAGTCATGTAGGATATTCCCCTAGTGGGAAGATGCATCAATGTGCATTTCTACTATAGAAGTAGGATGCCCCTCTCAATGAGTAGAATGAAGCAATCATGGAACTAGAAATCACTGCACACACTCAAAGAAGATCAACTGAAGTATGGTAATGTAGATAATCAACAAAAAATAGAATAGAATAGAAAATATAATTCTAACATAGTAGTATAAATGTAAAACATGGATTATGACTACAATCTAAATGTTTTTGGTGTTTTTTAATTATTTGAATGTTTTTGTATTTTGAAATTTTGTATTAGTTTTGTATAAGTTATGTACAATCAATCAAAAGAGATTATGTATAAGTAGGCTAGGATAGGATGATACTAACTAATGAGTCTTGGATGAGATTCCCTGTCATGGTGTCATGTATCAAACAAAGGTATCATGTGTGATTGTGAAGCATGATGGAAAGTCTGAGACTGTGATTTTAAAAGTTGTGTGCATTATAACTATTCTAATATCTCTAAAGTATAAATTGAATGTGAGATTCCTATATAACTCTAAGAAGTGGATGTAACTATACAGATCTTAGGGACCCATCTAGAAGTAGAAGAATCTCTTTGAACATGTGTTTTATGTGTATATACATGAGATCTCAATGAAACTGCTCTAAGTATGAATACTATAGTTGGAAGATTTATAAAATATTGAAGCTATAGATGTGTATGAACCCTTTATACTGGTGATGGATGCCTCAACTATGTTTAAATATGTACCAGAGGAAGAATGATAACTAGTGGGGAAACTAAAACTGGTGGAGAAGTTAGAATTGGTGACTCTAAGGTAGATGGATCTAAAGTGGGTAGTGGTAACTCATACAAAACTCTACCAATTGTAATAACCTGATTAGAATGAATGAATTTCATGCATCTGTGAACTATGGATGGTACTACTCAAATTTGTTGAATCCATGGGTGACCAAGTGACATATCAAAAACTCTTGCACTGGGAACTATAGTGAAATGTGTGGTCATATGTATTGGACCAGTCTATAAAGGAAGTACAATCTCACCTAATGAACTCTATATGTGCCCACTGAATTCATTGATAACTATATCTATTAGGGTGATATCTTGCTCTAAATATCCCAAATGCTATAATAATGTAATGGTAAACATGTTGACACTCAAACCATTATCAATGAAAACATTATGAATGGGATGATTATGAATATGTGCTCAGATAAAGAGTGCATTATAATCTAAATTATCCTCCACAATCTCTTGATCTGAGAAGGATATCAAAGTTATGGCTAGAACTCTAGACTCATACACACCGATCATACCACTCAAATGATGAGATTCAATTGGAGGTGCCTGCTATGTAACTGGTAGTATATGTGCATGATATGCATGGTGAACCCCTCATGTGTCCCCTTTATCTTATTTTGAATGTTGTGGAAATATATTTGAGAAGATTTTCAAAGCTTTATCCCTATGTTGGTTTTTCTTGTGGATGCTCAACTAAAGTGCCAAGATCAAGTAGGTTGTCATCTATCAAGTCATGTATCTTATGTCTCAAACTGATGCATCTATTTGTAGTGTGGCTTGGTGACCTATGGTAATCATAAAATGCCTATTAATCATATCCCTTGCGAAGAGGTTTGGTTGGATCAACTTCATGAATAAGAGGGAGAGATATGATATTACAATCCAAAAGTTGTTGTAAAACCCTGGTTGGAGGAATCAGAAGATGTGAGAAAGTATGCCAAGGGGGTGCTAATAAAATTATATGTTGAGGAGGCTCTAAAGTTGCATTTACTATAGGTTGATTATGCCCTTTTGTATCATTAAACTTGACCTTATATGGGACTTCTCTATTACTCTTATTAATTGTGTCTAGAATGCTTATATACTTGAGTTTGCCTATTTAAATGACTTTCATTTCTCTTTCCTTTAGTGTATGACATAATTCAGTGAAGGAAGAGAATATTTTGAACATAATAGATTTCATGTAATGTTGGTAGAAGATAATATTCGAAGAGGTCCTATAACTCCTAATCCTATCATGGGATTAGTCATCTTAGCCAAGATGGTCTTGTACTGAAGAACATAGTTTGTGAGATGCTTATTTGGTCATTGTTTCTATTGAGAAATTTGAGCATATGAAACCTTATCACCAATGTTAATGTTGAAGTATTCTAAGAACATGTCAGCTAAAGGATTGAACGCATGAACCAACTGATTTGGTAGACTATAAAACCATTGTAAAGCATAATCCTTAAGCCTCTATGAAAATAACTTGGTAAGTATCTAGTCATTGGGTACATAAACCAAGCATGTTGTGTGAAAAGCTCTCAAGTGTGTCTCTAGATCACCCTGGCCATCATAAATGGTAAGCTTGGGTTAACCAAAACCTTGTGGCAAGGGTGTAGAATCAATTTGATGTACCAATGGTGTATGCAGAAGAGCAAAAGAATTCAAAGCCTACGTAGGTCCAGTGGTACCTTGCTCAATATGTTGTACCTTGGATTGAAGAGATTTTCTCTTTTACAATCATTGCCACATCAGGAGATAAGGATGTCCTAGCTATAGCTGGTGACATTAAAGAAGTTTGGGTTGCTATAGGTTGTTGTTGAGACATAGTTGTCCCCATAGTGTCATTTTTAATTGGTTGCTCTATGATTTGAGAAGATTAACCCGTATTAAATTTGTGTTGTTCTTCTTGTAAAATTCTAAGCATGTCATATTGCATATATGGATGTTTGGTTAAGAGTTATTGAAGTTATCTTTTATCAGTTTCATCAAAACTTGTATATTGGGCCATTGTTAAAGTAGGAAAACAATGTGAAATGTGTTTGAATGTTTTGCAAAAAGTTTTAATAGGCAATGTGCCAGAAAAGGAAAGTATTGAATTTAATAAATGCAAAGTCCTGAAAATAGCTAATTGGAATTTGTATAAAAAGGATACGGAGCTCTTAAACATGTAAGGTGATACTGCAAAAAGCAAAATATGAGCTATTACATACAACTAAAGATTTTTCAAAAATATTTTTACAAAATAATATTTTTGAATTTAAAATTGATATTTTTAGTTTCATATGCAACTAAAAATTCTAGAAAATGAGTGGAAAAGTAATGGAAAATAACTAGGAGCTAGTTAATACAACTAGAGACTATTGAATGAATTTTTAAAATTAGTATGATAATTTTAAATTTTTGATATGAATTTATAGAAAATTTATAGAATTTTGCTTGAAAAATTTAGGAAAAACCAAAAAATATTTCTAAAATCAGTAATATATTTTTCTTAGTGTTTGGAATGTTTTTGTATGCAAAAAGGACCTAGTATGTGCAAACCAGGGTTTTTATAAAATATATTGAGAAATTTATAATTAATTTGTAGATTATTATTTTTAAATATAGGAAAAATCAAGAAATTATAATCAAAAATTAAAAATAAGTTATCCTGGTGTTTATAGGGTTTTTGTGCAAAAATTTGAAGTAAGTCAGGTTCACTAAATGTTTTATTATTTTTTTAGAATAATGGAGTTTTATTCCTAATTAAATAAATAGGTCTGAGTAGGGTAAATCATTAAATAATGTGCAATAATCAAGCCACTAATTTATGTAAACAAATTTTATTTTTTCCTTTTTTAAAAATAGTAATAAATAAGAGAAAATATGACTTAGCTTATTCTAAGTTGTCTGGTCTGAGACAAGGTCTAAGAATTAAGGTATAGTACTGGGACATTTTCAGAAATAGGTTCTTAAACTTCAATTTTTGATTGGATAGGAGCACCAAAAGTGGGACACCTACTATTTGATGTTGTAGTTCTTTTTTGGTGATGTTTTCTAGATGATCTGAGTTTTCTATGTTCTGATCAGTAGGTCTATGTCACCCTCTTAGTGAAATATCAAAGCCTAAAAGTCTGTGAATCTTGTTGTCCATCTATTTTAATCTTAAAAATCCCTAGTAGCTCTTTGTGTTTGAAATTGAAAATAAAACTTGAGAAAGAGAGAGATGAGGTTAGTGTGTAAAGGATACGTTGGTTGCACTTCACACCTCATGTGTGGGCATGCTTCCTACATACCAATACTTTGAAGAGGCATCAAGCTAATGTAATTCTCCCATTGAAGTGCTTGGTGCAATTTATGTATGAAAATGTAACTAGATACAAAATTGGGTGTACTTTAGATGGCTTAGGATTGATGTGAGGGTTTGAATAAGCTTGGAATGATATTGGAAGGTTATATGCAGAGAATAAAGAAAATTTCTTGAGTGTACTTACTTGTATTCTTACTTCTCTCTAGTAAATGAGTGTCAACCATTCTAAATAGACTTTGAATGGCCTTTTATATAGAAATTAATGATCATGGGTTAAATTAATTCATATTAGTCTAACATGAATTAGGATAAGGATCCAAGATAAAAAGACCATTAAAACCTATTTTGTACTTGGACAACAGTGCTAGAAATAAGACATCATGGGTTTTAGCACTCCTATCCAAGTTGGGTATTGTTGTCTAGATGGAACGAGACCTAGGGGGATGGATCTAGGCCTAAAAGAGATGCTTGAGTCTATAATGGTTAAGTTTGGAAGGTTGTGGATGATTGGGAATCAGTGAAAGAAAAGCCTAAAAGGGTTGGGCAAGCAAGTAGGAGGACCTATGGATTAGGTGTCTTTAGCCATTCTCAAATAACCAAATTTCACATTTTATATGACTATAGGTACTTACATGAGACATATACCTCCAATGGTTCACAAACCTTCCATTTCCTTTTATGATAGTAAAATTAAGGATGATGACTCTGATCTTCATTCTCTATTCCTTTGAGCATACCTTGATAAACACCCCATATACAGTGTTATGATTGATAATCTTGTAAGCAAAAATTTTGCACCATGACATTACTTACACATTTGGGTTATACTCATCAAGATTTACACCCCTCTACTAGATCAATTAGATCATTCAATGGTGCATCCCATAATTTTCTTAGTAAGATTGATCTACCTTTACAAGTCAGTCTTACACATGTGGTTACTACCTTCTTAGTTATACCTTATATAATCATCTTTGACCTATTGTTGGGATGACCTTGCATACACACTCTTTGATAAGTACCTTCTATAGTTAATGGTGTGTTAAGTACATTCATGTCAATCAGGTAATTATAATTTCTACAATTCCATATGAGTGTCATCTCAAACAAGAGAAAATCATACCCAGGTAGTTAATTATTGAGCATGTTAAGGTTAATACACCACAAAAGGGTAAGCAAGAAGCAATCCCCTTTACTAGGTGGCCAGTAATTGAGAGACATTTACATTAGAGACAGATAGTGGGTTCCATAAAATCCTCATTTTCTATGCACCATATTCGGATACCTAAAGCACCCAAACATGTTCTTACTATTATTATTACAAAGAAACCATAGAGTACATAGAAATGTGTTCCAAGAACCCATATTCCTTATATTGGTACTTCACGACACTAGAGACCCATTATACATAAGCCAAGCATCATAAATACTATAGTGACAGATATTGCACCTATAAATGCTCCTTGGTAATATAATTGGTTTCATGCACTAGGTTCTAAGTGGGGATATATACCTATGATCATCCTTTGGATGATATCATAGGATGATCTTTCCTCATCATCAAAAATAGCAAAAAAATCAAAAAACATTAAAAAAACCAAAAACACTTTCAGCATTTACATGTTCTAGTAAATCCTTAGCATTTATATGTTAGTTCCATGTTTAGGACTACCATATTATTTACTCCTAAATACATATATATACATGCATACATAGATACATGATACACTAATGGATTTTGGGCCTTCCCTCTACTCACATAATCAAGATATTGGGGGCATCCATCTTATACATTATTATACATAGGTTATATGATTTAATGCTCACTCTACACTATCATTTTGAACTTACATATGTACTTACACATGCCTATTATCCAAGATTATACATTTCACAAGGTACTTGATATGTTATGTACTTGAAATTTCTTGCTAACACATTCAATCCTTGAGAACCTATGACTTGTTTATGTTGGTTGATTTTTGCTTTCCTTTGCACACTTCCTTGAGTGTTTTATCTTACTATTATCTTGATTTTTAGAGCATTTGAATATCATCCATTGTATGTGTTCCATGTGCCTATTATTACCTTCTTAGACATTTGAATATTTCATTATTTTCCTTTATGTACATTTAAATAAGTCATGTTCTTTTGATTTCATAGCATTTAAACATGCCCCTTATTTATGGTCTCCTTCAATCATTGCCTTTTGACTTGATTTTGAGTGATATTGTGTGTGTACTTGTTTGATTATTGAGATTATATTATTATTATCTAAACATTTCCATGATGTTTATCATGCATCTTAGGTCCACATGTGATCACATTGGTTTTATGCACTTAAATGTTACATCTACCTAGACATATTTCCTTCTATATGTTACATGGTTACATTCATATATTTATGGTTGTCTCACCCTTTTGAGGTGAGATAAATACCAGGTACTATCTTTCCCTCACCTCAAATAGGGGGAATATTAGTGGGGACATGTCATGGTGACTTGGATTCCACATTTTTCATAGTTTCTAGATTATAGTGGAGGCATGTTTTGGAAGTATGTTCTCAACATTCACATAGTATATGGAACTTGCACCAGTTTGTAAATTTAGTGGGTGCATGTCATATGGATATAACTTCCACATATTCATAGTTTTAGATTAAATTGGATTCATTTTTTGGAATCATGTTCTCTACATTCATTTAGTATGGTACTTATAATTCACAAATTTAGTGGGGGTATGCTTTAAAAGCATGTTCTCCACACCTACTCAGTTTTTAGCATCTCCAGTTTACATTAGGGGCATGTTTTAGAAAGATGTCCTCCACATTGATACTTATATTAATTTCATATTTATCCATATATAGTGGGGGCATGATTGGGAAGCATGTCCTCGACACTTACATAGTTTTTTGAATTGGCCAAAGCACATATTTTTATGATTTGGATATACATTTGTGGTAGAATTCTATACATGATACCATTATTATACACAATTTTAGCATGATAAATATCTAAGGTTAATATGTTATGTAACATGTGACTAATATTGTAAAATCCAAATCAATTTTAGATTCTAAAACTATTACATGTACTGATACCTTGTGAATTTTTATGAACTTTAGTGAGCCAATATACTAAAATAGTTGGTTAACCTTTTGGTATGGTTGAGGTATTTAAATCACTAAAATATAAGGTGAATATTCTATAAAACATGTGCCTAATATTGCAAAATCTAAATGAAATTTATATTTCAAAACTATTGCACTAATTGATACCTAGCGAAGTTTTACAAACTTTAGCGAGCCAATCTACTATAGTAGTTAGTTAACCTTTTGGCATGGTTGCGATGATTAAATCACTTGATATTTTAAAAAATTTAGTTTATAATTGATCATCCAAACTCACCAGATTATGAGTATCATTGGGTTACATAGTTAAGTTATTTTCAACTATCAAGTGGCAACTCAATTTTACTCCAAAGTTGGGGGCATGTGCCTCTCTCTCTCTCTCTCTCTCTCTCTCTCTCTCTCTCTCTCTCTCTCTCTCTCTCTCTCTCTCTCTCTCTCTCTCTCTCTCTCTCTCTCTCTCTCTCTCTCTCTCTAAATATATATATAGGATATGTACACTTTAAATAATTATCTATATTTATTCTAATCTCAGTTTTAGAGCCTTACAATGATACATATTTTGCAAAAATAAATTTCCAATAGGCAAGGAGATTACATCAATACACAAGTATACTCCTAAACCTTGTTATTTTAATTTCAATCTATTTTAAGTACTTTTGATCCAAATTATATGCACTAATTATACACTATAGCATGCTCTTAGTTGTAGATTAGTCACTAATAAAGCACTCAAATTCAACTCAAGCAAAGACAAGGTGTGTATACACACCTAGATACTTATTCCTTTCCTTTACTAGATTGAATGGTCAGGGAAAATGTAGATGATATATTATGATTATGTAGTACCTTAGTCTTTTACACTTGTCAAACTCATGACCCTAGTTGTTCTTATTATTTCTACACATGTCTTACTTAGGCAAGCCTCACATATGCTTTATATTCTATCCCTTAACCTATCTCTTAGTTTGACCAACCTTATATTGATGACACAAACATCCCATCTTTCCCAAAATGATTAAAATTTACTTATATTACACCTCTATTAGTTCTAAGTTTGAGCTTGCTCTCCTTCTCCCTAGACATTAATATCTAAGACAAACAGTAGCATCTATGTTATTGTCCTAGCCTGATGTAAGTGTATAGTTACCTAAATTCATCCATTTACAACTAAAATGTATTATAATGGTTGATATAAGTGATTTAATTTTATTTATCTCCTAATAATATTGGTATAAATATAATGTCAACCCTCACTCATTCCTTACCTAACAATAAGACTAAAAGAGAACTGAAGAAGCACTCAAGTTACCAAAAGCTATCCCATACTACCCTATTCTAATATCAATCAAAGGAATAGCATAGCTATAGGTCTAAAGTACTAAAGGAGAAATCATAAGGTCATATTTTCTAAGTTACAAGTTAGTTCACTGTTGTACTTACTTTAAACATTGCATGATTCTCACACAAGCCAACACATAGGGGATAACTACATGAATTTGAGACCCTATTATGGATTATTGGCTATGTAGTTAGTTCCTTTTTATAGTGGGATAAATTTGGGTTAGATCAACACCATGTGCCCACTAACCCATTTTTCCCCAAGGTCACATTGAAGATGTAAAGCTAGGATTTTTACATTTCACCAAGAATGGTAATCCATAATCTAAATCTCAATATACTAAAGTGAAGGTGAATTTAAACCCAAAGGAATCCAAGTGATTATGTCATATTTTATCAAGTATTACATATAAGACACTAGCATCAAACCCAAACATTAGCATCGATGTAACTATCCCAAGCTGATGCAAGTGTCCAAAGAGCCAAAGGCACCGGATCTAGAATCTCGTGATTCATCCAAAATTGTTTTCCTACCTACTTCTTATTTGTATCAGATCCAACATTGTATTAGGATCATAAATAGATAAGTATTTTATTTTGTCATTTTTATATCTAGCATAGTTATACTTTCCATTAATAGCATTTTTTAGTTTTCTAAATTCAGCAAGTGGTAAATCTAAGTTTAGCATATTAATTGGCTTAGTATAGATATAATATTCACCCTTGTGCCCTATCATTTTTATATACTTAACCCTAACCACTAAAATAGGATCCACATTTTAAAAAGGTGTTAAACACTAGTGTGATATCAATATTTTATCCATTTATGACTGGGGAAGTCAATTTTTTCTTTTCCTCTACACACAGACATAAGTAGTAATATGTTCCCTTTTCATTGTCCTCATTAGAAATACCTAAAAAAACATGCCCTGTATCAATATAGATAATGAGTATAAATAACTTAATCTATTATCTTTTAATGGCATTGTCAAGATAGATAATGTAATAAATAGTACATAATGATTATTATTCTATCTGGTTGAACTAGATTAGATAAATGATCAAAGTTATGTGATGATATCATATATGTAAGTTGTAATGTTGGTGGAACCTCATATGAATTAGAGGTTTAATGTTCCATTCATCCACCCACTCTTTTGAATCACATTCATTCTAAATAGATTCCATGCATACAAAATAAAAACATGCCAAGTGTCTCATATGAATAGTCTTAAAACTTTCATTTGAGCTATGAAATCAGTGGAGATCACTTGATCCTATTACAATCATAAAACCCTCATACTTTTCCAAGTTTTCTTCCATCAACAACCATAAATATATATGAACACTAGAATTTTCTTGAGCACCATAGCCCATTTTCTCATTACACCATTCAACAATTATTGTTGCATTAGTCAAAATAGCACCATATTTGAACTTCAACTCCTCTAATAAAATGGCTCTTTTTACACATGATCTAGCATCATCATGCTCTCATTTTCCATTGTCAGCCTTAATGAAACTCCAAATGTGTTCTACACTAGTAATTTCCATCCTTCTCAATCGATAAAGCATCTATACATTCTTGAATCGTGATGTGCAATTATTTGACCAAATTTAATGTTGATTGAAATTAATGTTCCTCTTAGTCAAGTATCCATAGAAATTATCAAAACAACCTTGCATGTAATTTGTAAAATGTGATTGATCATCACTAACATAGAAATGGTACTTTTTTGATATTTTTTTATCTTTCTTTATACTATTAGGTGCATGCATGAATGTTATATGCATGAATATGAGAACTTTTAATGAGTTGTAATATTGTGACTAAACTTCCATTTGTGGTTTGAACATGTAATTATCATCAAAATTGAATAATATAATAATATAACCAAGTGGGAATGTATCCTTTCATATCTTTATATTTTCATCCAACCATTTAACCCTGTGAGTGTGCCTTGCATACTCATAAATAATTTACTCTTTTAATTTGACCATAAATTCTAAAACATGTATATGTCTTATAACAAGCTCACACCTTTTAGATTCTTTACCATCTTTTACTTGATAAGTCATAGATTTTTATTTTCTCAAACAAAATAATTCATGTCCAATAGCACTTGTACTCTCCTCATTGATACATTTTTTTAATTTTGGCAATCCACCATAAATGCTACAATTTTCATCCAAACATGATTTGTTATAAAAGATCTATCCATCTAGTTTTTCACAAAAAATGGTTGGAATAAATTTCATGGCTGATTTTGATGGAAATTCTATGCCACATTCCTAAAAAATGTTTTTAATATGTAAAGTACAATGTATATGGTGAAAAACATCATAGTTCACTAAAAATTCAATGTGTTGCCTACAATAATAAGTGGTGCATATGTAATTTATTTATACATAAAATGGTTTGGCCATCTCAAAATATCTTCGCCTAATAGAAATTTATGTATATTTTATCAAAAACATAGATTATAATTATGTTTGGGTCATATCCAATAAATTTTTTAGATGCAATTCATGATTACAAGAACCAACTCATCTTTTAACTACATCTCTTATATTAGGTGAAACTCTTGTATTGTCTTTCCAAAACTATACAAGTAAATATTTGAGAGCATCAACTATAGCCTTATACTTTCAAGGAATTTTACTAGATAATGCCCAAATCTTAGTGGTAGTGGCATGTTTAAGTCTTTGGTATCTTCTAATTGCTTTCATTAATGTTATTCTATTTATGTCTAGTGCTCAACTAATTTTTAAAATCAATCAGTTTTTCCCATTTGAACACTAACTGCACATGATGTAATTATTCATGAGGCAGCATTATAATCTTTGTTGCATGATTTTAGGCCTATAATATGATATATATCATGTATATTTTCAACAATTTCATTCTTTTCATCATTCATGTTAGATGTTATTAGCCTTACGGTGTACATTATAGGTCTCATCTTAATAAATTTCATCAATGAAATAAATGTTTAACATTTTTACTATTAAAATCTAATTTATCAAATAAATCATCCTAAATTTTTTTAGCTAGTCTTCTTGAATGGAAATTAGACATTTAGTTATGCATTAGTTTCAAAATGTTTTCATCAACTTCAATTAAGTACTTGCCTTTTCTATGCACAAAACTTGGAGGTGTTGTTAATGGTGGAATTTTTTGAGAGGGTGTTTTAAAATCATTATATCCACTAAGATTTTATTCATTTTTAGTTTTTTCAATCATCTAAAATGTCATTTTAATGAAATGAGTGTCACTTGAGACCACTTTATCCTTAACTTAGACTTATACCTATCTTAGGGCCTCTCTTGATCACTTTCCATATTTTATACAAGTCCAATTAATTCCCTAATATACTAAAAGTAGCTATCAACCTTCACTTAGGTACCCAAGTCCCTTTTCCACCCATTCTTACCACTTGGACATTAGCACAGTGCTTTGGATAGTAGTTCACTATGTTATTGGTAAAGGTGGATAATTAATGTCCCCTATCTCTTTTTACCTCCAACGTATATCTTTTTATTTCTCAAATCACCTTAGGGTTGGCCTAGACCCATTTCATGTCTTGATAAGCACCAGAATGATATATATAGACCAATTTCATTAATTTATCCCTTAGATAGAATCAAATGTAAATACTCATAAACAAACCCAAAAATAGCTATGAAAATCAAGGTCATTAATCCCTATTATGCCTTACTTATAGATACACCCATCTACAATAGTCCAAAGCTCAGATTACTCAATAATATATCAAGGTTAAACATTTGTAACATATCTTTTATCTAACTTATTAATATACATGCTAAGGATTTAATCCTTATAATATGACTATTTGAGGATTTGATAATATTCCATGTAAATTTTTGGGGTAAATAACACTAAACCTTACATTGGGACCTAGAACACTACCTACAACATGTGAAGTCATTCCCAATGATCTTAATTACAATATTTTTCTTGGGAAACCTTGGATTCATGATATGAATGTAGTACCCTCAAATTTACATGCATGTTTAAAGTTTATTTACATAGGTTTTATATATTCATACCCTATGGATCATGAACCATTTAAATATTGTCAAAATACAGAGCCTTCACACAACTATATTCCTCAAATGGCTTTTACTACATCACCTATACAATATACTATTTAGAGTTCATGTATGACTCCATCAGACAACTCATAAGTATATGATAATATATTCACTCCTCTATTTACATCAAACTATTTTTAAAAATGGGATACATAGGACAAGGCCTCAAAAAACATGAACAAGGAATTCTTAATCTTATTGAGGCATCTGATCAAAAAGGTAGACAAGGAATCAGATATAAGGATAACACATCTAATGCTAAGTCTTACCACCATGATTCTCAACATATAGTGTTTGTCCACCCATTACATGAACAAATAATATAGTAAATCACATATTTGCACTCTTAGTTATTTACCCTGACCTTATTGATGATATCGTTTCTCCAAATATACCCACTTTTGATGAGTTCTCTAACAATGAAGCTCTCTTAGAATTCTTAGGGGTATATGAGGATATCCCTTCCTTACATCATAAAAATAGGTTTCTTAATTCCACAAATTCCCATGCATACTTTGGTGATAACTCAGACATTTTAGATGATATTCCAACCAACACAGATGGAACCATATCTATAGCATCTTACACCGTCGAGCAATCTACATTACTCAATGAAGAGATAATTGAATTCAATTATGGCACAAACATTAATCCTTACATAATATTATTGGTTGTTTCCTTGAATAAATAATAAGATATATATATTTAACATACTTTAAAGGACTTCCCTAAAATCTTTGCTTAGGCCTATTATGATAATCTACGCATAGATCTTTGCTTAGGCCTATTATGATAATCTACGCATAGATCTTTGTATTTACAAAGTCACCTTATTATATTCAAAATTTACATTAATCATTTTTATCCTAAGTCCTTTATACTTGCTCTCAAACCAAACTTAATATTTTATAAAATGCAAAGATCAATCATGATCAAATACCCACATCTCAATATATAACACACATTTGATTGGAGGACCTAGATCAAACAAAGCAAGATTAATCACTATAAATTCAAGTAGTGGTCCCCAGCTTAAATCTTGGGTAGGTTTAGATGATCAATGTTATGTGTTACAATATACACATTCGATCAATGGATCAAAATCAATGATGACTTTTCAAATGAAGTTTTGAGCTCCCATGATATTTCCAAGTAGCACAATTACAAAACCCAGTATAAAGTGCCTAAAAGTACGAAGCAATCAACACATGGCACGTGTAGAGTGTAGAATAAACCAAAAGATGACAAGTGATAGGCTTACAGATAGACCTCATAATTATGTTAAAATTGATGGTCACGTGATCATCAAAGATGTTCTTATGGATGACAAATTATGGTTGCAAAAATGTCAATCTTAACATAGTAAACAGCCTTAGTTATGTGTTTAAAATTGATGGTCATGTGACCATTAAAGACATTCCCATGAATGTCAAATGATGATCATGAGGACATCAATTTTAACATAGTAAACTAGGATCCAAATTTTAAAAGGAAATGGTCATTTTTGGATAGTGATGAATAAAATGACCCAGGATGCCATATAAATACCATGTCAAAGCTACATGAGTCAAATGGGCTAAATCAGGGACCCTATAAACCTGGGAAGGCAAAAGAGAGCCTAAATCACCATCTATGTAAAGTAATTAAGCTATTGTCCATTGAAGCATTGTTTATCTTTAAGTTGTTTGAAGATGGGACCATGCCTGTTAGGGCAACATTTGAGAACAATGAAGACCCTACAGTAATTATAGAACACATCATTAGCTAGTAGGCCTTAAGTCAGGTGAAATAGGAATATTCCTATTGTAACTAGCATTGTATAATATTTTAAAATATTATATTATTATTATAAGCATGTGAAATTTAAAAGATCACATTGTATATAGGTTAGTTCATTAGAAAAGATCATTTGTTCCAGAATATAATAGAAAGGACAGTTGTCCTATACACATGTTCAAATATAACTTGATATGACTGATCGACATGCTTCCTTGAATCTTATAAAAGGATCATTGTCAATTGTCAAAAGGAAGGAGTTCTTAGAACCAAATTACTTTGTAAACTAAGATTAATTAATATAAGCAAGGAATTCTATAAAGATTGTCCAGTATTTGCTTGTGTGAGGTGCTACATGATTTCTCTCTCAGTTGTTTAGTTTCACTTTTAGATTTGAATGGTTCTTATGGATTTTGGATGTGTATCTTGAATGAAAAATTGCTAATTTATGTCAATTCTAGAATAGTTGAAAGTTCTTAGGCTTATTTCATTTTCTACACTTCTTTTGCATTTGGGCTAATGTTGTTTGCTTGTAGAAGTGAATCTCTAAACTGACCTTGATTCTTATTTGCATCATCTTATACCTTCCATATAATCTTTCCAAATGTATGTTTTTATTTGGTATTAAGTTTTTTTACTTCATACATTAGTTAAATGCATGTTCATATGACTTTTGAACTTTGTCATAATGTCTGTAACAAAGACTAGCAACATCTTTCTTTCTACCCTACCCTTCTTTTTGCCTCTTTTTTAACCTAATCACTTTAGATTAATTATTATTATAAATATCCATATTAGATTAGTCTTAGATTAGTTCTTGATCATAATTCACTACTCTTAGCATAGATGCTTCATACTTTGCATAGATATACTAATTGGCCATGGTGGCTCCCAACCACCAACTAATATAAATATTGTAAAATAGTCATTTGTTATGTCTATATTCCACTAAAATATAATAGCATTATCACAACCCATAACTCATGCACTGAACTCCTAGAATTATAAAATGATAAGTGTTTTTTAAACACTCTGGAAACCTTTGGTGCACATTTAGGCTCCAATAAGAGGGGTTTCATTGGTTCTAGAAGGAGGGCCTTAGTTAGATCTTTGTAAATTGATAGAATATTTGCTAATTTTGGTGTGTTTTGATCAAAGATTAGTGTATTATATGCATATTTATTCTCCTTTGAGAATAATTATGTAAATATCATCAATCTTTATGGTTTCAAACTAGTCTTTAGGCTTCATTTAGCCAAAGATTGATATTCTTTGAAGATCCATAGATATTCATGCAAGATTGACTAGTTCATGCTTTGTGTATTTCCCACGTTTAAAGTTAGTAATAGTAATTTTGTACAAAGATTGACTAGTTCTTCACATATTTGAGTTCATTCAAGTTTAGAGGTGTAAATATCCTTTCCATTCATCAATCTAGATGTATATTTGATCTTACTTAGTTAAACATAGTCATACTTTACATATATTCATGCAAAATTAGCTTAGCATACAAACTTAATCATTGTATTGATGTGTCATATTTTAAATAGGTTTCAAAGTCACAAGCTAGAATTACCCAAGGTAAGGCTTAGGTGAGTGAAATCGCCAAAGTCTCAAACATTTCAACAGTTCTAGGCACTCATGTGTTCAAGGTATGGCTTGGCTAGGTAGTTCTTCAATCAATGTGCCAGGTATAGTACATAATCTTCCTCAAAACCCTAAAACATACTTGCCCTATTTCAATCCTAATAATGTCATCACAACTAAAGAACACATTAGATATTTCAAAACTACTTTAAGACTATTGAATGTTGTTCATGAAGATGTTGCTTTTAGATTATTTCTCTTTACTCTTAAAGATGAGGCATATGATTGGTTTCATAACCTCCTTAAGGATTTCATTATCAATTGGAATGATTTTGATAATTATTTCATTGATCAATTTGAAAAGGCCATCAGTCCCTATGTCCTTTATTAACAATTCCTTACTATGAATAAGGATTCAAATGAAACCATTGGAAATTTTAATGCTATATTTCAAAAGACACTTAATAGAACTATATCTCCATATAGACTTTTCAAGGCTTTAGCTTTAGATATTTATAAGGATGTTTTAGATTCATTGACTTTTGTGTTTTTGAAAAGATATGTTAGATTCACTAATACATTAGCTTTAGCCTATGTTGAATCCATGGTAATCAATGACCAAATGTAACCCTAGGATCAAATAGCATATACTATTCCAAATGTCAATCTTAATCTACCTATGTTGAATGACATTTCTAATGCAAATCAAAATAGACCTCTACCTAGGTTTTAAAATAGTAGTAATGAGTCATCTAAGAGCATAAAAATGAGTTTTTATGGTTTTGATTTGGAGGATCATTACAATATTTTTGAAACCTATAAAAAATTTCCTAATCAAGGTAATGTTGCAAGGGCATATGGCTTTATGCAATCTTTTGATTCTCTATTTAAAGAGGAAAGTGAACCTAAAGATGGTCAAGAGGAAGGAACAACTTCTCAAGATGAGCAACCTCAATAATATGATCAAATACCAGGGGTCTTCTCTTCAAAAGATAGTTGTGAGGGCACTTCATGTGAAGACATTAATGAAATTAAATATTCTACTAAAGAAGATGACCATGAGCAACAATTATACTAGGATTTCTTGAAAGAAGTTATAGCTAAGATGAATGAAGTTCTTTAAGATGTCATCAAAACATCTGTAGATGAGGAAGAAGAGTTGCTAGAAATGGATATGAATCAAATACAAGATGGTCTTCTTATAAAAGGTAGCCAGAAATATAACCCACATAGATTTATTTTTCAAATAGAGAATACGCCTAAGGAAGATGATAATTTTCAAAGGTCATAACATGATTTCTTAAATGAAATTAAAGAGATAGAGATGGTAGATGGTGGGATAGAATAACACATGAATGCTTCATCTAAAGGTGATTTGGAGTTCCCATGGGATGATATTATTTTGGAGGTCCTAAACCAAGATAAGTTGGAGCTTGATTGGACAAAAGAGTTGCCTCCCTTCATTGAAAATGAAGATGAAGTGAGTGAAACAGATCAAGAATTATCATATGACTTCACCAAGAGGTTAAGAGTATGGGACCTGCATTTTTTGATGATAAAACTCCAGATGAACTCCATTCATTTAATCAAGATGAAAAATCCTTTCGGGATGACTTGTAAGATTATTCTATAGATATTGGTAGTCCATGTCCACCTCAGAAAGAACCTAATGAAGATATCAGTCTAAAGATATTAGTTGAGTTACCATTATTAAGTGAAGATAATATAAGCCACTATTTTTTTATGGATGAAATAGAACTATCACTCATGTTACAAATTAAGAAGATTTAGGAAGAATATGATTAGGTCTTAGATTTATATCTTTGATCCATGCAATTGACTATGTTAATAGGGGGCCAAGCTACATCATCTATAAGACACAAGCATACAAGAGCTCATATCCACAAGAAGAGGCCATTGAAAGGAAGCAATCATGTTTCAAGGATATGTAGTAGATTAAATAATTTTCCATTTGATCCTAGAGGTAAATACATTATTGGGTTAGTGTAGGGCTTCATTTAGTTTCTTTCTTGTTTTTTTCTTTCATGTCCCTTGTTTGTATATATTTCCTATTTATATTTGTTTGTTTTCTCTCACTTTGTTCCTTAATTTGAAATAATTAATTTTGGATAAGCCTCAGCTAAAGTTTTATCTAGAATTCTCAAGAGATTCATAGTCCAGAAATGCAAGTATGACTTCTCAACATTTGTTGATCATAGATTCTTAAAATGTGAGCTTGATGTTGTAGTTTAGAGGAACTAGTAAAGACTGATGGATAAGTTAATTATTCCTTGATATTTCAGAACTTATTTTTATCTAATCTTTGTTTTAATAAGGATTGCAAATGTAAGATGAAATTTTAAATTATCGAAGCATAGTCAGGCTTGCACTTAAAAAACATTAATTGCTTGGGACAAAGTTTATAGCCAAGGATGATTGTATTAAAATCAAACACTTGACCAAATCCTTAAACCTGGATAACCTAGTTCCCAACCTTTTTTGGAAAGCCAAAATGATCTCAAGATACAACAAATAAGAGCTTATTCCAAAATCAAAAGCTTTCCAATTAAATGTGATTTTCATAATCTCCATCAGGGTTATGGATGCCTAGTAGTCGGTAGTAGAGCAATGCCTTGACCAAAGCCAAAGGCATCTCTATCAGGGATATGGATACCTGGTTGGTAGTAGAGAAATACCCAAGCTTTCCCTAAGCTAAAACATGGTTCTTAATGAATATTCAAACATGTTGAAAGTCAATTTTAATGATTAAATCCATGAACCTAAAAGTTGTTCTCTCTGTCCTTTGGCAATTATTAAGTGGAATCAAAGCACACACACAACATGATTGATTTTTTATATTTGATCCTAATTCTGAATGTGTAAGATTTATTCTAACCATAAACTAATCTTAATAATGGTGCCTAATCAAATGTAATAAGTAGCTTACTATCAATCTAAACTAGAGTCTCTAAATTCTAACATATTGTTATGTTTCCTCTAGAAGTCACCATTTGTTGAGTTCAAAATACCCCCATTTCTGAAAAATGGGGACCCATGTGTCAAATTATGATAAATTATGCCATGAAATACAAAATCCACCTAGTTAGAGTATCATTAGCATGATTACACATTATTTTTATTTGAAGATCATCCATACCATGGTCTAGTTGACTTATTAGTTCATGGTTTTGCTTTAATCTTATCTAAAGTGCTAACATCATATATTTATGTTTCAAGTTGTAGGTTTAATGGATCCTACTTGGGGTTGAGCATGCTTAAGGTTTTTTGTGCTTCAATTTTAAATTGATCATTTATTAACCTTGATCTATAATTGATTAGTTAAATTCATATTTTTGAAACCCTAAACTAATGTTTTGCCTAAACCTTTTAATTCAAATTAAAATTTGGTGAAAGCATTTTATTTAAGATTAAGTGGAAACAAATTTAAAATACCATAGTCTTAGTTTAATTTTTTTCTTAAGGCTTGGTCATGTTTTTCAACACATTGAAGACTTAAGTTAAAAATCCTATGCTTGGTCTATTTTAGATCACATGGTCACTTTTATCTTAACATGGTCCAACTGAAAATGCAAGGTTACTTTTATTACTTAGCTTAAGGCCTTATCCCAAAGTTCAATCATATTTATTTGTATAATGAAACCTTAGGTTAAGACCTTATGCTAAGTCATATTTCATAGGGTCATTTTTTATGTTTAGCCTAGCTTTAAAAAGCTTAGGTTAAAATCCATACACTTGGTCCCTTTAATTATTCATGGGGTCACCTTATTATATTTCACGATCAAATACCTAGATCTCAATCTATGAAACGCATTTAAGTAGAGGACCTAGATCAAATAGGGAGATATTAATCATTAGAAATTCAAGCAGTAGTCCCCAGCTTAAAGCCTGAGTAGGATCAAATAATCGATGTTATGTGTTGCAATGTACACATCCGATTGATAGAGAAAAATCAATAAATTTTCAAACGAAGTTCTAAGCTATGACGAGATTGATAAGTGTAAAAATTACAAATCCCAACAAGAGCCCAAAAACATCAAACACTCAACATGTGGCACATACAAACTGCAGAGCAAACTAAAATATGACGCGTGGTAGGTTTGCAAACGTCCTCATAACTATGTTAAAATTGAAAACCATGCGACCATCAAAGATGTTTTCATAGATGTCAAATTATGGTCATGAGGATGTCAATATTAATATAGTAAATAGCCTCAGTCATGTGTTTAAAATTGATGGTCAAGTGACCATCAAAGACTTTCCCACTAACGTCAAATGATGGTCATGAGGATGTCAATTTTAACATAGTAAACTGGGATCTAAATTTTAAAAGGCAATGGTCATTTTTGGACAGTGATGAACAAAATAACTTGGGATGCCATGAAAATACCACATCAAAGCTACATGAGTACAATGGGCCAAATCAAGGACCCTACAAACCTAGTAAGGTAAAGGAGAGCCTAAATCACCATCTATGTAAAATAGTCAAGCTATTATCCATTGAAGCACTATTTATCTTCAAGTATCTTGAAGATGGGACCATGCCTATAAGGAGTAGCATCTAAGAATAATGAAGACCCTACAAAAATTATAGAACACATCATTAGTCAGTAGGTCCTAAGTTAGGTGAAATAGAAATATTCCTATTGTAACCAGCATTGTATGATATTTTAAAATACCATATTCTTTTATATAAGCATGTGAAATTTATAAGATCACATTGTCTATAGGTTAATTAATTGGAAAAGATCATTTGTTTTAGAATATAATAGAAAGGAAAGTTATCCTATACACATGTTTAAATGTAACTTGATATGACTGATCAACATGCTTCCTTACATAAGACCATTACAAAGGGGGTTGAAACAAGAAGCAGCAAAAAAGACCAGAAAATGAAGGCTAAACACCTAGTTTCTACTATGGATAAATCTGGAAAAGGAGATGAATAGTTCTTAAAAATGAAACCGGATGTTGGCTCTCCAGACCGACCGGGAAGAAGATCCGCAAAGAAAAACAGAGAATTAGAAAGTAAGCAGAATATTGCTCATGGTAGGTAGGCAACTATTCTAGATTTTACCTCTCAAAAATAGATAGAAAATCTTTATTTGGAATTTTAGGGGGCGAAACATAAAATGGTTAATGATGTTGCCCCTGTTTTTCTTGATTTTGCTGCTAGTTTTTAGTAGGCTTAAGGATTGCTTATCCTGGTGCTCGTAATTGATCTACCTCTTTATTTCTGTCAAAGGGTTTCGGGGTCCCTTCAAAACCTATTTTTACCTTAATCTAAAAAACATGCTTCCTTACATCTTATAAAAGGATCATTGTCAATTGTACAAAGGAGGAAGTTCTTAGAACCAAATTACTTTGTAAACTAGGAGGAATTAATATAATCAAGGAATTTTTACAAAGATTATCCAGTATTTGCTTGTGTGAAGTGCTACATGGTTTCTCTCTTAGTTGTTTGGTTTTACTTTCAAATTTTAATGGTTTTTATGAATTTTAGACGTGTATCTTAAATGCAAAATTGCTAATTTGTGCCAATGCTAGATTAGGTGAAAGTTCTTAGGCTTATTTCATTTTCTACACTTTTTTTGCATTTGGGTAAATGTTGTTTGCTTGTATAAGTGAATCTTTAAACTAAGCTTGGTTCCTATTTGCATCATATTATACCTTTCATAGAAGCTTGCCTAAGATATGTTATGAATTGGGATTAAGTTATTTCACTTCATACATTAATTAAATCCATGTTTAGATGACATTTGAACTTCATCATAATGTTTGTAACAAAGACCAGCAACATCTTTCTTTCTTCCCTACCCTTCCTTTTTCTTCTTTTTTAACATGATCACTTTAGTTTAATTATCATTATAAATATCCATATTAGATTAGTCTTAGATTATTTTTTGATGGTAATTCACTACTCTTAGCATAGATGCTTCATACTTTGCATAGATCTATTATTTGGCCATAATGGCTCCCAACCACCAACTAATATAAATATTATGAAATAGTCACTTGTTATACCTCTATTTCACTAAAAGATAATAGGATTATCTCAACTTGAAACTCATGCATTGAATTCCTTAAACACTCTGGGAACCTATGGTACACATTTAGGCATCAACAGGGGTCACATCCAAAAAATTATTATGCTTTATAATATCTCAACACAACATTAAGGTGGATCCAAAGAAAGTCAAATTTATAATGGATATGTCCCCTACTACAAACTTAAATCAACTTCAATCTTTAAGGGAAAAAATCATGAAATACATCACTTTGTGGCATAGCTACAAGATAAGACTCAGTTATTCACAAGATTACTCAAGAAAGATACCAATTTTGAATGGGATATTGCATGTTAAGAAAGATTTGATGCACTCATATAATAATTGTTAAACCCACCTATCTTGATACTACCAATGCCTGATAGGCCACTTTTCCTTTACATTTTTTGTGATTGATCATGCACTTAATGCACTCTTGGCATAACATGATGACTAATTAAAGAGCAATATATTTACTACATCAATCAAACACTTGTTGATTATGAACAAAATTATTAAAAAATATAAAATCTCTATTTATCACTCATGTTTACTACACAAAGGCACCAACACTATATGATCAACAATGAGACATGGGTTATTACAAAAGTAGATCCTTTAAAATTGCTCATTCCCAAACTGCATCTCTCTGGCCATATCACCAAATGGGTAATGTTACTCACATAATTTGATCTAAATATCATGTTACAAAATTTAATAAAAGGCCAGACAATTACATATCAATTGGTAGTAGCACCACTATTAGATACTAATCCTATCAATGATAAATTCTTAGATGATTTCACAACTCACAACACCACTCCTGACACATGGATAATATCCTTTAACGGTTATAGATGTACATTAGGTGTTAGAGCTGGAATTGTCTTTATTAACCAATTAGGGCACACAATACCACATGCATATCGATTAAATTTCTCATGTAAAAATAATATCATAGAATATGAGGCACTTATACTCAACCTCCAAGCATCTTAGGATCTCCAAATAAAATCTATTAAGGTATATGAGGATTCATAATTGGTCATCAAACAAGTTAAGGATGTCTATAAAACAAAGGAATAATATTTAATTAATTAAAATAATATGGTTCAATGTCTACAAGCTCAATTTGAATACTTCTCTATTGAAAATATTCCTCACAAAGATAATCATCATGTTGATTGTAATGGTAAGTGCAACATCATTGATCCCCATTGGCATCAATGATGATCAGGATATCTTCATTATAAAATGGTTATAGCTATCATCATTACCCAAGCCAACCTCATATATCTATCATTTTTATCCACCACACATAGTACAACATCATCTGAATGGTTTTTTGATAAATATAACTTTCTACACAAGTCTATCATGCTAAATGCTTTCACCATGAATGATAACCCTAAATTACAAAGGAATGCCCTCCATTATGTCATCATCAATGGGGAGTTATTTAAATGATATTTTTATGGACACATACTCTAATTTTTTACATCTAATGAAGCTAAGTTGGCCATCAACCAAGTACATGACAATGACTATGGTGGTTGTTTCAGCAGGAAAGCAATGTCACATAAATTACTTTAACAAGGATATTATTGGCCCACCATGGGACCATAATGTTAAGAATATGTTAAAATATGAGATAAATGTCAATGACATAGAAATATACACCATGTTCCTTCACATAAATTATAACCTATTGTCTCCCTATGGTCATTCATGCTATGGGGATTTGATGTACTTGGTAAAATCAACCAAAAATCAATAGGGGGACACAAATTTATCATGACAACTACATAATACTTTGCTAAGTGGGAGGAATCCATCCCATTACAATACAAAAAAGGAGAAGATATATGCCACTTTGTCATGACAAACATCATTTTCCATTTCAACCTATCAGCAGCCATCATTACAAATAATAGAACCTTTTTTAAGAACAAAATAGTGAAGAAATTTTGTGTTAAATACAAGATTTAACACACATTCTCTACTCCATACTACCCACATGGTAATGATCAAGTATAAGATACAAATAAGACAATTAAGAGTATCTTGATAAAAATGGTTACCAAATTTGATGATGATTGACACAATCATCTAGTTTATTTACTATGGGCTTACCGCACTAGTATTCACATACCAATAGAAGCTACTCTTTATTCACTAGTTTATGGAATTGAAGTAGTGATTCTACTGGAATTTGAAATCCCATCCCTAAGAGTTTCTCTCAAAGGAATTATTACATATGACCAATACATATAAATACATCTAGATGAGTTTGCATAGTTGGATTACATGCATCCAAGTTGTAGAGCACCTCATAGCATACCAAAAATGAATATAATGGGCATACAATACCCATGTTCATAGCAGATAATTTGAATTCATTGATCTCATTCTCAAAGAGAACCTCAGAAATGTCAATGAAAAAGAAGAGACAAAAGGAAAGTTCAAACTAAATTGGCTTGGTCCGTACTTAATCACAAAAAATCTTATCCCCAAGGTATACCATCTAGCTTCACTTGACAGTAAGGTAGTGAAGAATCCATTAAACATCATGCATATATGGAGATTTTATATATATAAAAAAACATAATAATATGTGTACCTAATTTCATTTTCATATTATGTGT
Source organism: Torreya grandis (assembly GCA_037957365.1). Classification (NCBI taxonomy): domain Eukaryota; kingdom Viridiplantae; phylum Streptophyta; class Pinopsida; order Cupressales; family Taxaceae; genus Torreya; species Torreya grandis. The sequence continues at coordinate 3,920,676 of JARHVA010000059.1, read as the reverse complement.
ACATAGTTTAATTTTCATATTGCTTTTACATAGTTTATACTCTTAAAATACAAAAACATTAAAATATTACTCATAAAATACAAATTTTAGATTGTATATATTTCCATGTTTATATTCTTATATTCGCCAAATACTACATATGTTATCTATGTTAGTGTAGTCAATTTTTATCATGCATACATGCTTCAATTATTCTCTTTAAGTGTTTTTAGATTATTATAGAACTCAATTCCTCTACACAAATCCATATTTGTTACTACCTACCCATTGGTGGCACATACATAGATACATAGATTTAGCATAGATGCATTCACCCATTAGGGGCATCATATACACAGCTTCTAGTTTTCAAAGTTATATCTTTATATACTCCATATCATAAATTTTGTATTGATTATATATTGATATTGATCATCTTATACTACACTAATTTCATCATATACACAGCTTCCAATTTTCTAAGTTATATCTTTCTATACTCCATATCACAAATTTTGCATTGATTATACATTGATAGTGATCATCTTATACTCCACTGATTTTTTTTTTAACTACTAATATAGACTCAGCATATGTACATCTTTGATATTATACTAATTTGCACCGCATCATTATGCATACTTTCATTTCTAACTTTACTATTTTAGATTTGATTATGTCTCTTGGCTTCTACATCTACTCAATGGCATTTGAATATATCATTATTTTATGGATATAAGCCAATTCCTTTCATTATGTGTATGTTTTGAACATGTGCCCATGTCCTTGTATGTGCTTATTGATTACGTATGTAGACATTTAACATGTCCTTACATGTGGATCTAAGCTAGACTTACTCGCTCTTTATGTATGTTGGCATTTAAACATGTCCTTATATGTATTTCTTTCTCAGACTTAATGACATGCACCCATGTCCCTCGTATTATGGCCCTTTGGCCTACTTTTTGTACCTCGTGTTTTTATGTATGCTTTCGTGTATGTATCATGCTCATGACACTTGTCTCTTGGTTATTATATTCACATCTAATTATGATGACATGAGCAAACTCATGCATCTTCCCTTCCTCATTGGGTGCCTTGATGGACATCATGCCCCATCCCCCTAATTAGTTACTTATATTATATTTAGATTTTTTATTCATATACATGCTTACATTGTTATATCTCTCTTGACAACCCTACAAATGCTAGATATAACATACATCATACATTACCAACTTATGCTTACACTATTTTACATTATGATGTCATGTATACACATTATATTGGTTTACCATGTAGTTATCATATGTTTTAAGTCTAACACACATGATGCATAGATTTTATTTTGAGGATAGTTATTGCAGAGGTTTAATAACTCCCCTCAAAAGAGGTGGCATTCATAGGGGTTTATCATAAAGATTAGGCCATCTTAGTGAACTCATAACATATTTTTTAGCATGCAAACATAGATTATAGAACCCAAACTCAGGAAAAGTCAGTGAAAAATAGTCACATACAGATCAGTCTCAATTTTTCATAGAAATAACACATTAGATCGATAGTGTGGTAAAGGGGACACTAGAAAAGTGTGTTAAATTTCCAAGGGATCATGATACTATCTAGTAGCCCCATAAGCAGAAAATTATGGAATCATCAAAAAGTTATAAAAATTATAGTTCATATTTGCATAATCATAGTCATAGATTATCAGATAGGTTTAGTATATACTTGGTTTATACACAGATTACATAAGTTTTCTTAGATTGGGGGCATCATGTTTGGTATGATCACTCATGTTTCAATTTTAGAAATTCAAACACAGATTATTATGACTCGATCTATAATCCATATACATAGATATCAAAGTTGGGGGCATGTGCATGGCACATTGTTCCCATATGTTTAGTTTGACACTAGTACTCTCAAATGGAATGGAAGCTCCATGTTGTTACTCTAGACACCATTTTGCACTAGTTTTGCATCAGGTTTATATCATATTGTTATAGTATCTTACTACTCATGATTTTTAGGATCTAGGTATTTGTCTTTACCTAGTTTTGTCCTATGTGGGGGTTTGTCCCATATTGCCTAGTTTAGCTTTTATATTGTTTTGCCTTGCATATATAAGTAAGTACTCTTCATTGTAATACATATGCTTTTTAATACTTTTCAGATCTCCTTTGTGAATAATAATTGTTTGGTATTTAATTGTTTTATATTCTTATTTATGTTGAATCATCAACGGCTATAGTAATGATCCATTAGAGAGATCTTGGTGGAAGAGTTTTGATAACTCTTTTATGTCATCAGATCCACCCTCTAATAGTCATTACTCAACTAGTATGCATCCATTACTCAGATTTGGCAAACACTAGATTGTCTTGGATGTATTTCATGGATTATTCACATTTAGATCACTTGTTTATTGAGATCTACATTAGTAACACTTTTGTGTCATACAGATCTATAGATCTGAATGTTGTTCTAAAGATTTGCATGGGTTTCAATGGCTTGCATTAGGGATCTATGTTTATTTTCAATGTACAAGGGTTTATCTTCAATTTATAGAGGGTTTATGAAATTTTGGGCTTGTTTTTTGAATTAAAAATATCAAAAACCTCAGGATTTGTTAAAATCCCTTGATCACTTAAGTGATCAAAAAAATTATAGGGGTCTTTTTTTACAAATTTTAGAGGTAGTACTATTTTTGGTGGTGTAATCACTATTTTTTTATGTTTTGTAGAGATAGTATCAAGCTTAGATTTGCTTTATGGAGGCTATACATTCAGATCATCCATCATGTACCTAAAAATCTAGTTTAGCATTGATAGACATAGTTCAAGTTGTTGAAAGACATGAATCTTGGTTTGAAATACTTTGAATGCTTCTTCCACACCCTCTCTTGCATTCAAACCACTAATGAAAGCCTTTGATTCTATCTCTACCCTATAGATTCAACCTCAATTTCTTGAGGTCGATAGGTATCATCTTTATATTTATCTAGATGCTACAGATGTTGAGGAAATATGCTTCACCACCTCCTCTTCCACATTTTATATTAGTAACTCTTCTCCTAATTTGAATTGTGTTTGCTTTGTGAATAGTTTATTGTTCTTTTGGCATCCTCCAGCCATCTATTTCTCCTCCTTGATGTCTTCTAAATGACCTACACCACTTTTTCTTCATCATTTAGTCTTCACCAACTATATTAAATCTACATCATCCTCTTAAGCCTTCTAACAATAGCAAATGTAGATTGTATTGAATTGCAGGCAAATACATCACAAATGATGAAGTGGAGGTTAGAGGAATAGATCTATGTTAGCCAATAAACCTTATATATTAAATCATTTAGCTCTCCAAACCCACACCTAGAATGTCATCACCTGCACCATGGGTTTATCAAAGAGTTGTTGGTAGTTTGATAAGTGATTATAGAGGTGGTTATTCATGAAGGACTATAGCAAACTGGGATACAGGATACTAAGGTAGCAAGATTTGGCATTGGTTGGTGGTATGGTTATGGCATTGGCTAGTGGTGTAATTCTTGCTTCATTTCTTGGTATAGATCAAAATGATCATTCAATAAAATCCTTGATATCAAATTCACAGACCTAAGATCTCTCATGATGGCACTTTAATTATTTCTCTTTATAAAGATACACTTAAACTAGATAAGTGCCCTAAAATCTTGGGTATTTAATTCTTTTTTTTTCAATTGCTAGATTAAAATAAAGAATAAATATGCTTTCCTTCCCCATAATGCACATGTCAGTGCATAGGTGGGTTGTTAAAAACTTGGCATTATTGGTATAGAGGTCTTTGGTTCAATACTACTCACCTCCAATTTTTGATTAATTATTTTTAGAGGAGAGTGTTTTATTGCATTGGTTATTTTATCTTGTTCTCTTGTGTGTTGAAAATGAAGTGTGAGGCCTGGGTTGGTAGGAGGCTAATTCCCCCTCATAAATTAAACCATTAAATTCCTAGTTTTATGTTGATTCCAATGAATGGTTAGAAAGATAGGCCAACCTTAGTTGTAATACCTTTTTTTAAATTTTTATTGCTAATTTTATTAAATAGGCATCATTTACTATAAGTTAATTACTTTATAACTTTTGATCGGTAGCTCAAAATTGAGCACCATCTTTTTCAAAAGTTAATTGTTTTCAATTTTCCATGGACTATACCTATTTACACTATAAAATGCACTAAAATATAAAGTGTCACATTCTAGCAGTTCTCTTCACATTGGTTATATTATCTTATGCTTAAGGTTTGTGGTGAATTTTTAGTAGTGATACATTTTGCTATGTTATGATCATTTGTTAAGGGAATATTCATTATTTAACATGTACCTTATCTTTTTCATTTGTCATAAATTAGAGAGTGAGGTCTGGTCTGATAGGAGGTCAGACCCCCTCACAAGTAACAAAAACTTCCTTCTTGATTCTTCTCAATTGCATTCTCATAATTTGTTGCACTCGTGGATGCATTTTTAGGCTAAGTCTGACATCCTATTATTGAATTTGTATTGTCATGACTAGGGATTTTTCTTATGTCATGGACCCTATATTGTACCTCACACATGTACTATCTTGAATGCATTTTTGGTTTAGCCTGACATCCTTTTGAATGTGATTTGCAAATTATTGTTTTTGGATGATAATTCTTTTCTAGTGTGTTTGCATACATTATGTCTCTTTTTACTATTTGTCACACTCTTCTATCTAACCACAACATGCATTAATACATTGACACATTGGTATTTGTGTCATGTCTCCTCAAGGCCCCTTTCTTAGCACCTCACCTTTTATGGAGACACCTCTTTTCTCCATTGTATTTAGAGCACCTCTATTGATGGATTATTTGATAGGTCAATAGTCTCCATGTTTGGAGCTATTCTAGTGAATCCCAATGTCTTTCATGTTTACATTTGGTTTTTTTTTTGTGTATGGGTTATATTGTACTCACACTAATTTATAAAGTGCCATGGAGGGTTTGCTTAGCCTTGTCTACCTTCATGTGTTTGTGTTCTCTATTTTTGGAACCTTTCACTTCTTCGGTTGCTTGTTTTTTCCATCACCACCATGGGCCATCATCTTTGAGAGACTTATCTATATTTTCAACACCTTTTTTTGATAGTTGATAGTCTCTTTGTTTGGAGCTATTCTGTTGTTGATAGTTTTATCTTGTTTGGTATTTGAGTAGTGGATTTGGACCACTTGTGCAAACCTTTTTCTCCACTCCATCCATTCAGTAGTATGGGGGTTGTGATGTATATTTTGCTTCTTGGTATTGATCATTCCTTTCACATGTATTACTTTTTTGTAATTTTGTCACCACTGATAGTCTTCTTGATCGAATCTATTCTAGTGAAGCCTAGTGTCAGTTATTTTTGTGATCGAGTAGTAGATTCAGACCACTTGTGCAGATTGAGTTTCTTTATGACTATCAAGTACTTAGAGTTTGGAATGCTTCTACATCATCTTTGGGGGCATTTATTTCTCTCTTCTTATTTTCTCTTTTTTAGGTGGGAGTTTTTCCTATGGGTTTTCTCTTTTTTCTCCATTTTATGAGATTTATATGTATTTTTCACTTTTGAGTGTTTTTTGGATTACTCCTTTATACATGGGTATCTTATTCAGGAACTTTATTTGCCAAAACTCATATGAGGATTGTTACTTGACTCCATGGCCTTCTTGGTGATTCTTATAATGACAACAGTGTGATATCCCCATTAGTGGCACTAGTGTGGCAACCCAACCAGTCTTTATGCTCACTTATCACCATCATGTTGGAGGGTGTTCAAGTGATGCTTCCTCAAGTTCATCATTCTACATATTACTTTAGAATGTAATGTCTATGTTCAGTGATCCTCATATTTAGCACCATTCCTACTTTGACTTGGTGCTTATAGTGACTCAACATCCATGTCCTCTAGCTTGATAGATTGGTGTCTATAAAGACATGTGACTTCACATTGCATCTTTTATTATTATCTCCTAGCTTCATTTAGGGGTGGTGTTAGAGTATCTTATTACTCATGCTTGCTATGCTCTAGCTATTTGTGTTTACCTAGTTTTGTCATATGTGGGGGTTTGTCCCACATTGCCTAGTTTAGTTTGTATATTGTTTTGTCTTGTATATATAAGTAATTTATCTTCATTATAATATACATGCTTTGTAATACTTTTTAGATATCCTTTGTGATTAATAATTTTTTTTTCAATTGTTTTTTTCTCTTGTTTATGTTGAAGCATCAATGGTTGTAGTAATGATCCATTGGATAGATTTTTGTTGAAGACTTTTGATAAATATTTCACATATTGATGCATCATTTTGTCCTTAGTAGTTGGCATTCCTGAATGGCCCTTAAACCATTTTACATTTTAGAGTTCCCAAGTGGCTCCTGAGCCATTTTATAGTTTAGATTTTTTGAGTGGTCCTAGAACAGTCTTACATAGTTTTAGTTACATCAAACAACTTCAATTACATTGGACAATTTTGGTTTCATATGTATCTACTACACATGGGTAATAAATTATGGAGTCATATCCTACTTGAGTTCTTGAGCTACCTACATGAGAGGGTTTTACAAGCCATCAGTCTAATCTAAGTTATTCATAGATTATGATCCACCAAATAGGGTTGGGCAATGATGGAGTCAAGGCTAGATTAAGTTATTAAGCCACCCATACCTAAGGATTGAATAAGTAACCAACTCATTCCAATTTATTCATCATTTGATCACCATCTACACACAGAGAGAGATGTCACTTGTTTTTAGCATTGGTTCATGTACCTAACGAGGTGCATGCATTCCTATCCTCTTTCTCTCATCTCTTTACTCAGTTTTGTCTTTACTTTTGATATTTTTAAGGACTAATTCATTCATGTTTCATTCGTAAGACACATAATGGAGCACACTTCATAGAATCAGACCATATTCATAGGTTTCACCTCATAGATAAGTCCAGGTACATCTCTTTTTCATTTATCCTAATCATTTCACTTTGTTGTATTTTTATAATAAAGGGGGGCAAATGTAGTCATCTAAAATGTAATTTTAATGCAATGAGTATCACTTGAGATCACCCTATCCTTAGCTTATCCCTAAACCTATCTTAGGGCCTCTCTTGATCACTTTTTAGCTTTTGTTCAAGTCCAAGCCATTCTTAGATATACCAAAAGAATCACTAAGCCTTCACTTAGGCATCTACCCATTCTTTATACTTGGACATTGGTGTGGCCCTTTGGATAGTAGTTCATTATGCTATTAGCAAAGGGGTAGTGCTTATGTTCCCTAGATCTTTTTACCCATAATAGATATCTTTATGTTTTTCAAATCACCTTAAGATCAGCTTAGATCCATTTAATGTCTCAATAATCACCATAACGATATATATAGACCACTTTCATTCATTTATCCCCTAGATGGAAATCAGATGCAAATACTCATAAACAAACTCTAAAATATCTATGAAAATCAAGGTCATTGATGTCTATTCTACCCTACTTTTGCATACTCCCATATACATAAATCTAGATCTTAGATTACTCAAATTTATAGTATCAATTTAGACTCAAAGCACTCAAATTAGCACTCACTTATACTTGCACTAGCACTTAGATGTGGAGAAATACATTGGGTTTGATCCCCTTTTGAGGTATTGGTATGTAGGCAATCCTTAACACATGGGGTGTTGAGGTCACGTCTAGCCTACCCTGTTAATGCCATTCTTTTTCAAATTGTGTTCCTCAAATACCCTAACAAATATGGAGGCTTAGGGTTTCACATTAAAATCAATCAAAATGGAGAATAGACAGTAATTCAGCATTCAATCATATAAGTATAGGCTTCTCAAAACTAGGTGAAGGACCACTCAGGAGTTCACTATCTCTACTACATGAGGACATTAGCATGACACATAGGACACTAGTGTAGTGTGTTATTGACTACGGGACCATGATATTATCCAAGAGGTTTTCTAATGCCTATTTCTTATTGGTGACACTTTCCACTATCCCTGCACCAATTTTAATCCCTTTACTTGTGTGTCTCAATAAATTTTCTAAGTATCTCTTTTGTAATTTATTTATATTTATACGCTAAGAACATAAATCAATTATTTTAAAAATTAGTGGTTGTTGATATTTATATATTTATTCCTTAATTTATTATTCCAACACTTTAACAACCTAGGGTTTTACATTCCATTCCCTTAAAAGTTAAATCAATTTCATTGTTTAGTTTTGGGATGACATTTTCTTCATTGTTACTTTCATCATTATATGTTTCCATGAAATTATCTTCATTGATAGGGGTAAATCATCATGCATATATTCATCATCAATAAAATCAAAAACTTTATACTTTGAATGTGAACTTGCAACATAATTTGGACTTCTAGGTAAATATTCATCATCATTATTCGATTCTTTATTGTTAATTTCAACATTATCTATGACATTTGGAACATTAAGCATAGTTTTCATACATTTTCTTGAGTGAAATGCCTAAATATGTACCTTTTATTTTTCCCTCAACTCTTCTAATTATTCTAATGTTTTATGTTTTAACTTCTTCCTCTTCTTTGAATGATATCCATCACCCATTACTAGGCAAAGAATAAATTTTATTCATTTTTATGGTGGGAGACCCAAAGAATAATTTAATTCCTCTTATCTTCACCTAAAAAACACAAAATGATGTAGAGGATATTTGTGGGGTCAAAATTCTCTAAAAATAAATGTTGGACAATGACTTGTTGTTTATGGATACAATAATGTGTACATGTTATAATGTGTATGCATTATATATTATGTCTATGTGATCATATATTGAATTATTTGATATTCTACTTTATTTTATTATGATATTAGGGTTAATTGACCCTAAAATTACCTCCATATAGTAAAAATTTGGTTCACAGTTAAGCTAATTAGGTTCATATTGTCCCCAATTACCTTTATGTTTGTATGTGTGATAAAATAGGGTTTGAGAATTGTATTTGGGTTTAGGGTTTAGGGTTGTAATAATAGATTAATAGGGTTTGAGTATTTATTATAATATATATCTATCCTACCCCTTCTGAATTAAAACCAATATGTTATCTCTCAACCAATCTCTTATATCATAACAAATATAACATTTTCATTCTAAAATAAATAATTAATAGAGAAAGTGGCACCTGAATATCATCGTCATGATCACTTTTGAAGTGAGATAGTCGAACCAATTCATCCCTCAAAAATACTAGTTTAGGTTTCCATTCATTCATGCGTATTATCTCTTTCATGCATAAATAAAAAAATTTATAGTGGCAATGTTTCATTGTTCCCATATTTAAGATGATGAAACTATTTTAACCATTTAAGACTTAGTGTATTTAAATCATAAGTTTTTAAGGAAACTAAGTATATTAAATTAGGGTAGAAATATACAATAAATATATCCACTAATATGTAATAGAATTGACTTAATTTTACCTTTATAAAAATAGAAATAAATAATGTAAATAAGTACTTAGTTGGAAAATTACTGAAACAATAGTTCTAGAGGTTTAAAACTAAGATAGAGGTTGGTATAAGTGTCACAAATAGGATCCAAGAGTCAAAAGCCTTCATAAAATGTAGTTCCCTAATTGGATAGTAATTCCATGTGGTGTTAGTGTCCCTGTTTTAGTAGTAGTGTCATCTATGCAGAATAGTTTTGAGCTTCTGGGTGTAACTATGTCTAGATATGTCAAGCTTGTTATTATGTACACAAGTTTTGGATCTATGTAGATCACTTATTTTGACTAATTTTATGTGCAAACCCTAATTCTCCATGTTACTAAGTCATATAGTTGACAAAAGTAGTAAAGTGTTTTGTTAGTGGGGTAGGTTGTACATCCTCAAAAGCCATTGCGATGAGATTTTCCTACATACCAATACTCTAAAGAAGAATCAAGCCTGATGCAGTTCTCCCCACCTAAGTGTCGATGCGAGTGTAAGTGAAGCTAGTATGATTGTAGGCTTGAGTGGTTTGAATTTGCTTGAGACTATAAACATAAGCAATCTGAGCTTAGGAATTTTATATATTGGTGTATGCATAAGTAGGGTAGAATAGGGATTGATAACCTTGATTATGCATAAATTAGTTTGAGTTTGTTTGTGTAATTTACATTAAATTTCTATCTAGTGATTAGAGGGATAAAATTCATGTATATATATTGTTCTGGTGTTTTTATGAGTCTTAAAAGAGGTCTAGGACAACCTTAGGTGGTCTTAGGTTTGAAAAGATTCCATTGGTATAAAAATGAAGGGAAAGGACAATAGTGAAAAAATTGGGACACTAGCGCCATGTGGTGCCACTATCCCTATTATGGCATTAGTGTCTAAGTGGTAGAACCTAAGGCACTAAGGGCCAAGATGTCAAGATGAGGGTCTGGGACTACTTTAAGGATGCCTATGGCCCACATAAAGACTGAAAAAGAGAGAAAATAGGCCCTAAGATAGGTCAAGCGATAAGCTAGCGATGGGTATTCTCAAGTATCACTCTTAGCACTCAAGTGTCATTTTTAGGTGATTACATTTGCCCCCCCCTTTATTTTATAAATGCAACAAAGAAAAATGACCAAGATTAAAAAAAATGTGCCTAGACTTACCTAAAATTCAAAGCCTATAAATTTGGACCTAAGTATGTGAAGCATACTCTATTGCATATCCTATAAATGAAATGTGCATAGATTAGTCCTTACTTGGGAGATATCAAAAGCAAATATAAACTTGAGCAAAGAGATAAAACTAAGTAAAGATATAAAAAAGAGGAAAGGAATGAATACACATCATTAGGTATGCAAACCAATGTATAAACCTAGTGACAACCTATGTGTGTGCATGTAAATAGTTATAAGTAGGTGAATAACTTGGACTGGGCTAATGGCTTGCTCAATCCCCATGTTTGGGTGGCTTAATAACTCAATCTAGTTTTGACTCCATCATTGCCCACCCTTGTTTGGAGGATCATGACCTATGAATATCTTGTATTGAATTAAGAGTGTATGTAACCCTCTCATGTTGGTGGATCAATAACTCAATTAGACTATGACTCCATCATTACCTACCCATGTGTAGTAGATGCATATAAAACTAAAACTACATAATGTAGTTGGAGTTGTTGACTCTATGGCCACTCGAGAATATTAGGCAGCTCTAGGCCACTTAGGAATCCCACCCACTAAATATGGATTAAGGCATGAATCTGTTATATAACCTAGAATATGGCATCTAATGTGTACAATGTAGATAATGGCATAGCATTTATCATTTCATCTAATCAATTGGTGTGTAAGTGAGCATATATAAATAATGTGCCATGCACATGCCCCCATATTTGATATCTAAGTATATGGACTATAGACTAAGTTGTAATAATTTGTATCGGAGTATGTGAACTAAAATGGGAATGATCATGCCATGCAGGATGCCCCTAATTTGAGCAAACTAGTATGATTCTAAGCTAAATGAAGCTAAAACTAGTAATCTATAATTGAACTTGTGTAAACCTAGACTATACCTATTGTAATTTTCTATCCAATCAATAATTTTAAGAAATTTAGGCTACTAAATCATAGCACCATATCTTGGACAGTATCTCCATGTGGTGCTAGTGTCCTAATTTGGGTGCTAATGTCCAACTATTATGATTTCTATGCCATTATAATTGATCGTTATGTCACTATTTCCCACTATGGTTTTCTAACTTTAATTTCTATGTTATAATCTTATATACTAAAAATTGTACTTTGAGTGCATTCAAATAGCTTGATCTTTGTGATAAACCCTTTTGAATGCCCCTCTTTTGAGGGGGGTTGTTGAACCTGTGCAATAATTATCCTTAAAATAAAAATCTCTATAAAATGTGTGTTGGTCAAAGCATATATGATATCTACATAATAAACTAATCACACATAACATCAGAATGTAAGATAATCTGAGCATATGTGTATAATGTATGATGTATGTTAGGTATAACATTCACAAGGGTGTCAAGATAGATGTAACAATGTATATGAACAACATTTTTTTATAATAACTATGTAGCTACCTAGGGGATGGGGCATGATGTCACCCAAGTATTAAGGGGAGATGCATGAGGTCGCTCATGGCATCTAAAACTGGAGTGTGTAATAAGTAGGAGACAAGGGTCATATCCATGATGTATACAAGAAAGCATACATAAAACACACATGGAGAATTCATAATAGGCCAAGGCGCCCCACCACAAGGGACATGGGCACATGTTTTAAACACTTGTATCAAGACATCGATAACCTCTAATCAGGCTTTTGACCAATTTTTACCAAAATACACAATTTGGCCTAAAAACACTAAAGCACATTAAAATATTTGAAACTAAAATATTCAAATACCAATTTTGGCTAGGTTATCCCTAAATGGGGCAATACAATTTATGGGCTAGCTAACTTTGATCAGATCATTCTGAGTCAAAATGCCAATTTTGCACCTAGGTGCTCTGGATTGCTCTTTCCTATCAAATCTCTTGCACAAGACATGTGCCTTTCTTATTTGTTGTTGATAATATCCTAAATGGGATAATGGATCCAATGCATCTTAAATTACCTTCCAATTCCAATCCAGTCAAATTTTAGACCAATAACAAGGCATTCTAATCAATTTGAATAATTTATGCACAAAGTGCTCAATCATGCTTAAAGCTAATTAAACTAAATTAGAGCCCAATCAAAAATTCCATGGAAAATTGTTGAATACTTGTTTTTAGAAATGAATATTGAATATCTACATCATCAGGTGAACTCATTTCTTGGGAAGACATCACTAGGCCATCGATGCCACAAATATCAAGATTCATGCCTCCCATGCCTCATCAAATCCCTACATGCCTCCTAATTGCCCCTTTTTCCAATGCCATGATAAGGATAATTATAAACTTAATTCCAAAAAATTGAATTAATCTTCAACCACACATCTTCATCTTAGGATGGACGGTTTAGGTTTATTTTGATCAATCCTAAAAATCTATAAATAGGAGGCCTTACCACATCATTTCTAAGCTTAATTTGTGCAAAGTTCTAATGTAATATTGGTTCCAAAGCCTTCAAGCAACTAGTGTTACCATGCCAAATTGATTCCAAGCCAAGCCAAGCCACAATCCAAAGGTGCCAAGGAGAGATGGAGGTAGACAAGCTTCCATTGGCAAGGACTTCATGAGCACAAAATTGAGCAAGCCACTACTACAAAGGCATTTAGAGCATCCAAGGAAGGTGAAGGAATTCTTGTTATTTTTCCTTACTTTTTAGTTGTGTTTGTCATTTATTTTTATTACTAAGCTCAACCTAGTAATTAAGCATGAAGATGTTAGCTTATTATATTTTTGTTTTGGTTTCACTCATTAACACCATACTAATATCCTCTTCTTAGTCAAATTTTTTTAATTACTTTGAGGGGGCATTATCAGTAGCTGATAGATATAACAAGAATGGCTTTCCCAACATAGGAGGTAATAAAACAAGTAGATTAACAAGATAGTCTTTGAGTTGATGGAAATATATTTGGTAGTGATCTAACTAGTGAAATGTAACTCCCTTCTTCAGAAGATGTGTAAATGGATGACACTTTTTTGCTAACTGAGAGATGAAGCATTGGATTGATTGAATCTTACCCTACAAACTATGGAGTTGCTTCAAATTAGTTGGTGGTAGCATCTCAGTTATAGCATGGACTTTAGCTAGATCAACTTCAATGCCTCTATGAGACATGATGAAGCCAAGTAAATTTCTTGAAGTTACACCAAAAACACATTTTATTGGATTAAGTCTGACTTTATACTCTTGAAATCATTCAAATATCTTACGCAACACTGTTGGATGGTTAGCCCTAGTCTTAGATTTTCCTAATATGTCATCAACATAGTCTGTAAGAATATGATGCATCATATCATGGAATATGATAGTCATGGCCATTTGATATGTAGCTCTAACATTCTTAAGACCAAATGGCATTACCTAATAATCAAATGTTCTCCATGGAGTGGTGAACATTATTTTATGTTGGTCTTTTGGTGTTATTCTGATATCGTTGTATCCTTAAAATCCATCCATGAGTGAAAGCATTTCATAACCTATCATGGAATCGATGATCATGTCAATATTAGGTAATGTAAATTCATTCTTAGGACAAGCTTTATTGATATCTTGAAAATCAATACAGATTCTGATCCCTTCAAACTTTTTGCTAATAGGTACAGTGTTAGATATTGATTCTAAGTAGTCAATGGATTAGATACATCCTGCTTCTAAGAATTTTTATAAATCTTTCTTTAGCAATACAAAAATGCAAGGATGCATCCTTTGTAGCTTTTATTTTACCAATTTGACATCAGGATTGACCACAAGGTGGTGCAAAACAAGGTGGGGTCTAAACCTAGCATGTCAAAATAAGCCCATTTAAAGATATCTACAAATTCTCTCAACAAAGCTATAAATACTTCACATTCTTCCTTAGTGATGGACGTGCCTCATTTTATCCATTTCAGGTCTGAAGGAGTCATGATGTTTACCTCTATTTTATCTTTGACTAGAAGGGTCAAACCATCTTCTAGGATAGTAGGCAAAGACTTGAACTATTGGACTATATCAGGGTCCTCTATTAAAACCTGCTCTTCAACTTCTCCTAGGCATGATGAATCTGAGTTCCCTAATGGAAGATCTAGCCATGTAACAAAAATAGTTATAAATTCTTGAATAATTTGACCAAATACTTGTTTTTGCATAAAATTAAACTTAGATCCATAGGCAAGTTTATCGTTGGTGGTCTCCTCGTCTAAATCTGAAGAAGAATGAACATCTCCATCTAATGGCACCTGAAACAAGTTTTCACCACTAGATTGGCCTTTATCTTTACTTTTTCTTTAGTTAAAAAGCACCTCAAAGAGGTTTCCACTTTGGGACCTCAATGTTTTACTTATTTGTTTTTGGCTAAGGGTGTTCACTCGTTCTCCAAAATAGGCTTCAAGATCCAATGTGATTGAGAATCTTGATTTATGATCTCCCAATGGAATGTTGTCTCTAACACCTAAAGAGTCACAGAATGCCTCATCATTCTAAAACTTATTAATTGGCAAAGTGAATTCTCCTTGGTCCCAATCTATTAGTTAGGGATAGTATAATGGTAATGGGCTAGGATGAATGACTGAGGTAATGGTACAAATAACATTGGTATAAAATAGGTTGGTCTTAGCTAGGTCATCAAAAATGAGTCTATGATCAGACTCTACTTCATTATCAAAATCATCCTCACTAGGTATTGGTGATGGAATTTTAATAAGATATGTGGGGTCACCCCCAAGTAGTTTAAATTTAAGTCCATAAGGTCTTTCATACTTAGTCATGGAAATTGGCTTGATGGTTCTTTATTGATTTGGTCTGAGGGATCTTCTTTCATAATTGTGATGCCCATGATCCTATTGGGAATAGGATATGTTGTATCTTTATAATAATCAGCTTGGTCATCATTTTATAACCATGATTCATCCCCTTCAAGAAGGTTAGGTTCTAAGCTAGACGCTAGTACAAATGTGATAGGTCCCTTATCTTTATTCTTTCATTGCCAATGCATATGTGGGGTGACTTTAAGTCACCCAAAAGTTTTTGGATTCTGAGGAATATTGGCAATATGAAATGTATCATGGATCACATACTCTCACGATCCATTATTTGAAATGGTGAAATGATTAGAAACTTTAGGAGGTGGCATGTGAGAAAGGGAATCCAAGGTATTAGGATCTATGCAATTATCTGATGAAGGATCAATAAGTATGGTCTTTTCCTTATCTTATTTGGAACTTGGATTCATGCCGTACTAATAATTATACATTTGAAATTTGATCTCAAGATGTTTGCAGTGTTCATATGGGTGTAAATATCTAGGAATATTCACTTCCATCCCTGAGTGGAAAAACTTGATACATTGGTGTAGTGTTGATGAAACTGCACAAATATCATGTAACCAAGGCTTACCTAGAAGCATATTATATGATAACTCAATATCAAGCACATAGAAAAGTTTATTGTGGTTTAAAGGCCCAATGATAATTGGAAAACTAATGGTGCCTTGTGATTCTCTTTCCTGATTATCATAGGCTTTGATGGTTATCATTTATGGTTGGAGATCTACCATTCTGTACCCAAGAAGCTTGATGAGCTTTAGAGACACTATATTGAGGCCTGATCCATTATCTATAAGGACACATTTCACTTTATGCCACTTTATATAAAATTTTATGTACAATGGGTTATTATGAAGTAGGCCAAGGGAAGACATATCGCTTTGGTTGAATGTGTCTTGTTGGGCTAGCGCTAGGTGTCCAACCAAAGCTTGAAATTTATCAGGAGATATGTCACTAGCAACTATGTATTGGGTTAAAAACTCATTCAAGATGTTCTTTTAGATTAATGATGTTCACAGCAAATCTAAAATAGAAAGTTATGTTGGTGTCTTCTACAATTATTTCACAATATTAAACTTCTTATCTTGGTCAGTATTGAATGGTTTATTTTCAGGCTGAACAATTGGTTGGATAATAGGTAAAGTGGTAAATGGTTGTGGGCCTGAGATAGTAATCTTTGACCTCTGAATTGTGATTGCATAATTGGGATTAGATATTGGACCATGATTGCTAACAAATGTTGGGAATGGTGTGTGGCCAAATAAGGCAAGTCTTGGTTGCTGATGCACTTGTATGTGGTCACGTGGCGAGGATGAGTTGTCAATATAAGGTCCAAAAGTGGAATTCTAAGTTTTTTGGCTTGCTTGTATGCAGTCCTAGGTCAAAGAAGGATTATACATGTAATTAGACTGAGTGATTTTGTTTAGCAATGGTCTATATTGATTAACACTTGGTCTATGATTAATGGAGATGGTATTAACACTATCCCTTATAATATGACCTACAACCCTATTGTATTCATGTGCAACTACATGGTAGGTTTGTTGGTTGTTACTATTCTGACCTTGGTTTTGTCCATTATTCTGTCATTGTGGGTTTTGTTATTGATTTTACTAATTCTATTGGTTCTATTATTTCAACCTTTGATTTTGATACTATTGATTTTGTTGTTACAATGGTCAGTGTTGTTGTTTTTGTTGATGATGATTATTATATTAGAGAAAATGGTTTTGATAAAACCCAAGAGTTTGATTGGAAGTGGAAGCACCATTATCCAATTTTATCTCCCCATTCTCCAGCATATTCTCAATCAAGTACTTGATTTAAACACATCTTCATAGATTATGCCCATTAACCTGATGATATTCATAGAATTTATTTTCATGGTACCAATCAGGATACATAATGGCTTGTAGATAATGCTTTGGTATAGGCTAATTAATTAAATTATCAGCAGCAATTTTGTGAAATATAGATTCAATAGGCTCTCTTAGGTCACTAAAGATATGATGTGTAGGCACAATTCTCCTTGGAGGAGGAGTTTGTAATGGTAAAGGTTACTCTATTTATTGCATAGGTCTTGGTTGTGCTTGTGACATTGGTTGGAGAGGTTGTTGAGTAGGAGTAAGCTAAAAAGGTGGTGTGGATGATGTTTTCACCATTTGTACATGATGTGATTAAGTTACTTCATTTCCCACAACATTCATATTACAGTTGAATTACTTCAATCTTTCTTGATTATTGGCCTGTACCAGTTGTGATGTTTATACTTGAATGGGATGTTGATTTTGGCCATTTCCCTAATTGGTACCTTGATTTTGATTAGTGAAATTAAGCTTGATGACTCCTTTATTGATGAGTGCTCACTCGATCAACAAAACTTTATCAACGATCTCCTTGAAAGTATGTACACATTGTAGTTTCAAATGATAAGCTATCTCACTATGCAAATTTCTAGTAAACATAGTGGATAATTATTTATTTGGTAAATTATGGGTGAATCAACTTGTAAGAGATCTATATCATTATATATAACATACAAAACTCTCACCAACTTTTTTATTTGCTTGTGTTAAGTCAACCAATGAAATCTCATGTTTGAGATTATAGGAAAAGTGCTACACAAACTTATCAAAAAGATCATCAAAATTTGTTACTGAATTATTGGGCAACTTTAAGAACCACTCCAAGGCTTGTCTAGCCAAGCTACTTAGAAACAACAACAAAAGGTATATATAGTTGTATTCCACTAGTTGACATGCAATAAAGAATTTGGCTAAATGTGCCTTAGGGTCACTTTTCCCTTTGTATTTTTTGAATTTTGATGGTTCATATCTTAGGGGAAATGGTATCTGCAAGTATTCCATGTTGAATGGATAAAAACACACATCATCCAACTTAAAAATTTTAGTATGTTTCTTAGCTTGAATGGTAGCAATTGCAACCTTCATCATACAGTTGTAGGCATGCAGGACCTTTTCATTCTTTGAGAAGATATTATTGTGCTTATAGCTTACAATGACTTCCCAAACAAGAGAAAATTGTAGACACCTAAATCTGGCCACCTATAACCTCCAATTAGGTGTTTGACCAATTTCCACCAAAATACACAATTTGGCCTAAAAAACTAAAGCACATTAAAATATTTGAAACTAACATATTCAAATGCCAATTTTGCACCTAGGTGCTCTGGATTACTCTTTCCTATCAAATCTCTTACACAAGACACGTGCCTTTGTAATTTATTGTTGATAATATCCTAAATGGGATAATGGATCTAATGCATCTGACATCACCTTCCAATTCCAATACAGTTAAATTTTGGACCAATAACAAGGCATTCTGATCAATTTGAGTAATGTGTGCACAAAGTGCTCAATCATGCTTAAAGCTAATTAAACCAAATTAGAGCCTAATTAAGAATTCCATGGAAAATTGTTGAATACTTATTTTTTAAAATGAATATTGAATATCTACATCATCAGGTGACCTCATTTTTTGGGAAGACATCCCTAGGCCATAAATGCCACAAATATCAGGATTCATGCCTCCATGCCTCATAAAAGCCCTCCATGACTCTTAATTGCTCCTCTATCCCAAATATTAATGACCCTATTTATCAATTTTAATTTCAAAATTGGATTAATCCTTAGCCACACATCTCAATCCTCAGATGGACGGTTTAGGTTGATTCTAATCAATCTTAAAAATATATAAATAGAGAGGCCATGAACATCATTTCTAAGCTATTTGAGTGCAAATTTATAATGCACAATTATCTTCAAGAAGCCATTGAAATTAGTGTTACCATGCTAAATTGATTCTAAGCCAAGTCAAGCCACAAAGTGACAAGGTGCCAAGGAGAAGAGGAGACAGCCAAGCCTCCTTTGATAAAGACTTCATGAGCACAAGCTGAGTAAGCCACTACTACAAAGGCATTTGGAGCATCCAAGGAAGGTGAATAAATTATTGTATTTTATTCCTTACTTTTTGGTTGTGTTTGTCATTTTTTTTTGTTACTAAGCTCATCCTAGTAACTAGGCATAAAGGTGTTAGTTTATTGTGTTGTTTGTCAATTTGTTTTTTGCATTTTGTCAATAACACCATACTAATCTCCTCTTCTTAGTCAAATTCATAGTTCACACATGTCACTAAATCTGAGAAAGCAAGACATACAAGGACATGTTCAAATGTCCACATACATAAATAATAAGTAAGTTGTCTTAGAGCCACATGGAAGGACATGTTAAAATATTGGCATACTTAATTAGGAAGGCACACACAAGGACATAGGCACATGTCCAAAGCATATATATAATGAAAATAAGTGGCATAGATCCATAGAGCAATGGAATATTCAAATTCCCTCGAATAGAAGAAGAATAGAGACCAAATCAAGTCTAAACTATGAAAGCTAGAAATGAAAGTATGCATGAACATGTGGTACAAATTTGTATAAGAGATAAGATGTAAATAAGTTGAGGCTAAAGTAGTAGTAGTCAGCAAAAAATTTGAGTAGGTGTAGGGTGTCAGTAACAATATATAACAATGCTAAATTTATGATGTAGATTTTTGAAAGATGTAACCTAGTAATTAAAATTATGTATAAGATGCCCCCAAATGGGTGAATCTATGTAGTGTACCTAAGTTTTGTAACAATCTGCAAGCATTCGATAAGACTAATTAAAGCATGTATGATAAAAATTGACTATGCTAAGATAACTACCATATATAGTGTCTAGAAAATATAAGAAAGGTAAAAATGGTAATGCATACAATCTATAATTTATATTTTATGAGTAAGTATTTGAATGTTTTTATGTTTTGACATATTATATTGGTTTTTATATTTTATGGATATAAGCTATGTACAAGTAACATGAAAATTAAATTATATACAAGGAGTGAGAAATAAAGAAAGTGTATACAAGAAATGAGGAACAATACTAACTGATGAGTCTCATGGGAGACTCACCATTGATGTGGCATATGTCAAATAAAATAATAATGATCATGTGTGTTGTATGAAATGGTAACTGAGGTCCTAAAACCTATTATACTAAGTGATCTATAGCTGATACTAATTGTGAAGGGGTACTAGGAATCCATGAAACTAATTGTGGTGTCATGTAAACTATAGGGGTCTTAAGGATCCATTTGGTAGAAGATGTTATAGCTAGCATAGGTACCTTGTGTTAATAACCCTGAGAACTCAATTATATTGATATTGGAAGAAAATGAGTAGAGGGAGGCCCTATAGAATCTTCAACATATCTCTAATGTAGTGGTCTCTCTAATAATGGTCTCCATGGGAGAGTATGTGTACGTGGTGACACTATAGGAGTAGACCTCACCTACACTAGTGGCTCCACTAAACTCTATGGTGTATTGATAGGACTTATGCTTGGGATTATAACTGGTAATTGTGGTGTAACTTATTGTGAGATAGGTATAGGATACTCATATGAAGGAACCTCAACTGTGATTACCCAATTAACATGTATATATTTGAGGCATCTATGCATGATGGATGGGATGGTTCATATCTATTATATATATGGCCTACTAAATAACATGTTGAATGTGCCTGCACTATGTACTACTAAGAATCTAGTGTCCACATGTGTTATTCTAACTTATAGTGGAAGCGCAATTTCCCTAATGGAGCTCTAAACATGGCCATTGAAACCATGAATAACTATGTTGGTAGGAGAAATATCACGCTCTGAATTACCCAAATATTGTATAAGTGTGATAGTGCACATGTCAATACTTGAACCATTGTCAACCATAACACTCTAGATATGAGGATGATCTACGTAGGCTCATACAAAGAGTGCATATAAAGTTTGAATCATCATTGATAATTTTCTTCTCTGATAAAGTGATGAGTGGTCTAGCTGGTAGTTGGTACTATATTATGATACACGTTAATGATATTGTGTAATGGGTGTGCATCCTCTATAGTAGTGTAATATGATTCTATTGTTGGATGTGCCTGATACATATAGTGAACACTTAAAGTGCCCCTACTTCATTAGTTGTATTCTTTACAAATTGGTTTGATAATATTTTCAATGCCTTAGCTTCTATTTTTAAAACTCCAGGTGCCTTTGTGAGTGTGCCCACATCAATTATGTTGTCCTCTATGAAATATTGTATCTTTTGTTTCAAGGTGATGCATC
This sequence comes from Torreya grandis, assembly GCA_037957365.1. Taxonomy (NCBI): domain Eukaryota; kingdom Viridiplantae; phylum Streptophyta; class Pinopsida; order Cupressales; family Taxaceae; genus Torreya; species Torreya grandis. The sequence goes on along the minus strand of JARHVA010000059.1, from coordinate 3,899,034 downwards.
TATTGTAGTATGGCCTGGAGCCCTATGATATTTTTAGGATGCATTATAATCATAGCTTCTTGGAAGAATTTATGTCATATCAACCTCTTTGATGGGAGGGAGAGATATGACATTACATTCTAGGAGTTGTTGGAAAACACGTGTTGGATATTCTGGAAGGTTGGTGAAAACTCTCCATGGAGAAGCCAATAAAACTAGGTAAGGAGATGGATCTGAAGCTACGTTAACTGTGTCCTTTAGATCACTCTTATTTTTAGTATTCCTTACTTTGTATGTAGTTTTAATAGAGCTCTTATTAGTTGATTCTAATCTAATTGTATATTTTAGTTTACCCATAGAGAAAAGTGTGACTTCCCTTTCTTTTACTATGTGGCATAAATTTGTAAAGGTTGGAAACTTCTTGAATAAGATAACTTCATGCAATGTTGGTAGTAGGATTTATTTGAATATGTCTTAGAGCTCTCTATCTACCATGGGGTTATTCATCTTTACCAATATGGTTTTATATCGCAAGACATTTTTTGTAATAGGCTTATTATATTTTTGCTTCAATTATGCTACTTGAGCACATGAGATCTTATCACTAATGTTAATTGAGAAGTGTGCTAAAAACATATTTTCCAATGGATTGAATGAGGTGATAGACTGATTCAAAAGATCATAAGACCACTATAAGGTATATTCCTTTAGACTGTGTGGGAAGTGAAGATCCAATCATTAGACACATAGTCCAAACATACTATGTCAAAATCCCATAGATGGTGCTCTGGGTCACCCTTACCATCATACAATGCAAGCTTAGGTGCCACGAATCCGGATGGTAAAGGAGTTATCTCTATGTTATGTGCCAAATTTTTATGTAGAAGAACATGTGAATACAAGGCATGTGATGGCCTAGTAGCTCCCTGCTCAAGATGTAACACCTCATCCTATAGAGAATGAATTTCATGCATAAGGGATTGTACATTTAAAGAATAATAACTATACATAAGAGGTGTAGCTACCATTGAAGGTTGTTGAGTTAAAATAGGTTATTCTATACGCTGAGTTGGCCCTAAGGTAGGTGTAATATTGATTTTATTTGGAGGAGTAGATGATTGACCATTATTTTTTTGTTCTTTATTTCCATTATGGCTTGTAAAATTTATGTATGGTCATGGGGATGTTCCCAAAATCTATCTCTAAAACTCTATAGAATCTCATCCTTATTGACTATAAGATTTGCATGGTTAAGTGGGGGGAGAGTCTCCCAATTCCCATCTTGTATATAATATTTGAATGCATTATCATTGACGTCCAAATAATAAAGGTATGAAGGATCAATTATGGGAGTTGTAACTAGTCCTTTTTCTATGGTATAAGCTTGAATGGAAGGAATATGAGTATGCTCAATAGGATTGATGCTAAGCCTAGCACTTCTTATTAAGGGAAGAGAGATTTTTTAGACGTCATATAATAAATAAAGTGAAATATGGCTACTAAAATAGAATGTATGAAATCTAAAAATCTTAACATAGCCAATGAAATTAGTAAAAACGAGGATACAAACCCTAGTAGCATCTAGGGTTAGGGTTTTAATAGTATTCAAATAAAGTTGGGTTCACCAGATATTTTAACCATTTAAGACTTAGTGTATGTGAATCCTAACTTTTTAATGGTATTGAGTATAGTAAAGCATGGTAAAAATATGCAATAAATATATCCAATGATCTGTAACATAATTGAATTAATTTAACCTTTCTAAAAATAGAAATAAATAATGTAACAAGTTCTTAGCTAGAAAATGATTGAAACAAGAGATTTAGGGGTCGTAAACTGAGATAGAGGCTAGTCTAGGTGTTGAAAATAGGATCCAAGTGTCAAAACCCTTTTGAGACAGTAGTTTCCTAATTAGACAGTAGCACCATGTGGCACTAGTGACCCTATTTTGGTAGTAGTGTCTTATGTACATAATTGTTATGAGTTTTTGGGTGTACTAGTGTCTAGATTTATCAAGCTTGTTCTTATGCACATGAGTTCTAGATCTCTATAGATGAACTATTTTGAATATTTTATGTGCAAACATTAATCCTCCATGTTGTTATGGAATTTTGTTGACAAAAGTAGTAAAGTGTGTTTTTAGTGGGCTAGGTTTGACATCCTCAACACCCCATTGTGATGAGAGTAGCCTGCATACCAATACTTCAAAGAGGGATCAATCCTGATCTAGTTATCCCCACCTAAATATTGGTACACATGAAAGTGAAGCTAGTATGAAATTAGGGTTGAGTGATTTGAATGTGCTTGAGACTATAAACCTAAGTAATTTGAGCTTAAGAATGTTGTAGATGGTTGTATGTATAAGTAGGACAGAATAAGGATTGATAACCTTGATTGTGCATAACTTGTTCTAAGTTTGTTTGTGTAATTTGCATCTAATTTATATGTAATGGTTAGAGGGATAAAATTCATGAATATATATTATTTTGGTGCTTGTGTATGTCTTAAAATAGGTCTAGGATGACCCTAGGTGGTCTTAGGTTTGAAAAGATATCTATTGGTAGAAAAAAGGAGGGAAAAGAAAATAGCAACAAAACTAGGACACTAGTGCCATGTGGCCCTACTATCCCTATTATGGCACTAGTGTCCAAGTGGTAGAACCTAAGGCACTAAGGGCCAGGATGTCAAGATGAGGGTCAGGGACTATTTTAGGGATGCATATGGCCTACCAAAGGCTAGAAAAGTGTGAAAATGGGCCCTAAGACAGGTCTAGGGATAAGTTAGGGATGGGTGGTCTCAAGTATCACTCTTAGCACTCAAGTGTCATTTTTAGGTGATTACAAAAACAAGCTTGTGTAATCCATCACTCATTCTCAATCCATGAACATTTTCAAAAATCAAATGCACTTCCAATCTAGCCCTTTAAATGTGGACACAATAATGCTTCATCTTGTTGCTCTTTTTTAATTTCAAAATCATTGTAGACACTTAGATTAGACAAATCACTAACCCAAAATACCAAACAAGGTTATTTTATATTATAATTTCTTATTGCACTTACATGAACTTACCTACAAATTTTGTGCAATCTTAAATTTGTTGAAATGAAGAATGAACAATCATCATTTCTCCTTTTTCCCCTAATTGATTTATAATATGATTTCCCAATTATCCAACATCGATCACACAAAAATACACATTTTAAATTCTTTTATTTTTGTCCTTATCAACTAAGATCCCTCGAAATTGATATGTTAAGAAGAGAATAAACAGTATAGCCCATATTCCTTAAGTTTTTTTACAGTTTGGTTGAAGGGGCTCAAATCGGCCTCAAATTACTCTTTGATTGAAATAATCAACTATATGGTTCATTATATTCAATGACATTAAGGTCAATTTCCCTCAAAATCACATCATGTTCATTTGAAAATAGATTGTCGTGGCTCAAATTTTTAAAAACCATGTAACTAGTTACACCTTTTGACTAATTGGCTCAATCTATGATGAAATCAAATCCAATTTAGCCTTAAATCATGTTGTATAGTCATAATTAGGTACAAGGGCCTCATATTCACCTTAATTGCATTCACAATTGAACCAATCAACTACTTCATTCATTATATGTTGACATTTAAGTTTATTGAGCCCAAAACCACATCTTATACATGTCAAATGTGCATATGTCATTGAACCAAATAATTATTTACTTCATTCTCTGATGAAATTAGAGTCGATCAAACCCAAGTCACATTTTATAGTTAAGTACTTAGGTTGAAGGGGTACAAATTAGTCCTAGTTACCTTCAAATTCAACCATTAGACTATTTGTCCTATTTATTTATGACATTGGGGTTAACAGGCCCAAATTAAATCTTTTATAGTCAAAATTAGGTTCACGAGATTGAATAATTTTAAACTTGAACTAAATAGGTATAAATAAGTGTATATCATGATATATAGATAAGCATAAACACATAAAAATAGTCAAAAAAAAAAAATTGATGCTATGGGATAATAATGTGTACACGTTATGTTCATTTTTAATTTGAAAACCAATTTTTTTAGCTCATAAATGGGTTGGATTCCCAAGCCAAAGGCTTGGACCTATCAACACACAGTCGAATCTAAGAGTTTTGATAGAAAATAACAAAATTCAACTTCCATCACCAAATGCACTATGAATTTCAATTATAAAATTCAAAATATTTTTACCACGATGACAAGCATGCTCTCCTCTATCCAAATATTTTCTTTTAATAATTTTTGGACTATTTTAAGGTTTCAATCTATGTTGATTTATAACTATAGTATTTTTATGCCACTACATACCGTATATATACATGCCTATATATGTTTTTTATCTATTTTTTGTTTATCCAAATGCAAAAAAAATTAATGGTTAAAAACTAGGCCTAATTATACACGCATTCAAAAAAAATAGTTTTCATTTTTTTTAGGTAGTTAGAGGGGAATGCATGCCTAGCTATCCATTTTTTTATCAGTTTTCATGATCTATTTACTTGTAAAATTAATATAAAAAATTATTAATTTAAAAATTATAAAAAATAATATAGGTTATAAATTAGATGATCTTATTTAAAGTTCCAACAAAAATATTTAAATAATATTAAATGATGCTCAAAAAATGAGGGGTCACACAGTCGGCTATCTACTTTGTTTTTTCTAAAACAAATAGGAGTTCCTATTCAAATTTTAGATGTTTGACCTAGTTATACTTAACCATATTTTTAAAAAGAATAATGTTTTGGAAACTAGACTCAAAATGTTACAATTCTTGTTCTTACACCATCCTCAAATTTTGAGTGTAGCCATCTCAAATTATCTATAGAAGTTTAGATTTCTCAAATTTCAAGAAAAATATGTCACACGTAGGCCCCTTTTTGTCCCCAAAATTTTTGCACATACCTTTGGCTAGTTATAGTGCTTCACACACAAACACACCAATGAATTATGAGTTAGGAGTGTTGGGAGAGCATGTGAGATGACATAGGTCTTCATCATACAATCATAGACAGGATAGTGGAGCCTCTACCTTTAGAGTAGGTAGACATAGTGATATTGAGGATTCATATGCATCGAGAGATGTTTCCCCAATTATTTATTTGTCCTATTATTAACTTTGATCCATGTATATATATGATGTATTCACTTATTTTTCTCTTATAGCTATTGATTATCACATATGGTTTTACTTTCCACATTTTGATTATGGCTTATTTGATTATCACATGTTTAATGTATATGAATTTATTTTTATCTTGGTCTCAATGTATTCAATGCGATGGTATGTTATGTTATCTTGATACTCAATATTGATTACCCCATCCAATTGGTAAAAATAATTAATTTTACTCTTGTGCAATCTATTTTTTATCCTTTTTTTGGACAAACTGAATAACTCTCTTTTCTTGATGTTGTTTGATATACTTTTGAATTGCACTTTTCTCTGATATGTAGTATCTCAGGTATAAATATTTGTTTATATGTCATTGTAAGTATGCCTATATTATAATAGACTTTATCCTTTACAACTTTGCTTTATCTAGTTTTTATTCTAGGTAGAGCTCGATTGAACAATGGTTTTGTCATGAAAATGTCCTAAGATAGATAGATCAAGATGATAATGTGCACTAAAATAAGATATTATTCTAGAAACATCACTCATAGAAGTTAGAGAAGCCATTGGTTCCTTTTGAGTAATGTCATGGGAAATCTTGGTCTTAGCTGAATGATTAGTATAATTATATGGCAAAGGGGATCTTGTTGGCCAATCATCAACTTTTTCAAATGTTACCCTATGTGTGCAAGTTGTGTAATATTTTGTTGGAATGTATAGCAATCATTTTTCCTATGTCCATTAATACCATGATAAATAAAAAATGATTTGCTCTTAATATTCTTGAGACATTAAGGAGGATGATAATAATTAGGAGGCAAAGTGACTAGCTTATTGTCTAATAATATTTTTAGAATATCATGTGGTCAGTCTCTAAAACTATCAAATTTGAATGGTTGTCACTTATTATGAATAGGCTTATTCATTTTGTGTAACACTTTGTAAAGTGATTTTTTCCCTTTTTTGAGACCTTAACTTGACTTTATTTAATTGTAAATTATGCCTTAGGGGGTTGAATATTTGCCTGAGCTTCCTTATGTTGAACTTCTTTTTGTAGATTAATGTATTTATTGCCTTTATTAGAGTAGAATTATGTGCCATGTTTGCTTCTAAAGTAAGAGTATTATGAAAAATAGTTTAAAATTTATCACAATTTTAATAAATTAACTCCACTTTGAGAGGATAAATGAGGCCCCTACTAAATATGTATTGTATTTCCAAACATTTTGGTTGATATATCAATTGGTGCATACAAGATTGGAGTCATAAAATGTAATCACAAACTAGTTCTAATTTTCTTTGGTGAAGAGCAGGTAAATGTTCATATGTAACTCTATGTCCCTTATTATGAATGTCTTGCATTAAAAATATCTATTATAACTCTAGATATGTATGTAAATATCCACTAGGCAAGGAATGAAACCAATCCAAATATTTTTAAGTTAAACTTGTTGGGAACATTTTAATTAAATCTAACTATTATCATATTTTCTCATTTAATCTCTAAAATCTTTAAGATGTAAATATGGATCACTGCTTCCATTAAACATATGAAATGTTGGCATGTGAAATTTACAGATTAATGGGGTGATTAAATTTTTGAGTGAAATTGGGTTTCTATATATAACATTATTATCAACCCAAATGTGGTATGATTTACTTTATAAGGTAAGGTGATGTGTTTTGTGTTGTAAAATACACACTACATGCATTACGTAAATGGCATATTAGAAAGGTATGTTAAGATTTTTGAGAGGCTCATTCAATGGTAGAATCTTGTTATAATTTTCCATAGGTACACTTGTGGATAAGTGAAGGAGGTCTAGGGGGAAAAAAATTGTATTAGGCATAAGTTGAGAACAATCATGACATTCATGTATATTTTCTTCTACCATATATTCGCATTTAGAAGATGTACTATTGCATATCATTATTTCATCATCACATTTTGTTTCAATAACAAGCTCATTTTGAGAGATATTTTGATATTGATAAATAATTCACACAAGTTTGTATCATTTACCATTTCTAAAGATGAATAAAGAATCTCATTTTTTACACATTATTTTTTTGTTTATATAGAGAGAGTGGGAATTTCACATTCATCACATTTCTTTTCCATTTCAATAGAGAGAATATAAATTTCACATTCATCACATTATTTTTAGATTTCAATAGAGAATAGGAATTTCATATTCATCACATCCTTTTTCCATTTCTACACAAGGTTTATGATTTTGTATTTTATAGTGATTAATGAGATGAAATGATGTGGAAATTTTTTGAGATAACATAGAAATTACTCCATATTGGAGAATTTATTCATTGTGAGAGAGTCGAAGCTCAAATACAAAAAACTTTATTTTAATCAATCAACCAACATTTAACATTGTATTTAATGAAGGACATGACATATTTATAAGATTTACATTTCCTATTAAATGAGAGGTTATTCAACCACTAACCTATCCTAACACTAATCTAAGAAGGTTGTTCTAACAACCTATATTCATTCCTATTATTGAACTCTTAAATCTCTACTTGAATTATATTATCAACTCGTTTAAAACATTTCGCACATACCTGACACTCATAATATTGTTTATTGTCTTTTAATGTGAACACTAACTTATCTTTTCCTAACATTCCCCCCTTTAGTGCAAATATGGGAGAGAACCTCATGAACTGGATTTGCAATGTGTTGGTTTGTTTATCTTTTGTTACTTGTGACATTTGAGGTTCACTATTTTGTATTTCACCTCTCAATGTAAAATCTCTTGGATGTCAATTACAATCGAGAATGCATCCAATTAAAATTTGGTGGTGACCCCTTTAAAATTATTTTTAAAAAAATCCTTCTATAATCACTCCCCCTTATATATTTCTCTTTAAAAAAAAAAAACTTAAAAGGAGTTTTAATCAAAAGAATAAGCTTATTGAGAGGGATTGGGGTTTGATCGCAAGACCTCGCCTTACCTATATGCCTTCACAAAATTCATAATATATTATTGGGATACGAAGCTTATTATTATATATGTGGGTGAATTTCATTTTAAATTTTAAAATATTAAATTCTATGTTAAAGCCAAATGAATTCTCTCCTTTGTGATTTATAAAACCATGTATTGAGGGTGAAAGTGAAGCTTAGGAAATGAACTTGTGATTTATGATACCTATTTTTAGTCATTTGAAAGTCGTTTCTATTGTTCAAAATAGCTTGCAAGTTGTATCTTGGTAATTTTGAAGCATGAATAGACTTTGCCTCCATAGCTTCAAAGTTGAGTCAAGTTGACCATTGAGTAGGAATCTGGTCAGGTCCATGATCAGGGGAGACATAGCTTGAGCCAGGGCTTAACTCTCTAAATTAATGCAAGAGCAACTCATGAAGATTTCATCAAAGAACACAAGTTTGCCTCTAATACAAGTTTTTTTTAAATTGTAAACCCCTATAAAATCCTCCAAAATCTATCAAAACCTCTTTTTTTTTTTTAACTATTTTTTCAATAAGACTGAACATCAATGGGAATAGCAGAGGTCTACACTTCATAACCACAGATAAATGAATATCTATCGAATGATAATATCTTTGGGCGTGGCTTCAATCCAAAGTTATTATTAGGAACAAGATCAAAATTATAGAGAGGTTCCACCTACTCTGATACAAAATGTATAAATTATTTCATATTGGAGAATTTATTCATTGTGGGAGCATCAGAGTTTGAATTTAGAGAACTCTATTTTAGTCAATTCATCAACATTAAACATTTTGTTCAATGGAGGACATTAAATATTTATATGATTTGCATCTCTTATTAAATAGGATGTTCAACCACTAACCTATCTTAACACTAATCTAGGAATGTTGTTTCAACAACCTATATTCACTCTTATTATTGAACAATTAAATCTTTATGTGAGTTATATTATCAACTCACTTACAATATTCCACACATACTTCACACTCTTAATATTATTATTCACCTACTAATGTGAGTACTAACCTATCTTTTCCTAATAGATAACGAGGTGTAGTAAGGGCATATTCACTTACTAGTTCATAAGGTATGGGAGAGTCATGCCAATGCTCATTAGTATCTTCCTTATCTTGTTTAGAAGGCATAGAGGAAATAGGAGGAGGTTCTTCTATTTCTTCATTAGTGGGCTCATTTTCTTGTTCAATGAAATCATCACTATTATACAACACCTCTTATTTATCATGATTACAATTATATCCAAAATTAACATCATAATCCAATCATTCACTATTGTATTCTTCATGTAAAAATATGTATTATTAATTACACATGTTTGGTTATTGGTCCATTCATTATCATAAGCATTAGGAATGAAGTTTTGATCAAATATGAAGTCCATAGAATGATAGTCATTAGGTATTTCTAATCGATTATCCATTTTTTATTTAGTAGGCCTTAGATAAATTATTGAAAAAAAAGTAAAGTTTATTCCCAGTAGATAAATAAAAATGAAATTGGGAACTAGATTTAAAACCCTATGAAGGATGAAACCCTAAAGGAGGACCTATGGTTTTTGCGCTGTTAGATATGTATACATGTTCACCAATATGTTTTACCCTAATTTAGATTAAAGGGTAAGATCAATCTAATTAAGATATTATTTTGAAATATAATACAAATCAATAGATATGAAAACCAAATAAACTAAATATAACAATGATTAATTGATAGGGATAAGAGAACTGTTAGTTTATTTGTCATACAAAGTTAAAGCTTTTTTAATATTATGTATGCACATTGGGCTTATGTCATTTATCTATATGCTCTCTATCTCTACCTATTTGGTTTTGGTGAGTTATAATAGATCTGGTCAATATCAATAGTCAGTAATGACTATATGGTTGAAATTGACCGTGTACACAGTAGATGACTATTTTTTTTAAAGTGGTGTAACTGAGCCTAAAATGATTGTTTATGCATTTATTTATTTTCACATCTTCATGGGAGTGATTATTTATCAAACCCCATTACTTCACAATAAATTAGACATCAATTAGTGGGGGTGTCGAGTGGAAGTGTTGAGTTGGACTAATATTGGTCAATCCCCATTGAAAGACCAAGAGTGACACTACATACCAATATTTCAAAGAGGGATCAATCTCAAATGTATTTCTACCAATAATATGTATGTAATTTTATATGCAAGCATGTATATTTGTTCTCCTATTTTTCCCTCAGTACAAACATGTAGATATGAATTGACCATTGTAAACTTGAAAATTAACTTTAGAAAATTTGTGTGTGTCATTGAATAATATTGTCTAGTTATTGAATATAAGTGTACTTGTCTCTAAATGTCTTATAATAGATTTGTATATATATAAGACTCTAACTTTGAATTAAAGATTTAGTAGCATGCAAAAGCTGAAAAAAGACATTGAAACATGCCCAAACAATGATCACAAGATGAAATGTACCCAAAATAAATTACAAAGGAACACAGGTTAGTTTCACTGTTTGCAATCAATACCAACAGTTAATATTGACCATAAATATCGGAGCTGACCCAGTGCTTAACAAACTCAAAGGGTGACAGGGACAGCTAGATATCTCTATAATGTTTCATGTGAAAATGGTTATGACAGAAAATGAATTCACATAGCCAAATAGAATGAATAAATGCAAATAAAAATATCGATAGAAATATGACACTAAGTGTCTAGTTCATAGTCTAAGATCTATACATGCAAAGTTGTTAAAAGGTATCATGAAACAAGGTTTGTACAAAATTTGGGTATCTACCACTAGATTGTTAGATATTTTCTATTTCAATTAGTATATTTGTGTAATAGTATGATATTGTAGACCTTATTGTAAAATTGTTTAATTTTAGACCTTCATCTTTTTTCTAACCTCTTCTCCCTTACCCATTGATGGGCTAGGAGATTTTATAAGTCTAAGTGTATTTGTGGGTGAATCCCTAATGTCTTCCAACTTGCAAAACTCGGATGGAAGGATAGACCCTCATTTATGAAGGTGTAATGTGCAAGTTTTATCTTTCCTAGGTGTAGAATTAAGTCATTTAACTTGATAGTTGGATGGGTAAGATATTTAGAAGTTTTTCAATACTCTCTAGGCATCTGAATATCTCTTTAACTCATTGAAAAGATAGGAATTAAATGAAATGTAAGAGGGCCATGTCCCCATGTGAGATGTAAAATAAATTAAATGGTTTTGTAAGATGGAGTTAAGAGGTGCAAGACTTTTGAGATAAGTCTTGATGAAGGAAGGGGGTAATTGTCACCTTCTTGTTGGGTGAGTTTTAGGAGCCATTTTCTATAAGTATAGAGAAAGTGATCCTTTTTTCAACTTTTATTTTTGGATTTTTTCTCTCGAAGCTCTAGCTTGCTAAGGATTAGCTTAGAGAATTAAAGAGTAGGAGTAAGAGAGGAAGGAGACTTTGGAAAGGATTGTGACCTTCTTCAAGTGGTGGTTATAAATTAGGCTCTAAAGTTGGAATCCTTCTTTTCATGAGTTCTTCCTTATTTATTTTCATACTATTATATTTTATGTGAAAATGTATTTTTTGATAGAGTTAAGAAGACTATTCAACCAAAATCTATCCAAGGCACCATTACTACAGCCATGAAGTTGATGCATTCTTCATAAATAATAAATTGTTTATTCATAGAAATAGATTGTATAATGTTGAAATTGTTCTCCATATCATAGCCTTAGGTACAAAGGCACATTTATAGGAGGAATGTAGACTAATACCAACATCTTCATGCATGTGGGACTCACTTACCCAAGGTATAAAAATAGACTAAGCATAGATTAACTCCAACACCCTCCCTTAATCTATGAGTAGAGAGAGAGAGAAAAAAATAGGCCCCAATAATAAGGTCTGATGAGGTACCCATGGAAAATAAAGGATGCAATGTGAAGCTAAGTGTCCCTATGGACGCCAATCCATCTTACCATAATGCATGGATTTCAAGTCATTGTAACCATCAAATCAAAGTAGAAATGGTGTTGAATACAAAGATCATTGAACACAAACACTACACTCTAAAATATTGGGTAGAGTGATAAACTCAAGAAAGCATTACTTAAACATCCTCCAATAAGATGGTGAGAAGTGATCACAAATATTGGTGGGGCTACCACACCGATGTCACTGGTGGGGATACCACACTGGTGTCACTAAAACATTCACCAAAAAAGCCATGGAGATAAGTAAAAAATCTTTATATTGATTTTTGAAAACAAAGTGCTTGAATAAGATACCCATGTAAAAATAATGTATCCAAAAAACACTCAAAAAATGCAAAATATATATAACTCTCATATAGTCAAGAAATAAAGAAAACTCAAGAAAAACTCCCCCCATCAAAAGAGAGAAAATAACAAGAGAGAGTTAGAGGCCCCTCAAAGATGATGTTGAAGCAGTCCATAGCTCTAAGTACTCACAAGTCGCAAAAGAACTCAATCTGCACAAGTGGTATGAATCCACTACTCAATCATAAAAATAATTGACACTAGGCTTCACTAAAATAAATCTAATCAAGAAGACTATCAGCAATATCAAAAGTATAAAATGGTATTGCATGTGCAAGGGATGCTCAACACTTGAGAAGTAGGGTCTTCACCACATCCCCTACCCCCATACTACTAACTAGGTGGAGTGACACCAAAAAACTATGCGTGCGCACCCACTATAATGATAAATGGGTGGAGTAGAGGAAAAAAGGTATGTATGAGTGATCTGAATCCACTATTCGAACATCAAATAAGTTGACGCTATATGCACCAGAATAGCTCTAGAACAAACTGAAAGAGACTATCAAACTATCAAAGACAAGATGACATTGGGATTCACCAAAATAGCTACACTTCAATATGTGGGAGTATGTCAACTATTGAAAAAATGGTGATGGGAGAGACAAACAACTGAAGGATTGAAAAGGTGCCCAGAATAGATCACATAAATGCATGAAGTTAGACAAGGCTGAATCAACAAACCCCCCATGGCACTTTATTATTCAGTGTGAGTATAATATATCCCAATAAACACCAAATGAAAAATAAGGAAGACATTGGGCTTCACTAGAATAGCTCCAAATAAGGAGACCATCGACCTATCAAAGAAGACATCACCAATCATGAGAGTTGCTCCAAAAAACAAAGGAGCATAAAAGTGTCTCCATAGAAGAAGGCAATGTACTAAGAAAGGGGCCTCGATGGAGATATGACATAAATTACAAGTGTGTCAAAGTGTCAATACACAAACTAGAATAGAGCATGTTGTGACCTGATGGAAGAGTGTGGTAAATGGCAAAAAAAACATCGTGTATGTAAAAATACACTCGAAAGGATCAGTTGTTAAAAAATGATGATCTACAAAGCACATACAAAGGGACTTTGAACTCAGCCAAAAATGCATCCAAGATAGTGTAAAGTGCAATAGTGGCATCAGCAGTACAATGTGGGCTAAGGAGCAATATGATCCAAAGATCTTGAAAATAGGACATCGGTCATAGCCAAAAAATGTGTCCAAAAATTATAATAAGAAATAAAATCCCCACATACACATGAAGGTAGACAAGGCTGAAATAACAAACCCCCATGGTTGTTGTATTAGCCCTCCCCCCCCCTCGAATTTGGCACTTTATATTTGAGTGTATTATTACAAAATAAATGACACCAATAGATCAAGGACCAAAAAACATACACTTTTGAAAAAAATAGCACTCAATTTCAAGTTACTGATCAAAAGATATAGCTTTTACAAATTTCCCAACCGTAAATGGGTCAAACATAGAAAATTGCACCCAAAAATATTAAATGATTGGAAAAAAAATCTTTCTAGCAGATTTGAAAAAAAAAATTGAAGGAAATTTACAGCAAAGGAAAAGAACAGGTGATTTTGGAGGGTGATCTACAACAAAGATCAATCTTCCACACTAATTTTTCACTTTGAATACAATATCCAATTTATTTATTTATTTCCCTTGATCATGCATAAAAAAATCATAGAAAAATAGATTTGCAAGGTCAACTTTAGAGCCTCATATATCCTTAGTTACTGATCAAAATCCTTATTATGACCACTTTCTTAAAACCTCTTGAAGTCATCTTTCCAACTGTGAAATAATTTTTTGAATCAGACACCTATGTGAGGAGAAAAATGATTTACAAGATAGTCACAATTTTCTACCAAAAACACTTTGCAATTTCTCCAAAAAAAACGTATGGCCAACACAATAGATCTAACCAACTCAAATGCAAATCATTATGACTGATTAGATTTGAACACAATAGATATAAGCATACTCAAAACTAGAAACTCTCCACAATATAGGTGGTTTGCATATGAATAAAAAACTTAGATCTAAAAAGGAACCATACAACTTGTTTGAGGAGTGGACAAACAATGTGAAAAATGGCAGTTAAAAAATGGCAATTGGAGACCGCTTTGACACCATGATAGAGTTAAGAATACTCTTCAATCAAGATCTCTCCAAGACACCATTACTATAGCTATGAAGCTAATGCAATGCTCATAAAGAACAAATTGTCTATTCATTGAAATAAATTATATAATGTTAAAAAAATTCTCCACATCTTAGCCTTAGGTACAAAGACACATTTATAGGAAGAAGGTAGACTAATCCCAACATCCTCATACATGTGGGACTAACTTTTCCAATGTACACAAATAAACCTAAGTATAGATTAACTCCAACAGTTTTTTAGGGATTAGGAAGGTTTTATGGCTTGCAAACCCTTTAGCTTGTTTGGCATGTTTTGATCCTAAGGCCACCCTTTTTGTTGGGCCCTTTTAGGGTTATTTTTAGGACTTTTGTTCCATTATTTATTGTTTATTTTTCATGTTTAAATGGAGTCTTGAAACATCAAAGTCATGTTGCCCACATTGGGCCAATATCCTTATATGTTTAAGGGAGCTTGCGTTTGGACTCATGCCTTGGCCTTTCTCCTATAGGGTTTGGAGTTGTGTACAAAAAAAAATTGGATTTGGTGAATCAATTCTCATGATTCAGCCTTTATTATATAGGGTTTTGAGTTGTGTACCCTCACCCCTACACCCCCTCTATATTTGGATTTAATAAACTCTCTCACCCATGCCTTGATAGATAAAATGGTGAAGGCGTGCTCTTGCTTTGGAAAAATAAAATTTGATGACACACACGCCCTTTATTCTGCATGAGGATTTTACCCTCCTCCCTATTAGTACTTCTTTTTTTTAAATGTCTTGTTCTAGGTGTGTTTTGTAATGTTCTTGAGGCGTGAATGGAAGAAGGATTACATGACTTTTAGTGAAGTATATGGACTAGTTGAGCCTTCATAGTTCCCCTTCCCTTGTGGGTTATCATACTTGTGTACCCTTGTGGTGTACCCTTGAAAATAGTTATTCTATAATAAGGATGGGAGTTCTTGGCTCAGGGGTTTCTAGGGTCTCCTACTCGATGAGAGAAATAGCATGGGAAGTAATCCCTTCATTGTTTTGGTCTTTTGGTAGCTTCTTAACTTGTTTATGGAGCTTACTTGTTGGTGCCCTCCTGCCGCTTTGTCATTATTTGGAATGTTTCTTAGAATCCTAATGCATGGATGTTTATGCCTATAATTAATATGTAAATGATTATTTGAAATAATTTGAGAAAATATAATAATCTTGTTTGCAAGTTTGAGAAGCATACCCTTGCATTCCTCTAAAATAAGGAAGTTGATAATTGTATTGTAATGCACTCATATATACATTGTGAATAATTTATTGTGCAGTAAATGTATATAAAAATGTGTCATGTTCTTTTATAAATGAAAGAGAAATTCGAATGAATAATTTCCCCGAGAATCGCTTTGAAATTTTCCATAGATGCTTGCATTGCTAGTGCCTAAAAGAGATTGTTTGTTTCCAAATTTTTGCCACAATAAAATAGCATCAATTTTCTCCTAAACTAATTTTAGCATAAACTAGATATCAAAATGGTCTCGTATCAACTTACAACATATTTTTAGGACATGTTTGTTAAGTGTTATGAATTTTCAAATGTCATTAACTAATTCCATCTTTCTCATAAATGTTTCATGGAAATCGTGTGTTGAAATGATCTAAAATCAATTTTTGTAAGTGTAGTCTTATCTATTTAATTCATGGAATTTTATCAGAATTTTTATTATTCATTCTAATACGGAATTGATTTTTAAAAATATTATACTTGTGGTGGGGTTATTGACAACCATGCCCATAATTGTATTGAACGTTTAAAAACTAGAACTTTTTTATTATTAACAAAAATAAATTAATTCAATTACTTAATTGGTAATATTTTCTAATAATAAGATATGGATAAGTGTGCACACAATTAGTTGATATCCATATTTATAGCGAAATAATATAGGTACATTTTAAATCATACAAAAGTGTACGAGTTATTAAATACACTAATAAAATCTGGTAGAATGGAGAAGCCATGTGAATTTTTTGACAGACCAATGTAACGATTACAAGACATCCTAATGGAGGAACTAAGAAGTACCCTCAACTTCATAACCAACGTGAAGTCATTGGAAAACATCTATTAAAGTCACTAACATATCAGGGTATAATGTTAATATCCTTGTATCTTCCCAAAACACAAGTATATGTCTTGTGTTCATCATTATAGTCAATGTTACCACATTTAGTTGAGTCAATTTGTAAAACCATTCACATGCCTTATGTATGTTGCATTATGCGTTACAATTAGAGGATATTTGAAGCATGGTGATAACAAGGATGACAATTACTACTATCTTTTTTTTGCTATGCTAATATTTTTTTAAATTATGATTGAAACTGAAATTCTAAAATATGTATGCATGTCAAAACGATTGAGACAAACATGGAAATCAACCCCCAAGAGAGCAATCAATGCACTCAAAATTTCAACGTAAATACTTTGAAATTTTGAAGTCCACTTATACGTTAAATTTTCAATATATAATCCTATGTGGAAAATTCGATCCAAGAGTTTCAACATACATTGCCATGTTTTGCAACCTCTGAATCCAAATGTTGAAAATGACATCAAAATTTTAGTCAAATGTTAAAGTGAATGCAAGATATATGTTGATTATTTGCAACATTCATAGGCTATGAAATTATAGATCATATTGTTAGTAGAGTGATTTCTCCCTAATTACAAATCATGTTGATATTAGAGTGTTTTTTCATTAGCTTGGGGGAGTTTGGGAGAAGTTGATTCATTGTAGCATAATCCATTTATGTATCAAAGAGTTTTCATAAATTATTCTACTCAAAAAAGAAAGAGTGGCCCAAGCAATATGCAAGACGAGCTTAAGCACTATTGTCTCAGGAGAAATCATAACATTATTCTTAAGAAAATTCACTAGCCTAATGCCAAATTTCTAAAAAGTAGCAATAAAGGAACATTGTTGGCATCTCTATTTAACTAACTATACAGAAGCAAATTAACATAAGGGCAAGGTAACAGTATGGATGTCACTCTCCCAAAGCTCATCCATCATTTTTGAAAGAAATAACTTATAATTAATCAGTTAGTTAGTTGTAACAATATCATAGGATCCAGTTTCATTTTCATGTTCAACATTTTTTTAAAATGGGGAGGAACATAGTTTGTCATACTTTGGGCTTTCCAATGGCAAAGCTTATGGTATGTATTGAACTAAATTGTAATAGACAACTATCCCATGAAGGAATGAATTTGGAATTATTGTTTTAATCATCCAATATTATGCCAAAATTACCCTCTAGCCATTTTCCCGATGAGCAAAGCTTATGATGTGTATCGAACTATTTAAATACCCAAAAATCTTATGAAGGGATGAATGTGGGATGATCATTTCATCCAAGATTATGTGTGTGTAGTTGTGAAGCAACAATCCTTTTTTTATTAATTAACTTTAAGAGAGCATGGGGTTCGATTTTGTTTTCTATGCCATGAAGCATTTGTTAGTAAGGAGAAGAACATGGTTCATACTCATAGAATTTATACCATTCTTTGTATTTCTCAGTGTTTAGCCTATTTTTTGTAATGAGGTGTGGCCTACAATGGATGAGATTAGTCATCCCCTGAACAAAAGGTGGGGAAGAATAATGGCAAAGAACAACGAGTGCTCAACTAGCCAACCAAATGCGGACCCAATATTAGGGAACTCCCAATCAAATGGTAATGTCGAAGGGTCATATGTTACATAATTGATTAGGTTATATGTGTTAACAAAGCACCTGCATGGTTCTACACACCCATAAAGTTATGGTGTGCAACTACTGGTGCTCCTCCTTAGCAATCTTACATTAGACCCAACAACCTCTTATCAATAACACATGTTCTAAATTTGCCCACCAAAATATAGGCCATAGGTTCGATCTGACAACCTCATGCTTAGACGGGCTTGAGACAGAGTGCTAAAAACCAACTCCCCAACAAGCAGTTGTCCTTGCACGAGCACTCATGTTATTGCTTTTGGTCCCTAGACTACCTGGTCTCTGCACGTTACTTTACCTATCCATTTCGAAAAGGATGTCCAATTCATTCATTCATTTAATCATTCCAACATAATTTTCCACTCCGTTTGGGAAATGGCACCCTAAAGAGCCACTTTCAAGACTAAATTTGATGGTTGTATGACTGTATTTGTGTATTTAGCCGTGAAATATGACCCTATTTTTTTGGGTTGGATCCTATCATATGTAAGGCAAAATTTTGGATAGACCATCAAAAATTCTAGAGGATTATAATAAATATATAAATTATCTTGAGTGTTTCATTCCTTTACTTAAAATTAGACTAATATTTGAAGGACAATGTTGAATAAAAGATGGTCATCCAAAAATTTCATAACAGGTAGGGTCAACTTTCAAATATAGTCCATGTTCTCCACAAAGATACTATGTAGCATTGAAATTTTGAGAATAGCACTACTTATTCAGAGCTCATGGTGATGCTCATGATAAGGAGCCAAAAAAAAATCTCATGCAAATGCTTCTTAGAAATTACTTATAAAAGTATCAAGTAATAGATTTTTTTTTTGTTTTGTTTTGTGGATGAGCTCAAATGATAAATCATTAAGACTTTTTTTTTAAGATGTAGCCCACTACACCACATATTCCTCATAGAAGATTTGTTCAAATTGTACAAACAAGGTGGTGTGTATTATATATAGAGGTAGTAAACACAATTGTCTATTTAATAAATTGAACCAATTTCTTAATAGTAGTGGAATAACTACTACTTTTCTGTTGTAAGAACTTACATTTGTATTATTAATTTTAATCTTTTAAAATCTCCTTACAATGCAATAAAAAAAATCATTCTACAAACTGTTATAACAAAATTAAACTAGAGAGGCCACTTATACTCAATTTCTCATTTATTTTAATGAATTAATTATTAAAGAGAAATCTTGTAGTGGTTGTTTCATTTAAAGATGATTGTTTCTTCTTTTTTCTCCCTAAAGATAGGTACATTTATGATATTCAAAAATGTCGAGGACCTAAAAATCATTTTTTCAAACCTTTTTCTTTGTAAAATCCACAATCTTAAAATTAAATTGCTACATCAAAAAGTTTAATTAACATTGTTTCAAATATTTATATTTTATGGGTACACATATGGCATTCAAAACGTCGCTAAGGAACCAAGTAATTTATTCAAACCTTTTTCTTTGTGAAAAACTACTTAATCTTAAAATTAAACTGGTACATTAAAAAATTTAATTAATATTATTTTAACTATTTATTGTTTATGGGTACACGTATGGTATTCTAAACAAGTGATAAATCATTAAGACTTTTACCTTAAGATATAGCCCGCTACACCACCTATACCTCATAGAAGATTTATTCAAATTATACAAATAAGGTGGTGTGTATTTTATAGAGGCAGTAAACATAATTGTGTATTTAATAAATTGAACAAATTTCTTAATAGTAGTGGAATAACTATGACTTTGTCATAAAACTTACATTTGTATCATTAAATTTATTTTTTTTAAATCTCCTTACAATGTAATTAAAAAAAACATTCTACAAACTAATAAAACAAAATTAAACTAGAGAGGCCACTTATACTTGATTTTTCTTTTACTTTAATGAATTAATTATTAAAAATAAATCTTGTAGTGGATGTTTCTTTTAAGAATCATTGTTTCTTCTTTTTTCTCTCAAAAGATGGGTACATTTATGATATTCAAAATGTCAATGAGGCCCTGAAAGTCATTTATTCAAACCTTCTTCTTTGTGAAAATTCACAATCTTATAATTAAATTGTTACATTAAAAAATTTAATTAACATTGTTTTAAATATTTATATTTTATGGGTACACATATGGTAGTCAAAACGTCGGTAAGGAACGAAAAGTCATTTATTCAAACCTTTTTCTTTGTGAAAATATACATAATCTTAAAATTAAGTTGCTACATTAAAAAGTTTAATTAATATTATTTTAACTATTTATAATTTATGGATACACATATGGTATTCTAAATATCAGGAATGAACCAAAAGTCATTTATTCAAACTTGTTTCTTTGTAAAAATCCATAATCTTAAAATTAAACTACTACATCAACAAAATTAATTAACATGTTTTTTCTCCGTCGGTTGTGGTGTAACGGTTAAAGTGAATGTATTTGTTTTTAGTGACATAAGCTCATTCCCACAAGCGATCGAAGTACCCATAGTGGGGGACAACATAGAACTAACAAATTGGCAAAGTGGAGTTACAGAGACTAGACCCTCATTTGTGTTCCGAAGTGAATATGAACCCGCGAATCTCACAATTAAAAAATGTATCAAAAACTATTTATAATTTGTCGTGAATGTTTGTTGAATCTAAAAACACATACACATTATATTGAAAAGCATTCACAACACTCTACATGGATTGTGGAAATACTATTACTCTTATTAATGGTTTATGAGATAAATACCACGTACACAATAAAATCTATAATTATATAATCATAATAACTGAAAATATGCTTAAAATAGTAACTAAAAATATGACAAATAATTGTACAAATATTGGAAATGAACAAAAGCTCAAAAGAGATGGAAACTAAAACCCCTAACCATTGTTCCAAAAATCGAAGTGTTGACTGAAACAAAATCCTACCAATTTGGACCAACATTGTGAAAGGAATCAAAATCATGATGTCATCAATTATGTATTAGACAAAATTGACAGGTCACCAATCGTGTACCTCTATTGTTGTCAACTTTGTACTCTACTAAATTTTTGATTATGTTTTTTTTTACGCAAGTGTGCAATATGATGGCAAACAACATTGTCTTCGTTTCATTAAAGTTGTGGCCAAATTGTCTTGATTAGCTTTTTCTTCTATTTGATCTAATTCTTTCACCTAATGTTGCAAGAGGAATGATAAAGCACAAAATTCATTGAATCAAACCACCTCTTAATGAGTTGCAACCACATATCCCACATGCTTGAAGTCATTGCCAATGGAATTATAGTTCATGTAAAAGAGAACTTCATCTTCCCCCCTAAATAATCAAATGCAACTACATAAACATTTACTTATTTTATTTTTTAATACAAGTATGCAACAAATTGACCTTTGAGCTTCATTGAAAGTCTTGAAAAGCATAAATATAGAATTCGAGGTGTAAAAACTCGATTCCTTTTGATACTTGTTAGTTGTTTGTTATTGAAATGCCTATAGGAAGATTTATCTATATGTTTATAAGTTTTAATTATTGATATGCAAGCCAGCCACAAAAAGAAAACCATCAATCATGGGATGGGTAGAAAAGCCCACAAAACATGAACGGACACAATTTACACCCACGTTCAACAAGTTGCCAATTCCATCCCAGAGGAAGAAAAAATAGGAAGCCCACAATCACAAAAAAAATAGAGGAAAGAGAAAACATAGAAACAGAATAGCACAGGATTGCACAGAAAAAAAATGGGAAAAGAAAAAATCCAGTAAAACCGTAATTCAAATCAGTGAACAATATATACAAAACAACATTAAAAACATTGCAAAAATAAACCTCATACCAATATCAAGCACCCATAAATACCAACAAACAGTAAAAACATCCATAAGTATCTCTACAAAGAAATCATAAATGGCCTCCTTACCCGCCACGCATTAACTAGTTCCAATTGAATCCAATAAACCATCATTCTTTTACCCCTCAACCAACTTCATCATGCATCCCTAAGCCAGGTTCTTTGCATCCCTCATTTGTTCATAACCATTTGTCATAGTTGCTTTAATTTTTATCATGTTTGCTTTTATGTTCCTCCCTAGTCCACAGACACTAGAGAAGGGGAATACAAGGGTCATTAATAAGAGGCGGCGAACAAAATCTACAATTGATTGAATAATGTAGACCTTCCGATAAAATGGCCCTTTGGGCATTATTCAAGATAAATGATCCTTTTTCAGAACAATACAATTCAGAGCCAAAATATCTTTAAAAAATGAGTAAAAGAATCATCCAGGTACATTTGGATTTACGGCTACAAGCCTAATGATATAGCCCTCAACTAAAGGAATACAGGTGCGAATTGTATAGAGTGAACATCTGTGCACTGTAGCCAGGCAAAACTTCAGTTCTTTCAATTCCACTTCAGTGATTCCACCTTGACAGGGCACCAGTGTATGTACAAAACAATTTTGGACACAGGACGTGGCATCCAAGAAAGCAATCCACTAGATACAAACTAAGTTGATTACACTCTACAAGAGTGCAAGCTACTTAGGTATCACAAAGGCACGTAAAGAAGCTCCCATTCCTAATCAGATCTTCAATTCCATGTTGAACAGAGCATCGTACATGAAGAATCCAACATTTGGTAGGCCCCAATATGTAAAAGGCATAACTTGTTAACATTCTTTTACACAAATTTAAAGGCCATTACATGATAATGGCTTGATACAGGTTATACTTGTAAAAAACCAGCCTCACAGCAACCACAGAGCCATCCGCATTCCGTCCAGAGGCCAGTTGGTGCTAGTTTATAGCAATGGAAATGAATTGCAATGCCACACATGCCACACTGAAGATCCGGGGGTAATGCCCTTAAGTCACAATTTGCACATTTTTCCATTTTGTTTTCATCTAATATAATTTTGCTTCCTTTTCTGTATGGTTGATTTATAAAATTTTCCTGCAAAAATGTATTTGCAAGATGGCTCTGTACCTTTTCTGAACTATTTGTTGGAATACTAACCCCTGATGAAAGATTAGCACCATCCACTAGCCCGTGTAGTTGAGACACATTTACTCCCTCGTCAACAAGCAGTAAATTAGCAGACCAGTTATGAACTCCTCGTGAAAGATCAAAAAGATTTTCTACTTTATCATCCTCAGATGCCAACAATTCAGTGTATGAAAGCACTGATTGTGTTTGGAGACCAGGATTACTCTGGACAATACTCAACTCGTCCTCCTTCCTATGTTGCAGGTGATTTGTCACTTCCTCCTGCAGATAATCTTTAAAAGAAGAGTCAATATCTTTGTTCTCCATTTCAGATCCCATAAATGTCTCTCTCAACACATCTTCCTCCATATTTTGTGTGCAGTCTCTCAACACGTCTTCCTCCATATTTTGTGTGCAGTTTGTCACTTCCTCCTGCAGATTATCTTTAATAGAAGAGTCAATAACATTGTTCATTTCAGATCCCATGGATGTCTCTCTCAGCTCCTCTTCCTTCATATTTTGTGGGCAGTTTGTCATTTCTTCCTGGAAGAAATCTTTTACAAAAGAGTCTGAGTTAAAAAGATTTTCTGTATCAGAAAGTGGCCCATATTCAGACTTCAAGTCCAATTTGGTCTCTGCACGCACATCTCCACTAACCAAGATAACATGAGGTTCCTCACTGGAAACAATTCTCAGCCTGCTATATACAACGTTGGAAGGCTTCCTATTTTCAGCTGCATCTAGGATTTCTCCATTATCTGTTTTAATCTTCATATCAGAATTTTTACTCTGTAGGTTCATCTTGGCATAAGGACATGCAGGTCTAGTCCTTTTGCGACATTTGTGACACTTGAAAGCAATCAAATCAACAATATTCTCCATAGTAAGCCCAAAGGCATCTCCATGAAACCATTCTGCAAACAAAGAATTAGAGCATTAGAAACTATCTGCAATATTGTAAGAAAATATATTACAACACCGACGCTTCAAATGTAATTTTAATATTTCATGTTTGCCCATGTGACTCGAACTTAAACACACACAAATAATATGCTTAAAGCCTACCATTCGACCATGCAATGTATATTTCGATTAGAACAATGTACTTTACTATCAGATAAAGGTTCAAAATCATTAACCATGGATGTCCTAGTCTGTTCATTACTCCTCCAAAAGGGACATTCCCACAAACCTCTTGCTATGTATCCATATCACATGCTTCTTGACATGTACAATAAACTGAAAAACCACTGGCATGGAGAACCAAGAAAGTCAAAATATCAACAAATGAATGATAATAGGAAAAGATTAACCAAGAACTACCTACATCATACCTGTACAAGATTCACATCCAACATATATAAGCTGAGAATTATATGCCTCGCAGCAAAGAAAACACACAGGGCTTGTGCAGCCATCCATGCTACTCTCGCATGGAAGGATAAGATTGTTCTGCCTGAATTCCTTTCCTAATCCGTTAGTCTCATCTGTTTTCCACAAAAGACCATCCAAACGAACAGCTCCTTTGATTTTGCGAACCACAGACTTCGTAACTCTATTAATCTTCTGTTCTGCAACATTTTCTTCACGAGACTGATGCCTTTTGTATTTGTTTTGTTTTTTATTTGGTGAAGCTATTCTATTTTCCTCTGCTTCTTTTGCAAGCCTTGAGAATTTATGACTTGAGACACCATTCTTCTCTGAATTCACCTTGAGTGTTCTTGGATCGAAATGAACAGCTTCTTTGGTTTTTTGAACCGTGCACTTTTTAACACTGCCATGCTTCTGTTCTGCAACATTTTCACAGTGAGAATGGTGCCTTTCATATTTCTTTCGTTTTCCGTCTGGTGAAGACATCCCATTTTCCTCTGATTCTTTTACAAGCCTCGAGCATTCATGAATAGAAACACCAATCTTCTCTGAATGCACCTTAGGATCCCTCTCAAGAAGCTTAATATTATAGCATTTGTAACAAGTAAACTTGCGTTCAGATGAATCCAAGAGAAGGGATGGTATTATACATTTGCAATGAAAATAACCTGAAGCAGAAAAAGGGATATGAGAACATGCAAGTGAAAACAGATTTCTTTAATAAGTTCATAACAATCAAGCAAAATAAGGCTTAATATTAAAAGTTTCCAAAAATCATGTGGAAGTATCTGATCTAACTAAAGGACAGAGAGAGTTTAAAAAGCAAATAAACAAAACATTATCTCCAAGAGATTACATGATATAATCCCACATTGCACTAATTTTCAAATATTGAGGAACATCTGCAATATGTTTAAAACATTGATGAAGCGTCCTCTCAGAATCAAAGAGTGTGTTGTTTGATGTTTGGCAAATCATTAAAATATTGCGAACATTCAAAACATAACAGGCATATCATATCAGGGCAACTGTAACTCGCAAGAACTATTCACGCAATTCCAATTTTCATGTCACACCTATAGAAATATGCAGTAGAAGTCCTTGAAATTGCATGGTCATAAATAAGAGCAGATTTTCAGCTCCCGTGCCAAATGCTTATGCTGTATGGGTTAAGATGTCCTACAATTGACAGCTGATAGATAAACAATTTTCATATATTCTTAACATGCTGTGAGATCTGTACAGAGAGCATTGGAGAATGAAAGAACTGTTGCCCAAAGGCCATAAACTACTACATCTTGAAAGTTACTGGTCGATTGAGACCTCAGATCTTCAGAAAACGAGTACAAGTAATTCTTCACACTGTTGATTCTCAGTCAGGTTAACTTATTCATTACCATTTTGTTTGTCCCAATTTTTTAGAATCCCAGAACATCGGTTTTACTAAGCTCTGCTCTAACATCATTAAAGAGTAACAAAGAACAAAACTTCACGCTAGAAAAAAAAGATGGTATGTCCTGCTACCAAACCATATATCCTGATAAAAACCCAAACGATTCAGGAATCAGAAATTAAAATAAATGGTTCTGATGCCACAAATATAGAATCTTTGTGAAATGGATAACCAAAAGATGATGAAATGCAGAAGAACTACACTAGTTATAAGCATCACTGCCATCCACGGGATGGATGATAGAGGAACCTTACAAAGTCAGTGAATGGATCCTAAAAGTTTACAAAAAAATATACTTAAATGTAGAAAAGTTGTCTGGGTCATTTTCTCAGCACTACTGTTCACCATCCATTAGGCAGCTTGCATCCGTCTTTGGCTGCCCAATGAAAAGATCAAAATATAGACATAAATTTAGGTATCTGAATTCATTGTGTTGAAAGTGCCAAGAAATCTGCTAACATGTGGCATTCTTTAAATGGACTTCCAACTTCCATGACTAGATTGTCGGCTTTAGCCTCTTAAACGATGGTGACAGCCAGATCATAAGATGTGATCTAAGAATGCCCAATTGTTGACCATAATATATTAGTCCCTCAGACTTCCTTGTTGAGGAGCAATATTTCATCTCCATTTCCAGACTGCTTTCTAGGCACTCTATTTGTAAGCTTCTGATAACACATTAGACCATAACCAACTTAAATTTCCTCATCAAGGAGGTCTTATCTGTCTCCATGAGTTTGCTTTGACAAACTCTAGCAAGAATGCAATATCATATCCCAATCCTAATCTCAGCAGCATCCCTAGCTTGACCATTTCCATAAATGATCAATCAAATACCAGAACCCAATTTCATGTGGAGCTAAATTTGAGATCAAGCCCATGCAATCATGTCTCATGTTCTACTAATTATCTGCTCTATCAATCGTTTGAAAAAACCCAAGCTACGATTTATGTTTACATGGTAAAGCTTAAGGAAACTAGAATGCCAATTTTAACAAAGAACTCATACACTTATATAAAAAAAAATCACATTTCTGACCCCAGGTGAGAATGTGTATAAAGACGGCTCACCTTCACAAATTTGGCATTGAACTGCTTTCCTGCAAAATATCCAAGAAAGACAAATTAGAGGATGCAGCCAGTGATTTCAACATATATTAAACGAAACCAATCAAAAAGAAAACAATTGGCCGTGGATCAATTTTAGAGGTGCAATAACAAGAAACATGCTAAAGTCACTAAAGCAAAAAGTACAGCATACATCAGATTATATACTAAAATTGGTAAGAATATTAAAGCAGTCCAATACATTAATATGTTCTTTATGAATCACAAAATTCAAGTGCATAACTCCATTACCATAGATAATATACTAAAATTGGTAAGAATTTTCATGCATTCCAATACATTATTATGCTGAGTAATACTTTGCTTAGAAAAACGGAAAAAAAATACAAAATCTACCTTAACTAAAGACCGCTAATCAAACATATAAAATATCAGGAAAGCTCCCAGCATATGGAACACCCAGCTACTACATATTCAAAATCAAATATTCTCAATGCACCATGTTCATCCTCATTTTAGTATATTTATTTTGCCAACCCTCAATTGATAGAAACTCAATGCTATACTAATACAGGTATCTTAAATACACCTATCTGAAAAACACAGAGAGATCAATTTGAAGGCCCTCTTGGAATTTTCACATATGAAAATTATTAAGAACTTCATAATAACCTTCTTCACAAATTTCCCACCGACTGGAAACAAATCATGTCAATCTAACTACAATGTCTCGAGCTAGAAAAAATCTTTCCAAAAAAAGGGGGGCTCCAAATTCCACTGTATGGCCAAGATAAAACAATTTTTTGATTGACTTCTCCAAGAAAAGAGGGAAAACCTCTAAGTGACAATCAAATGGACATCAAATGTAAGGTCGGAATTAAAAGTGAACACACTCACAGACATTACAGCCCACCATCCCCGCCCACCTCCCAAGGCTGCCATTGTAGAACTTCATGGCATAATTAGATTACATATGAGAATAACGTTAGACGAAACAGGAGAGAACCTATGGAGTGCTACAAAAGACTCGATAAGCATGATGCTTCAAAATTCAACCCACAACGAGTGTCATCCATTAACTCCAAATAACCTGGTCACAACGTGGTGCAATGAATTCAATCAAGTAGCATACCCAAAGAAAAATCAACCAAGATGCATATGCATTCCTATATCAGAATAATCAAAGCCTAAAGTAGTACAACAGGCTTTAAAAAACAAACATCACATGATGTACATTGCTAACATGAATAAAAGTGGTAAAAGCACGTAGAAGCAGGCTCCAGCCAATAAGAAACACCGAACATAAAATCAAGAATGATGCAGAGATGGCCAAGCATGATCTCAAACCTAAGTAGCCGATACGGATACAGGAACAAGATGGACTCGAGGATTTTTTTTTTTTTTGGGAGCCTGGATATGTTTTTGGATATGGTTGTACAAATATATATATAAAAAATCCCCGAGTCCATGTATCCGATTCTCATACCTGTATATATATATATAAAATTAAAAATATAAAAAATATAGTGGTAAAAGCAAAATTAACCACATAATATGCATAGAGGAAACAAAATAAGTTAAATAACCACAAAACATACTCATAATTCAATTCCAAATAACATATTATTCAATGGCCGAACTTAGATTAATTTTATAACGAGTACATAGCACAAATGTTACTATGTATGGACAAAAATAAAGACAAACCAGCATATTCAATATTCACTATATTATTTTTCGTCTTTGACTGTGATGTCTCCATCATCACATGGTTCATTAGAACCACAAGCAGCAGCAATGCCACTCCCACTAGCTCCACTTATTCTCAGTTGTGTGAAGCACCGTCTAGATCCGTGTAGAGCAATGAAAGGTAAGCAACAAAGGCATACAAGATAGCAGTCTCTGGGTCCACATCCCAACACATTGTTCCCCTTGTAATTAGGGTGTTTGTGTGAGAGAAGACACAAGTTGAAATGCACATAGACCAAATCCTCTGCCGTTTCCACTACCAACTATTGCTCTTAATAGAGTGGATATAGTTGTAGGTACTCCCGTTCCACTCAGTTGAGGAGGAACTTGCAACTTATTGAGGCAAGTCGCAAAGTCAATTAAAATTTATAAAAGTTAAAAGTTAAAACAAAAAATCGAAAAGAAAGGTAGATAGTTAAAAAATAAAATATTTACTTGTGATAGAAATTTGATTGCAAGTACTTGGAGGTGGGTGGATGTATGCCCATGGACGTACCACCAAAATAGAGTTTCCTTCTTGTACTTGTCACGAATAGTGCAAGGGAGGGACCTGCGAAAGTTATGAAATGCGCAAACTCTTCCATAACTATGTCTTCTACTTCTGGACCGGGGAAGAGTCTAGAGAATGTCGCCTTATATCCCTCACTAACCTCAACATCCTTATATGGTGCGACCCTCCTAGGCAAAAAAAATATCTGTGTTGTAGTATTTGGATGTCAAGGCAAAAATAAGAAGATGAAATGGGGTGGTCATTTTGTTCCACTTTTCAATGAGATGCGACCACACTTCCTTAAAGAACCTCTCTATAGGATCTTGTTCTTTGGCATTTGCTCTTTGGCATTGAATTGATTCCATCATAAATCTCACCCAAACATGGATGGTCTATATCCACAAATTTCAACATACTCATGATGGGCTCAGTACTAAGCAAATACTCCACACATCATCAAGAATCCACCCTTTCACCTTTGTGGCCCTCTCATTGTTTGTTTGCCTCCATACACTCCAAAGTTTGTTGATAACCATGTTGCTCAATGCCTCACGCACCTTGACAAATCATCTCAAGACAAGTGTGTGCAATGCAAAACGAGTCTCAGCAACCTAATACAAAATTTAAAAAAATAGTTCAAAAATAAAAATACTACGAATTACAAACTTACAAAATTAAATTAAAAATATATATGATTCATGAATGGTTAAATAAAAAGTTACCGTCAACAATTGCAACTGTGAAAAGGCCTTGAAGATACCTTGGGACATGTGATAGTTGTTCATGAACATTTGGATCTCGCTCATCTCCTCATAGACTTATTTGATCTAGTTGATTTTGGTCCCCAATTTTTACAACATAAGGTTAAAGAAATGAATGGCACAAGATGTCCAAAATATGTGCCCATACCTTGCCTCAACCAACATGCCCGCAGTTTCGATTTTTTTGCGTTGTTTGTTATAACTTGGACAATGTTTTAAGGACCCACCACCTCAATGGACTCTATCAAGGTGTTGGCAATGAATCACGCATCTTTCACTTGTCCCTCCCAACCAAAGACCCTCAAAAACATTTTCCCTTTAGGGCACAATGCGACCACATTAGTCAATGGCTTATTTATCATATCCTTCCATCCATCAAAAACAATGGACACCCCTATTTCGATCCACGAATCCTTAATAGGGATCACTCCATCTTCAACTTGTTTTCTTTTTTTTTGTCAACAAGGTGGTGCGCATCTTTTCATACCCTAGGTCGATGAACCCTTTAGGGGCATCATTGATGGATATCACCATACCCTGCTAGTATGGTGATCTAACAACATTAAATGGCAGCCCAAACGCACAATGCTTTGCTCTGATGTCCCTGGATTCATTTCAGAATGACTTTTTCAATGGACCTGCATCTTTTGCTCTTATGACTAAGAGGTGAATCCTCTATCTCTATAGCCACAACGGGTGTAGAAAGCAATGGGTGCGATGGGTCACCAAATTAGCACGAGATGGGTCAACAAGGTAAATCCTTTCTTTCTCAAATGATACTTCGTTATTTGCCCCACAATGGCATTTGTTGCTTCTTGTTCTTTGATGTATGCAAGGATCTTTGCTTGTGGCAAACCCTTTCCTGGGTTTCCACTTATGCTTGGCCCACCACAAGCTTTGACTCCAGTGCTAGAAATCGCACACAAACGGACTTTCATCCGACTATACAAGCTTTTGTATTTATAGTTACACTCTTAGCAAAACCAAGGAAACATCCTCCACCTGATAGCTATTCTAACATCATCACATACTTCCAAAGGGGCGCTCGCAGATCGGCTTTGAAGATTACCCCTTGGCCCACCGAACTAGCACTTACAGCGTAAGATATTATGAGAAATCCTCATATCCCTTTGTAAAAAATAATAATGTTACCATTAAAACTTAAAGCATTTTGCATTTGTTGAAAGAATGTTTAAAAGAAAAACAAAAAAAAATTAAAACTAGTTACAAACATTTTTTTAAACCCACAAAACTGGAAACCTACCTTAAATCAACAATCCTCTTTGTGGCAAGCTCCTTAAGCTCCTTGGTGCCAAATGGGTAGAGGTAATAGTGTAGGATTAGCAAAAGGGAGGAGTTTCAATCCTATGCAATTGAAAAAATGAAGATGAGAGAACAAATGTGCAATGAGAAGTAAAAATGCAATGAAAGGTAAATGTGTTGTTTTCTTTTGATACGATGAATGTGAAAGATGCTTTTAGGGTTGCGAATCTACTTTATTTTGTTTTTTGAAGTCCATGTTTGACTTTTAATGAAGTGAAATTGAAAAAAAAAATGAAAATTCACGCATCCACAGGGGCAGCGGTGTATCCTGCTCGTATCCCTAGCAAATCTATTTCCCTGTGCATACCGTATCGTATCCAATGCCCTTAGCAGCAGTATCCAGTAATGTAGTCTCAAACAGCACAAAAAGACGGTACCAAAAATAGCCACAGCCATCCCAGTATAATCCAAAAGCAGCAAATGTGATCAAAGGCCTTTGATGTACAACGCCAAAGCAAAACAAAATTATTCCAATCTAAGAAGCGTTTTATCTCTTATTCTTTTAGATGGATGGATTTCATCTTTGTACCTCTTCATTTGATGCAAAAGGCAATAGAGAGGATTCTTCGTTCAATGAAAATTGCTAATGCAATTCAGAAAGAGTTCAGGGAAACTAAAAAACTGATAAAGAAGATGAGTTTTACCATGTGCAAACTCCTCATCTCAAATCATATCAGTATTTATTCAAAAACCTTTAGTCAAGCTAATAGAACAATCAACTAGACCAATAAAAAAGTACTTAAAATCATCTGCATGTAAGGACATACTCCTGACTATTAAAGTAAAAAGGAAAATAATAAATATTAAGTTGAACATGAAAAAAAAATTATGTACCAGATCAGTATATCCATTTTGCAGTGACCACATGACCATTTGTCACGACCTTCTACTTTTGCCAAGAGGAAGGAAAATACATCTGAATTGGAAGTTTTAGACAATCTAACAAGAAGCTTAGGGAATTGATTTGAATCCTTTTTGGGGCGGCCACGCAACGGCTTCTTGCGGAACTCCTTCAGCAGAAACAAAGGCACATAATTCTCACTTATCCAATATTTGTTCTCACCCTCTTCAGCATCCTCAAGCTTTATTCCATGTTTGGCAATGTGGGTTGGAATGGATTTTTGTTTCCCAAAATCCACTAAATACTTTATCAGACCCTTTTCTGAACTCTTGGCACGAATAACTGCCTTCTTATATCCAGTAGTTCCTTTTTCTTCTACCCATTTAGGTTGAGGAAAATCTTCTGAACTTACAAGATCATCCCATCTGATACAAGCATTAAGTATCCTGACCTGTAAGAAATTTCATATACAATATCAAGACTGTTAATTTGAATTTAAAAACATAAATGGGACCCTAAAGAATAAGAACTAATGAATTTATTAA
This sequence comes from Torreya grandis, assembly GCA_037957365.1. Classification (NCBI taxonomy): domain Eukaryota; kingdom Viridiplantae; phylum Streptophyta; class Pinopsida; order Cupressales; family Taxaceae; genus Torreya; species Torreya grandis. The sequence continues at coordinate 3,866,119 of JARHVA010000059.1, read as the reverse complement.
AAAAGTGTATGCCCTACTTATAGCCCAATAGAAACGTTGGAGTTTGAATCTGCATACAAACCTGTAAAGCAAGTTGTGACACACTCCTAGACATTTCAACAGCCGCTTTCCATGCATACCGTTTACATCTTCTTGGTATTTCTAAACCTTCAGCATAAACAATACCGGGAATTTTCCTGAATCCAGCTGCAATTTTACAATATGCAAGTATTTTAGATGTTTGATAGGCAAATCAAACATGATGAAATCAAAGGAACAACTGATGAGAAAATAAGTAATAAATATATAGGGCAGGCACCTTGGCGTCCAGCTCTCCGTGCTACAATGTGAGGTAAGAAGTTCTCATAATCTGTTTGGCCTGAAAGTCTACAACCCCTCCACCAGTTAATACCAAACGTTCTAGACTCCACTAAAGCAGAAACTATTTTGGCAGCAACAGGGTATTTTCTAGGGCGTCCTCGCTTTGGTGTTAGGCCAGCTACACTTGCACTAACTTGACTAGTGGAAACCCCAGTAGAGGCATCATCCCCAGCTTTACACCAATCTGCTGAAAATGCAATAGGTTTAATATTCGACTCTAGCTGCAAAAACCAAAAGGCAAATAAGTGAAAGACCCACAAATGTCATTAACTCTTGTGATTAAGAATAATGAAAGTGCTCCAAAGAATCTAACCAAATCAATTTAAGGGAAAAAATTCACACGATTAATTTTACAATGGCATTGTGCAACGACAAAAAAGTAATCTCATCTGTTCTTACTTCCAATAGAGAATGCTTGACCTCTGCTATACTTGATGCCTGTTCAGCATATTTACGCCAATGTTTCCTGTATGATGGATTCTCCCATGGACCGTCGAGAAGGCCATATAAATGATCCTCCATATATAGCATGTAGGCAACAATTTCAGGAAAATTACCATCCCCATTTTTTGAGGGACAAAAATCACCTGCCCCACCTAGAGCACCTGCTGCGGCCTTCTCAGAAGCCATATGCAATAAACAACCTCTAAAATTACTTGTAGAAGATTTGCAAAGAAGGCACCATCCACATTTTTCCATTTGCACTTCCAAATATTTCTTGGTAAAACATGGCCACAAAAATTGTGCAGCTGCCTTGGAAAACACTTTCATTTGTTCTGTGATTTTCATTTGTTCTGTGATTGCAGGCAATGGAGACCTTTTTGAAGATCCCTGTACATTATTTTTTTTATCTTCAACAGCTTTAACTGCTAAATTTGCAGCAGCTGTTGCAGCCACATCTCCTAAAACATATTGATTCACATAAGCTTTCGGATGGAAGGCTACTTGTCTTTTGGGGGGGCCATCAACCTTATCCATTTGACCAGGCACACCCATGGTGCAAATATCAGACCGTTCTGGTTGTTGTTCCACTTGGAAAGCTGCACTGCCAGCATCTACTTCAGTTAGTTGTTGACCCTGCAGTAGGCTGTTTTTAGTATATTCAACACAACAAATGGCATCGGAATCAATAAGCTGCTGCTCACAATTTTTCTTTAATCCCTGCGCATTGACATCCAATGATGTCATTTCCAAAGAACTTTCAGAACTTGTGATATGAGCATCAACATTACTCTGATCCACATCCATCATTTCAATATCATCTTTGCCTCCTTGTGCATCTAAGTACTCGACAGATCTTCCTTCTAAAAAAAGTGCATTCTTGAGGATAGTGTTCTCATGGGAAGTTACAGATGGAAGTAAAGACAAGCTCTTCTGTTCAGGGTGAACAAGAGAATGTGATACGGATATAATAGAGGACTCTGAAGTGCATTTCTCAAAGAGATTATCTGCCTTATCAGGGCGTGATTTACCCATTGTGTTGCTTTTATCCCAGGATTGTACTATTGTATTATGTATTATTTCATATAAAGGATTCGATGAATCTAATAGATCCAGAACCTTTGTAGAATCATTTCTGTTGTAATAATTGTAGGTAGTACCTGGATCTAAAGCAGAATCAGACCTGCCACAATACAGTTATAAATACATTGAATTAGAAATATATCCAATGGGTATTGTTCTGAACAAATTGATTTGTTACTCCACTCTACTCACCCGACTGTCATTGCTATTGGTGATAACAAATAATCATACTGATATCCTTGTCTTACACTACTCAAAGTCAACTTCAAACATGGTGTGAACATCATTACAGTTAAACAACGTATCCACCCTCAGACCAAAACTAATAGAAAAATTGTCACTATCCTCAAATTGAAATAAAGGATTTACAATCAATTACAGTATCAAGCACCATGTGCTCATGATTATTGTTTCCATTCAAAACTTCCTTTAAAAACTAAAAGATCGCAAAGAACACTTATAAGTAATATGTTTTGGAACTCAATAAAGGGAAACATATATCACAGGCATTTAAAAACATACACAAAAATGAGCAACTGATAACAATTAAAAACAGGTTTTTGATGCAACAAAAGCCAGGGAATGCCATGATACTCTATATCAGATGACAACAATGAGCATTTGACCAGATCTGGGTCCACACAGATATGAAGGACGTACTCAAAGAAAAAAGCATCTAACCAAAATGGGAGAAGTTGGAACAAAAATGACAAATGATTGGATACAACTTTAAAATATAAAGAAAAACACATTCACAAGGCCTTCAAAACTGAATTTGGGGCATAAATGTTTCATCTTAGGCATATAAGAGTAAAGAGCATGGAAAGTATACTGAAATGCATATCCACCCTTCAAATAAAGGTCAACTCTATACTTTTTTGGGTAAGAAAGCTTGTCTCTCTTGAGACATGATGCATCTTGTAATGCAACCAGTTTATTTCATACATAGTGACTGCAGTAAAGCGGTATGAAGACATTGCAATACTTGAGAGCTAAATTCAATGCTTCATACAAAATAATAGACTCAATATAACCATTTCAATCTGTTTGACTCACACTCTAAGCCACTGGAAGTTATAACTTACACTAATAGGTAACCACAAATAGAGAAATATATTCGTCCATGTGGATCCATCCCCAAAAACTCAGCTCCTTGCAAGCCCTTCACTGCCGCAAGTCCTCTGGGGCCTTTTATCACCAAACACTCTGGGCAATACCAATCTCCTTCAGGTAAAGCATCTTTTGAGACCCCAACACATCTAGAATGGTATGCAGCAGGACAACCATCACAGCAAATCAAAGCCCCATCCATCCTGCAGAGACAGCATTCATCACTGTTCCAACTTTCTACATTGTTTGCCTCAGATCTTGCTACTTCATATTCTTTGTTCTTGAGGTAGACTGAATTTCCCTGAAAATTCGTCATGCTCTTTGCATAACTTGTATTACCACCTGCCCTTGGACTTGATATCGAGCTTTCCTGGTCATCTGTTTCAGTACAATCTAATACCACACTCTCTTTAGAATGACGTTTAAGTAACCTCCTCCTTCCCCTCCTAGGTTTATTTTCAATGGACACAATTGAATTTGAACCACTGATCAAGTTATCCTCTCCATCAGTGTCTACATCTCCTAGACGTGAACTGATTTCTGGCCTTATTTCTTCAGTTTCCATCACATCATTGCAGAGAAACTCTAAAACAGTTAACTTCATGGACACTGATGTCGTATAGTACTCACTGTCACAAAGCCTCAGGCGACCAACTTTCTGGCCGGAAATTTTGCTGAAACCTTGACTTAGTAGGTATTCAACCAAATAAACAGGCCATGTCATCATGTCTAGGAAATTCCAATCCAAGTGCCTACACAACAAAAAAAACATCGAAGTAGACAGTCAGTTTCAAAAAATACTTAGACTTGAAACCATAGATCATAGCAATCAAATTTTGTCTGAGACAATGCAGAGGCAGGAAAAAAGGCAAATCTCCTTCTTAATCTCCATCTTCATTTCAAGATTATGGCAGGAATTCAGCACAATTACAGTGACAATAGCCCACTAAGACAGGTAAAGTTGAAAATAGTACAGAGGAAAAGGTTGATATAAACCAAACTCATAGGCTTCCTAAGAGGCAAGTGCCCGATGATGTAACCTGCATTGCTCCAATGATGCCAACAGAGCCACCAGGGCGGTAGCCTACTCAAAACAAGAAAGACATTTGATTCAGTTGAGATTGAAGAACCATATGTCAATATACATTATACCTTGTGCTTGAGCGACACTGGATATCTAGGCAGGGAAATGAAAGCACAATAGATAAAGAGAATATACAATTGAATCAAGATTCACTAGCAAGGGTTGCTCAAAAAAGAGAATCCAAAGTCTGGACTTCACATAGGCCAACTAAGAGGTAAGGGCCTGATAATGTAAATCTGCATTGCTCAGTTTGGACTTAGGTGGCAAAACTAGATCAATTGATGATGACAGATCAAGCAGATAGTAGGCGGTGGCCTCCTCAGATCAAGAAAGATGTTTGATGGGTGGTAACATAAATCGAATGTTATACACCAATTTTGAAGATTCACAAACTTTAGTTAGAGCTGATACTACACAAAGGAGAATAAACAAATGCACTTAAACAGATTACTGCATTAAACTCATAAAGTAAAAGAAGGGGTACAAGACTACACACATACATCCACATAACACTGAACACCATCAATTCCTACTCCAACACTCTTTATTCAACATAAATGTTATTACAAGCCGCCATACTCTATTTTTTTTTATTTATCCACTACTTACTTTCTACTCTCTACTCTCTTCTCTTGCATGGGACATATTACAAGATATCTTACAGCGACACATATACTCGCATCAATGCATTACTGTCATGCCCATGATTTTCACCCAACAACCATGCAAAAAAATGAATGATTTTTTTTGCAATCACACATGCACACAGAATCCAATAGATAAGTTAATACATATATGATGAACACAATTCAACTCATACCACATGCCATACATATTTGTAAACAATGCTTACCACAATGGCAGAAGAAGACGACCCAACTACTCACAACAATCACACCTGACTAAGAATATAACTTACACACTACCACACAAATGGCACAAAATTCAATCAAAGTTTTAACAAGAACAGGCCACAATTACTTCAAAGTAAAAGAGAGTTAACGTATAAACATTTATGCACTTAAAATTAGGTTTGATCATTCAAGGTACAAGGAGAAACGTATCAACAAGGTCTAGGTCTGGTGCTTTTAAAGAATTGAAACACAAACAACAAGGCTAAGGAACTGTGTTAAACATCTAGGAGTGACTCAACAAGCCAGGGGTATTCTCACCAACAACAAGGTGTTATTTAGTTAGTTAAAGCACTTCAAACTTCATTCATCATCCATACTTTGATTACCACTTATTTTTGTTAGAGGCGACATACTGATTTTATTTACATCCTACATGGTTAAACAAGGTAGGAAAGTACATCTAGTGCACATGAAGCAAACCCTAATTGTTAATCACTAGAACCCGCCTACATATCTGCTTACACGCGTTTGCATAGGCCGAATCAAGGCCGAATGTAGTTTTTTCACCAAGGATCTCCCACAAAACTAGGTGTTCTTTAGCACTGGCACAACTACTACACTATCCAAATCACATCCCTAACACAGTGCTCTATCAACTTACACACTAAGCCCACATGCTTTCCTAACCATATAGAGCACTCCCCTCTTAACATCAACATAGGACACACACCCTAATAACAACATTGGGCACACAACCTATTTACCACATAGGGCACATGCCTTTAGCCGCCTCCTAATCTTCCAAAATATTTACATCTTTATAACAAAGAACAGTTAAGAGACGTCTATTGATTTCAACACTATTAAAAGGAAATATTTCTAATAGTATTTAGTTAACATTTTATTTCCAGTGATTATAAAAATAGAATGTAAAGACAGACTCATTTAAGGGAGACAAACATTTGCATAGTTATATTAGGCTAGAGCATTTACAAAAACAACTCCGCAGTTGCATATTATTCATTTGATCTCAAATTCTTTTGTACCCATATTTGTTCCCTCGAAACCCAAAACTACACTAGTTCACGAATAAATGTTTGAAAGATACTTATATTTCGGAAATGAATTAATTTCCAACAAGTGTAGAATTTTGCTATATGATTTGACAAGGAAAACCATTAGAATATCTAATACACAAATAGATCATACAAAGTTTAAATTTATTAAATATAAAATGTTTATGTTGCTCACTTGGTTGATCCTCTAGTGTAAGCCATATTGGAATATCAGATATAATGAGGCCAAAGGTTTTCACCTGCAATGATATATCTAGGGATATTGAAAACACTTAACTCTTAAAGGGATGAATGGGAGCATTCAATAACACAATGTTGATGAACTAAACGTCTTTACCAAATGATACAACTCAATACTAATTCCTCCCCGTTTGATTGAAACTTGTAAGCTTTTATAACAATTTCTAGCTTTCAGTTTCACTAAAGTAATATGAACCTTTTCAAACTTTTCAGTTTCACTCAAGTAATATAAACCTAATTTTTACACACAAACATCAAAAACCTAAAAGCCAAACCAATACATTAAAATCACTCGCCCCCATGTCGTTGAAAAATCTGAATCCCTAGACGAGAAGAAAATATTAAACCACGGACAGCCATTAGATCTGTGCAATTGCCAGTTAGTGAAGCATGAAATGCGCAGTTAGTATTTTTCAGATTCGTGCCTTAAGAGCCATCACACAGCCTGCAGTCGTGGTTTGAAAGCTATCAAGCATTTTGCAGCTGTGGTTTGGCATTACACTATCTGCAGTCTGTTTGACACCATCACGCTATAATGCAGTTGTGGTTCAAGCAGTGGCTGCCTAGAGAGTGAAACGGGAGAGTCAGAGACCATTCAAGCAATGGCTGTTTTGAACTTTCAACTTTCATATCCTGCAAAGACCAGTCGAACCCTGGGGAGCCCCATGTACTCTGTGCGGACTGCAGTGTGAATTCTGGACAGTTTATAATCACCATCTGTGATTGCCGCATCAGGCATGTTCATTGCTTGTATTTAACATTAGAAATATACTTATATTCATTTATTAAATATCAAATGTCTTTTTTTTGTATTTGTATTTACATGTATAATTATGTATACTATATGAATTTTTTGAATTTGAATTTAGTTTGTTTTATTTTTTATTTAATTTAAAATTTTATATCATTTTATTTCTTAAATTTACTTTTAAGTCTTTGTTTCATTTTAATTTTATTTATTTATATTTAACTTTTTTAGAATAACCATAATAAAATTATAAAAAAATGTTAACATTTGAAGGTGTAAAGGTTTCAGTAGATTTCCGCACTGATATCAGAAGTCTAGAACAGTATGCAAGGTTGAGCAATGGATAGTGAAAGGTAGGGTTGGCAAATTCAAAACAATGTGTGCATGGTTGAGCAGTGGGCAATAGTCAGCAGCATGTCTAGCCATCCATTAGAGATAAAATACATTGTCCAAAGAGATGATAAAAATTAAAAAAAATATGAGATGCACCTTGTGGAATGGTCATATCACAAGTATAACTAAAGTTCGGAACCATTACCTTAAGAGAGATGATAAAAATTTAAAAAAATATGAGATGCACCTTGTGCAATGGTCATATCACAAGTATAACTAAAATTCGGAACCATTACCTTAAAGATCTCCGGATGTAAAACATTGTGCCGTAGCATATTAAAATTCAAAGAAAGCGGAGTGTGAAAATTTCATAAATCAAGTGCAAGCTAAATATGATGTTTGTCGTGTTAATTCATTAGTTTCAAAAGCAAAGAAGGCTAAAATCCAACAATCTATCTCACAAATTGACTCCTCCAATAATTCAAGTTGCTCTCCATCACCATTTTCCAGTGGAAGTTGTGCTAAAAAAGTCACAAGGTTTATTAAATCCATGTGGAAGCCACAACAAAAACATGATGTAGATAGGGTGGCAGCTAGATTACAAAGGCCATTCCTTTCGATGTTATTTGTTCTCCACATTTCAAAACCTTCCTAAATGTGGCTATTGAATTTGGGAAGGGTTATAAATTGTCTTGCTATGAAAAAGTAAGAATTAATCTAGGTGAAATTAAACAAATTTGGAAAAGAACAAGATACAGTACAATAATAAGTGATGGACGGTTCGATTCAAAGTGGCCCCTCCTAAATGTTTTGGCAATATCCTTTAAAAGTGCTAAAACATGATAGACAGGGTGGCAGCTAAAATACAGATCCCATTACTTTCAATGTTATTCATTTTTTGCATTTCGAAACCTTCCTAAATGCGGCTATTGAAATTTGGAAGAGTTACAAATTGTCTTGCTATGAAAAAGCAAGAACTAGTCTTCTTGAAGAGGAGGTGGCAGCCATATCCACTAAGCTAGATGAAGTTAAGAAAAATTAGAAAAAAAAAAAGGGTGCAACACAAAAATAAATGATGGACGGTCTGATTCAAGAAGACCCCTCCTAAATGTATTGCCAATATCCCCTAAAGGTGCTATGTTTATAAAATCAAACGATACAAGTAATGAACAAAAAACTTCTCTTTTCATTTCCAAACACATTGAATCAACAATTTTGGAGAAAGGAGAAGAAAATGTTGTTCAAGTGATTAAAAATAATGCAGCAAATTGTAAAGAAGCAAGGGATATAATCATGGATAGATTTCCTCATCTCTTTTGGACACCGTGTGCAACACGTGTTAAATATTTTGCTTGAAGATATATCAAAATTGGAGTGGATACATAATATTGTGACTAAAGGAAAACAAATTTCTAAGCTTATCCTCAATCACCGCTTGATATTGAACTTGTATCGTTCATTTGCAAAGCGTAGGCTTCTATCCCCTATTGAAACAATATTTACCATCAACTTCATTACTTTGCAAAGAGAGGTGGAGGAGACAACAGCATCAAGAAAAATGGTAGTTATTGATGAATAGGCAGAGTTAAAGCTTTCCAAGGAAATCCATTCAAAATATATTGAATAAAAAATATTTTAGGGGGCACATTTTGGGAGGGGGCAAGAAAATCATAATGGTGTTTGAGCTACATGTTAAAATTTTGAGAACAGTTGATGGCAATCAACCTTGCATAGGTTTGGGGTATGAGGGAATGGACAGAGCAAAAGGAGAAATTCAAAAGTTACATGTAGGTTACACTTCAGAAATTGTGGACAAACGATGATTCATGCTACATTGTCCTCTACACGTGGCAGCCTACTATTTAGATTCTAATTAATAGAGGTGAATCATGATGCAAATGAGGAGATAATGAGAGGTGTATTTATAACAATAGACAAATTGGTTATTGATGAAGATGAGAAGTCGTCACAAGAAAGCAACTTATTAAGATAAATCATGATGCAGATGAGGAGATAATGAAAAGTGTATTTACAACAATAAACAGGGTTTGGTTATTGATAAAGATGAGAAGTAACAAGAAAGCAACTTAATGTTTTCAAAAACCAACTGAAAACGTCTGACATCAAAGAAGCAAAGGCAAGCAAGATGAAATGAGAACCATCTAAATGGTGGCAGACTTTTGGGGCTTCTACCCCAGAGTTGCAAAAGCTTGTGCGAATTTTCAGCCATTGTTCTAATGCTTCTGCATGTGAAATAAATTAGAGTACACAATCTAATCCAAATAAGAGGAATCAACTAGAGGCTCAAAAACTCTTTAATATTGTGTTTGTCCATAGCGATTTATGATTGCTTACTCACTCTCTTGCAAATGAAGATGACAACTCTCACCTCACGAACCATGCTCTGGAGATGAATAAAATGTTGAAGTTGTTGATGAGCCTACTAGTGTAAGATTAGACGAAGATGCTAGTAATATTTTTGATATAGATGTAGGTTGTGATGTTGCATGTGTTTATAATATCATTCCCAATTTTAGTTAATGCTCAAAACTTTTACGTTTAAAGTTAAACAACAGATAATTCTCATTGTTATATCTTAAATGAATGAACATTGAAGTTTGACAATCTATTGGATTTTGCTATGCAATTATCATTTTTTGTGTACTAATGTCACGTGTGTGTTCATATATTTTTATGTGTAAGTGGAATTTTCTTTATAAATATGTATGATATTAGTTTTTTATAAAAAACTTAAATTTATATAAAATTACAAATCAACTCAAACTTTTGGCAAAATCCCAAACTTTTGAACTTTTTTCCCCTTTCGAACACCCTGAACTGTTTGAACATGGTAACTATGGTTGTCACCATGTGTAACTATACTTTGCATTATTGTATGTGGAAAACTATTTCCATGAGTCTTATAAGCGCTTGTTATTATATAAGTGGACCAAAATATTTGTCACAAATAACAAGATTCAGAATATTATATAATGATTTACAATGGACAGAGATGGGGGCATAAACCATCCAAGTGGTTGTCAAAACGAATTTCAAAAAAAACAAATGAATTGAAAAGAATTTTAAAAAAAGGAAGAATTGAAAAGAATAACAAACGAAACATGATGAATGTAATCTTGATGGAAGGATAGAAACAAATATATTTTAGTACCTTGAATAATAGGAACACTATGTTTTTAATATTTCCCAAAGCTCAAGAGATATGTGTGTACCTCATCAACATATATTTTTCCATTTAAATAGTCCATGCTCAAGGTGGTGCCCGAAAATAACAATTGGACTCTTTATGTAAATTGTATCCTATGTAAAGTCTTAGATCCATTGTAAAAAGGTTAACTAGGATATATATATATATATATATATATATATATATATATAGATAGATAGATCAAGCCAAATCACAAAAATGGATGTCAATATAAATATCAAGGGCAGAGTAACAACAATAAATCGCAATAATTAGAGAGAAATAGCATAGATCCACACCAAATTTTGACAACAATGCAAAATACTGGAAAATATAAAAATATGAACAAAACTCGTAATATGATTCTCAAGTACTAACCACTACCTCCTCTATAAATCCTATTTAGGCTATAGTTACTCCATAGGCCGACCCGACTAACAACATGAAAACATAAAAAGTTGTGATATGACAAAGTAGATGATTATGTTAGCCATAAGTCATCCACACCCCTATACACACTATAAATCAAGAGTGTAACATGGCCCTCCCCTTCAAAACAATGTTGACCATCTCTGAATGCTTATGCAGGGATGCTTCATCCTCCCATGTTATATCCTCATTGCTCAAATTCTTCCACTTAATAAAATACTCCTTACTCTCCCTTGTTCGCAGCCTCTTAGTGAACATCTAAAGGATCTCCCCAAGTTCTAGAATGACTCTGCCCTCCTCACCCAACTCTGGTAACTCCGTTTGGACGGATACTCTCTATCCAATTACCTTCTTCAAGCAAGAGACATGAAATACCAGATGTAGCGTGCAAGGTGAGATAACTCCAACTTGTATACAACACCACCAATATTTTGCAGGATCTAATAAGGGTGGTAATACTTAGGAGAAAGTTTGTTATATGTACCTTCAAGGACATTTGCTTGTATGATTGTGGGCACACAAAGACCCGATAGCCCACTTCAAAATGACTTTCATTGCAGTGTTGATCCGCTTGTTGCTTCAATCGATTATGTGCCATTACCAAGTTATCCCAATTTCTCTCTTAGACTTGCCAATACCTCCTGCTAGGGTTGAATGTGTCCTTCGAAACTCAAACCTTTGGCTATACCCTCAAGGATGAAGTGATGGATGGTGGCTAATACCCATATAGTGCATAAAATGGAGACATTTTGGAAGAGATATGGAAGAGTTATACCACCATTTTGCTAGTGGCAGTGAATGAAGCCATCTCCCCTATTTATCCAATGCAAAAAATATATATATAAACTTGTGGGCATTTGTTGAACATCTTTATTTGCCCATCAAATTAAGGATGATATGACGAGCTATGAATCAACTAAGTACCCAAACAAAAGAATAAATCAATAAAAAAACGATTGATGAAGATAGAATCACAATCACTTACTATGATCTTAGGGGTCTCATGTAGCTTTTGAACTATATACAACTAAGCAGATGTTATTGTACTTGTTACAAATGAATATGACAAGAGACAAAAATGGGCACATTTTGCGAGTCTATCCATGATTACCATGATGACATTTTTCCCTTCTGACCTAGGCAACCCTCTTGTAAAATCCATGGAAACTTCCTCCCACCTTTGGGTTGCAAAAGACCTAGGGTCTTAATTGTCTGACCCTTTTTTTGCTAACACACCATGTATTCGGCCACAAAATTCTAGATTCTATGATAATTTTTCAAGAATCTTGAATGCCCACTACTAGAGATGCATGGAGATCTATAAGAACCTTGTGCTTAAGAACATAATTCTTGCACAGGTACAACCTATCTTTGAACCAAAGGGCATTCCCTTTCCACATAAATTTGTCTGAGACACTAGAATCTTGTTGGAGCTTTCGAATTAGAAAATGTGTATCAGTGTCATTCTCCCATTCAGATCTTGCCTCATCTAGCCAACTTCCATGCCATATGGACATTGCACATAACAATGCCTCTATGGGCTCATCCCTCCTAGATTGTGCATCTGCCACTACAGTGTTCTTTCCTTTCTTATATATGATTTTAAAGTCATATCCCAACATTTTGGACACCCATTTTTGTTGTTCTTTGGATGACAACCTCTTTGCAAGAAGTATTTTAAACTGTCATGATTTGTCTTCACCTTAAATTGTCTACCCATCAGATATGGTCTGCATTGTTTGACTACATGAAGAATAGCCATCTCCTTCTCATAGATAGGCTTTGGCAAATTCTTACCTTTGAGCTAACAACTCTCAAATGCAATGGGTCATCCTTCCTGCATGAGTATTGCCCCCATTCCATACCTTGATGCATCACATTCAACAATAAAGGTCTTTGAAAAATCCGACCTACCCAAAATTGGAGCAGTGCACCTAGCTCCTTTAGCATCTCAAATGCCTTGATGGCTACTTTGTTCTAGTGGAAAGAGCTCCCCTTCAACAAAGTTGTGAGTGGTGATGCTATGTTGTCGTAATTATTCACAAAATGACAATAGTAACCTATCAGCCCTACGAAGCCCTAGAGGTTCTTGAAGGATTTTGACCCTGCCATTTTATCATGGCCTTGATCTTGTGAGGGTTCCCTTTGATGCCTTCATGCAAAAACAATGTCACCCAAGTACTCCCACCTCTTTCACTCCAAAAGCACACTTGGAAAGCTTCGCATAACATTGATGTCGTTCCAAAGTTATCAATACATGATTCACATGTTGCAAGTGTGCTTCCCATGTCTTGTTGTATATTAGGATGCCATCAAAAAAAAACAAGACAAATTTCTACAGAGAAGGCCGAAAGACAATATTCATCAAACTCTGAAATGTATATGGTGCATTTGTAAGACAAAAAGCCATTACTAAAAACTCATAGTGGCCCTCATGAGTTCTTATAGCTGTCTTATATATCTTTGATCCGAATTTGATGGTAACCCGAAACAAGATCCAATTTCATAAAGTAAACAACACCATGTAACTCATCTAGCAAATCATCAAATACTGGAATAGGAAACTTATCTTTGATGGTGTACATGTTGCATTCTATGTAATCAATGCACATCCTCCAGTGATCATCTTTCTTACGCACAATTACACCACTGGTGATAAATATGTACTTTGACTATGTCTGATAATACCAACCTCTGACATCTCTTAGACCAAGTTTTCAGTCTCACTCTCTAGACATATGGATACCTATAAGGTTTGATGTTTGGCAGTTGACTCCCTGGTAGCAGTTGAATGGCATGATCATGATGTCTTTTTGGCAATAGTCCTTTTGGCATGGCTCCAAAAACGACTGAGAGGTTATCAACAGTTTCTTGTAAATTGGGCTATGTAGACATCTTTGTTAGTTGTACTTCTAATGAAAACAACGGTGCTACAAACCCATATGCTCCTTTTTTTAATATTTTCTGCATCTAATGAAAACTAACCCATTGTGGAGACTTTGCACGCAATCCATGCAGTTCAAATGCCCTGTCTTCAAAATGAGAACACATGAAAACCCCTAAAAATTCATCTCCATCGTTCCCAAGGTTGGGAGCCATTGGACCTTCAAAACGATGTCTAACCCACCCATGGAAATAGAAAACATAGGAGAGTCTACCTTGTAATCTCCCATGGCAATTTTGATACTTGGCATTTCTTTGCACAACTGACTGTGCCACCATCTACAATCATGACCTGAAATTCTGGAGCCGGATAAACAAAATAGTTCATGTGTGTTGCCAACTTATTGTTGAAGAAATTGCGTACTCCTTGAGTCAATCAACACTGTCACCTTCTGTTTCTTTACGAAACCCACTACCTTGAGGGTTTGTGGGGTGTTAATACCTAAAAGTGCATGACACAAGATGGTTGAATATCTTTTGATTCCTCCTCTGACTCATCCTCAACCTCGCCTACTACTTCTTCATCCTCCTCTTCTTCACTAGCACCTTCAATGTAAAACAATTTCTTCGTAGCACATTTATGTCCTTTGTTGTGTATTTGTTGTCACAATTGAAACATAACCCTTTTCCCTGTTTCTCTTCAATTTCTTGAGGTAGCAATCTGGGAGGCTGAGGAAATTATTGTGTTGGAGTAATACGATCTCTGCCAATAGTGAATGCCCATCGTTTGACCACATCTCTTTCCTATGCTTTGCATGCAAAGACCATGGTCTTTAATGTTGAACTTAGATAAACATGAGAACATCAAGTTAAATGCTATCCTTGAGCCCACCCAAGAACAGTTCAACTAGGTTGTCCTCTGTGATGTTCTCCACGCGTAAGGAGAGGTTCTTTAATTGTTGAATATAATCCTTCTCAGTCCCTATTTGTCGCAATTTTGCTAACTGGCTAAAGTAGTTCTTTGTTACATTGTCGTGGTAGTGCATCTGTAGTTCATCAACAAATACTGACCAAGTAACAATAAGGCCCTTCTTTTTCTTTTGAGCACACAACCATTTATACCAAACAAACCACTCTAATTCCAAATACAAAGATGCCATCACCACCCTCTGTGCACATTGGGTCTAATGTAAATCGAAGAAATTTGATCCAAATAACTAGATCCTTACCATCGAACTTATGCATGTCCACTTTTGGTAGCATGTTCCACAAACCTGTATTTGAACTTGGATTGTCCTGGCTAGGAGAACTTGAGTGGCCTAGTGGAGAAATATTGGACGGTGCCAATGTCACCTACTCAAATCTCCTTTCTGTGTCCAAGTCACCTTTGACGTCATCCAAATCTTATTTTTTAGCCATGCTTTGCACTTCAAGAAGTTGGGTAACCAACCTAGAAACCCCTATATCAAAGGTTTCGGACTTCATTTCTTTCTTGCTAGGCATTTTTTCTAGAGTGGCTAGCCCTTTTCTACTGCCTCTAGTGTGTGGACCGGCCATGCACGAACTCTAGGGTGTAGGCTTTCGGATTTAGGGTTAGGGTTTAAGGTTCAAGGTTCAAAAAAAAAATGTACTAAAGGCTTATACTATTGTGATCATCTCTCTGCAATGAATCCAATGGCTACAATCATTAGGGGCAAAAAAATCTTGAAAAGAAAAGCGTAGTGAAGGCTTATACCATTGCAATCATCTCGTCAAGACAAATCCAATGACTACCATTTTGGGCAAGGGTGCAAAATTTTCCAGATCACAGTTTATGTTTTTTCAATCCTTCAGACCACAAAACAACCGCTACGCTATATATGAAAAAGATGCGCCACAGAATCTTGTCCAAATAAATGCTTTGATACCACTTGTAATGAAGTTGCCTAGATAGATCAAACCAATTCACAACAATGGATGTAAATCTAAATATCAAGAGCAGAGGAACAACAAAAGATTAAAATAATGAAAGCAGAATAGAGCAAATTGACACCAAATGTTGACAACAAAGCTAAATATTGGAAATATAAGACTACGCCACTTTGAGGGGGGGCAACATCCACAACCATGCAATAAGAACAAACTATATAATATGATTATCATGTACTAACCACTTCCTCCTATATATATCCTACTTGGGCTATGGTTACTCCATAGGCTGACCCTACTAACAATATGAAAACATAGAGAATTGTGATATGCATAGTTACCATGTTTGAAAAGTTTGGATTGTTCGGAAGGGAGGAAAGTTCGGAATTTTGGGATTTTACAAAAAGTTTAGTTCAGTAAGTTCAGTTAAGTTCAGATCATTTTATGAATTTAAAAAATTATAAAAACTTAATTTTTAAATACTACTATTTAATATAATTATAAATAGATAATACTATATTAATATTTTATAAACTCCATATATTAATATTTTATAAATTATCATATATAACTATAAATATATTATATAATATTATATATTATATTATATTAATATTTTAAAACTATAAAATATGACTATTCCCATATTGAATGGGTATGCCAGTAAAATCTTAACAAATCTCAAAATATTAATGACCGCATTATTGAACAAGCATCCGCTATACCTAACAAAATACTATATTATTACAATTATCTGCTGTAATAAATCATGCATCATACTATTATTTGTTTTTTAATTAGTGATTCATATAAAATACTATGTTATGACTGCCGCTGCTCCTATTTCTTCGTATAGCTGTGCATCTCCTTCAAATCCTCCCATTGCCATTGCTTCGTATCTGAATTTAATGCGGACGACACAACAATATTTACTGGCAGGCACTGATTCGTGTGGCAGACAGGGGCACAAGTACGGTTTCATGAACAGAAAACAAGTTTAGCAGTTACAGCATCGTTCGCCTTGATGCAGCTTCAAACAACCAGCAGGTGTCATTTTAGGGGTTTTTTTATTTTTCTGTTTTCTTTCAAGGAGAACAGGATTTCAACATGTATAAAAAAACAGCAAAAAAATGCACAAAGGCCTCAAACTGAACCGGATAAGTTTGGCCGGTCTGAACCGAACCTAGTCTAGGTTCGACCGAACCTGCTAACTATGGTGATATGACAAAGTAAATGGTTATGTTAGCCACAAGTCAGCCACAAATAACCCTATATGCGCTATAACTTAAGGGTGTGGCATGCATACATACATTATATATATCTATATATATATATATATTTGTCTTTTATGTTTTTCTTAAAATTATAACAAATATAATTGTCTTTTATATTTTGTTTTGTTTTTACAAACAACAAATCTATTATAAATTTTTGATATATACAATGACCAACGTTGTGCAAATGCCTTGCAAAATTCAAGGGTGATTGCAGTCCATGAGACCACACTCTGTTGGCACATTTTTATCATACAATTTAGGCCATTTTTTGAAAAAAAAGGAACTTGCTTATATTATCTTCTTCGGTTGTGAATCAGATTACAAATGATATTTAGGCCTTCCACAGTTTGAAATTAACAAAAAGAGACTTCTAGAAAATACATGAACTGTTTGACAAAATGCCTTACCAAAAAGCGGCCTCGTGGAATGCAATGATAGTAGGGCATGCACCCAAAATGCGTTTGAAAGGGCACTGAAAACATTTAGGCAAATGTATCTGACAAAATTAAGGTCAATACTGGGCAGCCTATTGAGGTATCCAGCAGGCATAAGCAAGACAGAATTTAATGCAGTTTGAAATGCCCTGATAGACACACTTAGCAAAATTTGTGGCACCTACTATACAAGAACATGAACAGTTTGATAAATTGTCTCAACAAAATGTGCACATAACAGCTTTTACAAGGATGTTTAGAAACTCATTGAACTAATGAAGCCACATGGAACATACCTTACCAAAGTACAATGACAAAATGGCTTTTACATATCCTGTTAGACATGTTTGCAAAAATGTGGAATCGTATGACAGGCTATCAACAAGAAACTCAGCTGTTGCTCCAACTCATGTATCAGGTTGAAGAGTTTCCTCCCTGCCCATTCGTGGAGGAACATCTCCCAGATTTTTCCCAGAGTTTTGCCCGCAGTATCAGGACTATTTAATATAGCTTATAGCCAAGTATTTTTAATTCAAATGAAAAGAAGATTAAAATTCAGTTAGGATTTACTTCGTCTATATTTTAATGTTTATGTTATGCTTATATAATACAGGTAAGGCAATTATACTAATTTAGAAATAGATTACATAACGCAGGATGCACAAATCCCTGCAAATCCCTAGCAATATACAGCTAACAGTACCGTGTGAAAACATTGGTGTACTATCAACTGCTTAAGTACCAAAGATTGATTCTAGGGCCCAGAAATAACATTTGATATGCAATGCCACTAATAGTAGCTTGTGAAGCATTTAAAACTGCTTGAGAACAAAACAGAAAATAAGGCTGCAACAGAAAGTCTAGAAGATATTCTCACAGCCTGTCGTTTGTGATACATTTTCGATTTGCTTGTAGCTTTCTTTCACAATCCAACCAGTGCTAGATATAAATTTCTTATTATTAGTCAGGTCTATTGAGATCACAACCGAATCAAAACACTCTAGTAAAAAAGTTATCATAAGATCAACCAATCTATCACAACAGAGTAAAACACCCGAATAGAAGAGCTATCGTAAAATCAACCAAGCTATCTTTGATCCCAAAACAGTAAAACCAATGAGATAATAAAACTCGATACCAAATGAAGTCAAATATCAATATACAAAGATCTTGGCTTTCAATGAAGGTATAATCATATCTTATTTAAATCCATTCCCAGGAGATAAAATTATCACACGTAGCCTATTTCCCAAACCAAACCATACATCCCCAAAAATTCTTCTTAGAAGATATAAGCATAATTTTTTGAAATTAGATTCACAAAAAGCACCAAAAGAACCCATTCCTAAGTTCATTCCAAGATTAAAATTTAATGATATTCACACAAAGAAGAAAGAGCGAAATATAAATTAAAAGAAGCCTACTTCAATCCCTAGCAACTCCCTCCTAACTTCAACCAAACTCCCATGAACTCCGCAAACACTAAAATACAAAATCCCCCAAACATGGAACCCCAATGATAGAAAAGGACTCCAAATTTCACAACCATGGAGGATTGCCACATGGTAAACCCACTCCCAAGGGACGTCAGATCCCTCTTACAACTCATTGACGCTCTTACAAGTCACATGACTTCTTTCCACCCTAATTAACTCTCTCTTACAAATCTTATACAAGTCAATCTCTTTTACACACTATTAACACTCTCTCTTACACCTCTCTTTACTCCTTAGTCTTACACATAACATGGGATTCCTAGTTCCTTCTTACATATCTTTTTCACATCCTCTTACATATCCTCTTACACACTCAACCCACTTGCACAACTCCACCAACCCTACACCCTAGGCTCCTAGGTCCCATGAAAGCCCTAGGGGGAGGGTAACTTCCCTGCACAATGCACTAGCTAGGGCTCGTAGCCAATCTAGCAAGCCTAAGAACTAAGCATCCTAAGCAAGGTATTATATCAACTTCACATTGGAATATTTTTTTGGATTGAAAAGCGCACCTTTATTGATAAAACAAAATATAGTACACTGCTAGTCATACAAAAAAAAGGGGTGGAAAAGTCACACCCCAAAAGCAAAACCAAGCTATACAAGCCTCATGAAGTAAACAAGATTACAAAAGGCTAGCTGAGCAGAGCCGAGCAAGCGCAAGACAAACAAAACCCAGCAAGAGAAAAAGAAAAAAATCAAAGATGGCCAAAACCTGCATCCACAAAATGGCCTTTTTTGCCTTTTTTGCCTTTTTTATTTTGAACCTCTGTCAGCCCTCTGGCCTACCAATATCCATCAGACTAGCAATAACCATCAAAAGTGCAAGATTATGCTTTAGTTCAAACAGGGGTTGATCATTATCAGATCCGAAAGTTCCAAATTTGTGTGATTTATTTCTTGAACCCTCCACTTGTAACAATATCCGCATATGTCTTTTTGAAAGAGGAGTTT
This sequence comes from Torreya grandis, assembly GCA_037957365.1. Classification (NCBI taxonomy): domain Eukaryota; kingdom Viridiplantae; phylum Streptophyta; class Pinopsida; order Cupressales; family Taxaceae; genus Torreya; species Torreya grandis. The sequence continues at coordinate 3,846,201 of JARHVA010000059.1, read as the reverse complement.
GGTACAATCATTTTTCCAATAAACTCAGTACCTTCTTCCTTCCCTATGCCATCTTTATATTTTCCTGGCCCTCGTTTGAAAGAGGATGCCCATACAACTGCCAGCCTTTAGGATGAAAAGATTGGTCCTTTTTCTTTTTTGGCTTGCCTGCGTGAAGACATACCCCTTAGAGATGACCAGTTTGGTGGCAGAAATAACATCTAAAGGCAGTGTTTTCATTATCCAATATTTGAATCTAGTGACAGTTGTCATATTTCAACTAGATTTTATCTAGGAGACCTTTGCTAAGGTCCACTCCACACAAATACAAGCATAGGTAAGCAGTCCTTGCTTAGACTGCTCGTCATCTATCTTGATGAATCTTCCAAGCGTGTTTCCAATATCTTCACAAACTAAGGGGTGCCAAAAGGGAAGATGGAGATTTGGGAGCTGAACCCAAACCGGCATTTAGGATACCACCATTGTTAATGGATCAAAATAGACGAACCAAGGAGTAATAAAGAGCCTAGCTCTACCCCAAAACTAGGGTCCCTCTTTAAAAACTCTTCGATAATCCTTAGGTTCAAGAAAATGAACTATGAAGAACCCTTTAGAATATCGTTGGATCTCACAGTTGTTGGTCCAAGTAGCATAGATCCATTACACTTACAAATAATTGCATAATCTTTAAATGCAGAAATTAACTCAGAAATCTTAGGAAGAGAGTTCTCCACTATTGGCAGATCATCCAATCTCTCCACAATGTATGGACGGGAATAAATGGAGGGAGAAGCCGCTACTGGAGAAGACCTAGTATAAGCATTGTCCTTGAAGGAAAAACCAGGGCCTTGCTTCATTGAACCACTAGCTACGTATATCCCGGGCACTATATAGTCAAGACAAGAAAGAGAGGAATGAAGTTGTAGCCGCAACCATAGAAGGCCTCAGCAGCCACAAGCACCACCAACCACAGGTTGCTGCTAGGGTTTTAGTCGCTCTACCCGTCGTTTCCTCTTGCTCATCCTAGGTCCAACAAGGAGCCCATTGTTGTACATTGAATCCAGTTAAGTGCAAGTGGTTCAAACACACCTCACCCCATGTGAGATACCAAATATGCCAAGTAATGTGGGAACTAAATCAACATATAACCACCTTTCCTAGGTCAGATAAAAGGTGACCCAATGAATGATCACAAGCAAGGAACAAACTGATAGTTCCTTATTACAAGAAGGATAGTGATATATGAAGGTGCAAATGGATAGATGTCGAATACGCAACAAACCTAATTAGGTGAAGGACAATGATATGTTAGTCAACAAGGTTGGCAAGTCTCCAAGAGATTTACAAGGCAACCACCATCCTATTGCAATTTACTTACCACAACCGTTATTACTCAACAATCACAATGCAAGTGTCCCTTCGAAGCATGCAACCAATGTATACCGATACAAGAAGGGTCATAATGACAATTCACCACTAGGAGAACCTAATTTCCCACAAGAATGCAAGGATACAAACAATATTTCCATCTTATACCCTAGAATTGACGAGGGAAATTGTACAATGGGAGGGGTGTTACAGTTACAATATCAAGGGACATGCCGTTAGACATGTCCATTCTTCATTCAAGTGCATGCAAGATGTTGTGAAGCTCAGTACAATGCCTCATAGGTGTTAGAGTGAAACTGCTCTGTTATGTCTATTTGTCACCATTGTGGATGTCACATCATGTTTGAGGCCTCTACAGTACAACGGAGCACTTTATCAACCTGATGAATAATCTTGTCAACAATGAGTTGAGATTGTGGAACCAAATGTTAAAATGCACTCAATCTTATGAATCAACAACACTGGAAAATCCAAGCAAGAAGATGAAAGCAAAGTAGATAAAGAGAGTATACAATTGGGTTTAATTTTCATGGACCTACTAAGAGGCAAGTGCCTGGTAATGTAAATCTACACTGATCAGTTTGAACTTGGGTGGCAAACCAGATCATCTGATAGGAATAGTGCCAGCATGTAGTAGGTAGTAGCCTACTCAGATCAAGAAAGAGACTTGATTGAGTGGAAATTGTGGAACCAAATAAAGGGCATTTCACAACCTCTGCTAAATTAGATTAAATTAAGAATTGATAAATATCTATTTTGACGATTATTCTATCAAAGGACAAATACTAAAGTCAAATAATTATAAATTTGACTATAGATTATAAATTATTTTTTGACTCAATCTCAAAGTACTTGTGGATCTAATTCAAAATTCAAAAATCGTATCTTGCTACATTCTAATTTTATCCTACAAAGCACATTGTACTTTAGTTTACTCTACTTCATCAGCCAATGGGAAAGAGCCCTAAAGTAGAATTGCATTGGTTGCGGCAGATTAGTCAAAGTTTCTTTATTTTAACATCCTTGAGAGTTCTTTGAAGGAATGGTGTGAACTAAAAAGTAATTTAAATCTAAAGCTTTTTCTATCCAACTGCTTGGTTTGTTAATAGTTGGCCTTAATTCAAAAAGGGGATATTAAAATAGAAATTCAGCCATTCAGATACAAGGTAAAATCCACATGAGCACAAGCAAGGTACTTTTTTAGCTATAGTTTTTGTGTTGTTAAAATATGCCCAACTTGGTAAAACTCACAAACCTAAACAAACTGACTCAGCCAGACTCCCTCATAGTCGTTGGCTAAGACTCAACAAAGATTTAGCCAGTGTTAGAACTTCGTAGTGAATAAAAAACATAAAAACTCAGCCAAATGCAATTTTTTTCCAAAGTCAATGAGACTCATCGAGAGTGGGCTCAGACTTGTTGAGACTAGATAAGAATTAGCTAAATCTTGCCAGAATCAGCTAAGGACTTGGCCAGTGTTTTAAAGTGAGTAGCGCACAAGAAAAGACACCCAAAATGCTTTCATTCTTTCTCTCGACAAGTTAATGCAGAGCAGGTAAGGGTTTTCAACTGAATTAAACAAATATTTTACCATGAAAGGCAAATTTTTGAACAAATTTTAAACATTAGGACGATGTAAATTAGGGTCACCTTATCCACAAAACCTACATGAGTGCATACAAAGAATCTTATTGCTTATAGGTTTTGAATAAATATAAAGCACCAGAAACAGATCTAAGGGGGGTGTGGTATGATGGTGAGACAAAGGTTCAAATCACCCTCACTGCAACAAGGGAGACCATATTCGCACAAGCCACATGGGGACAGGGGTGGTAAAAAACATGGAGCACAATGTAACCCAGGGTTAAATTTTATGAATATGGACCAGCTTACCACACCCAGGTTTAAACTAAGAACAGGAGGCTTTCATGAGAAAACAGGGTGAAAGAGATCAGCACCCGCTCAAAGTAGGGACCACGGTTTTCTTCTGCAGATTCTATTTGTTCCTACTGGTCAAGGAGGTGATTTGCATGAGACCATTTGCAGCGTAAGAATAGAAGTGACAGTCCCCTGCATAGGACCCCAGATAAAGGAAGCCCATTGTGTCACCCAGTTTTGCGATGAAAAACATTTAAATTGAAAACAATTGTGGGAGTTAAATGTCAATTGGGATGAGCGCAATTGGTCAATTGATGAGGTTTTCATAGGAGAGCCCCAGATTCAAATAATTTATGCATGGTAACTCAACGGCAGAAGCGAAGCACAAGTCCTGGTTAATTAGGTAAAATTGATGGAATAGATACTCATGAACCAAGAAAGGTTGCCATGTTGGCAATTTACCATGTGAGTTAGATGAGTTGGGCTAAATTCTGAATATATAGATAAGGAAAAATACCTGAGACATCGCATAGCAACGGCCGCGGCAGGACTCTCGTCAGGCACAATAAATTCGAGATGCCGCCGCAGAGTCTGCAGAAGTGCGAGATGAACAGAGTCCATGATAGAATTAGCTTCCTTGCAATTCAACGCTCCGACAAAATCTTCTAGCCCGAAGGGACTCAAAAACAACAGCCTGCTGAAACTCCTCAAAGTAGTATAAACATAAAACAGACTGGGCACCGATTCTTCCGGCACTAGCAGATCTCCGGAAGACGGAGGCAGCGGAAGCTTCGCGGCCGACACAAGCAGATCTACGAAAGACGGACGCACAGGGAGGTTCGCGGCCGACCGTCGGCTAGGAACATCACCACCATTAACCCTTACACTAGCACTTTCATTTCGGTTGCCATTTTCTTTTCCTTTGCTGGCAGCAGCCGCAGCCTGCCGAGGACTCCTCCGCAGAGGTCCCGCGTTCGAATGCCTGGCCCATCGCTTTCTTTCTTTACGGGGCTGATCAGGTTGCTCTATCAAAGCCAACGCCTGTTCAGGCTTAACGTTGTGCCTTGGTTTTCTTCCTCTACGGGGCTGATCAGGTTGTTTTATCAAAGCCAACGCCTGTTCAGGTTTAACGTTGTGTTTTGGTTTTCTTCCTCTACGGGGCTGATCAGGTTGCTTTATCAAAGCCAACGCATGTTCAGGTTTACTGTTGCGTCTTGTTTTTCTCTCTTTACGGGGCTGATCAGGTTGATTTACCAAAGCCAAAGCCTGTTGAGGGTTACAGTCATGTCTTCTTCTTCTTTTCCTGCCCGTGCATTTTTTCTCCACCTGATCGTCATCGCGCTTTCGCTTCCTTCCCCCCATTAAAATATTTTTCACCTCCTCCAACTCCAGCTCCTCTGCATCTCCGTCCTCGTAGCGGATTTTATAAAACCCTCGAGCAGAGTTGTAGCTAACAATTTTGCCAACAAAAAGACCAAAACCCTTGAACTTTTTGCTCACTGTCCTGCCCACAATGTGCTCCCCGGAATCGAACCTGTGATCTCCCATCTCTGAGTCTGGTTTGCTTAACCTCACCTGCAGCTATTTTATAGAGATCGTAGTGAGCGTAGTCTCCTTCCATTGTAGTTTGTGTGGTTTTATCTTTATGTGTTTTTTAAAGTGTCAACGACAATGGCTGAACAGCGGGGGCAGATTGGGAAAAGCAAAGCATAATAATTTGTGTGGATTAACATAATTCTCATTAAATTCCATTCTTTTCTATTCTTACACTCAACTCAACAACTAGGTAGGGCTTTGCTTTTTCGCCCTTTTTAACGGTTAGAATTCAGTAGGGTTGGGTATTTTGATTACCTCTTTTCCTCCAACTCCAACGAATAGGGGAGGGAGTCTTGTCTATTGTTTTTTATTACAAAGTGCGTCCCTGGAAATAGGGGTATTTTAGCGTTTAGACACATGGGTGTGGAAGGGGTTTGTATAAACGTTTAACATATAACGACAATTTTCGGGTTACAATTGAAATTTGTATGTTATGCGAATGTGGGCGGATGTGAGAATTTTTTTTATAAGTAAAGTTGTGAGTAAGAGAATTATTTTATGTTTTTATTTGGTATAAATGTGGTTTGTTGGATTAAGTGATTCTTACTTTTAAATATATTAAGCATTTATATTATTTATTTGAAGGGTTTCGAATTTATATTCTACTGTTCATTGAAATAGATTTATGAGTATTTTTAAAAAATTCAAATCAAATTTTACTATTCATCATAACATATAAATATTTTAATAAAAATTAATTAATTTAATTAATCGATTATTATTGTTATCATTTTAATTTATTAATTTAATCAATTATTTAATTTATCTTATTAATTAATATATTGTTATTTTTAATTAATAAATTATTTAATCGATCAATGACAATTAAATTGATCATTCAATTATAATTAAATATTTGTTGTATTAAAATTATTTTTGAATTAACTTTCTTTTTTTTAATCTTATTTAATTTCATTACTCTTTAATGATTTAATTAATTGATTTATATTATCTAATTACTTTTTAATTGTTTAATTAATTAATCTAGTTATCATTTAATGTTTTGTTTAAATACTTAAATATTTTAAATTTATTATTTATTAATTATTAATTATTTGTTTATATAATTAATATTTTATTATTATTTAATATGTTAATTGATTTAATTTATATATTAATATCTTAATTAATTAAATTAATTTTATAGTATTTCTAATTTTCTATCCTTAGTCATTATTTTTTTTTTGGTCTTAGCATCCTCTTTTTCAAACCTTTGCTTCTCTTATATCATAATCACCTATACATATAATTATTATCCATTCATCTTTTTTTAATATTGGTTTCTTTTTTTTCTTATACATCCAATAGGGAGATTTGAAATGTCAAACAATTACAATTTTTTTTAGTTGATTCCAAAATAACTTTACTAAATGAGAAGTTTCAAAAAGAGAGAAGATTTGTGTAGTCAAACCCTAGTTCAAATCTCTATTATTGTTCTACGTCTGAGGGTTTGTTCTCTTACGTTGGATCTTGATCAGAAGTTCCCTGCTTGTTTCAATGTTTTCTCCTTTGAATGTGATAGATATAGGCGTCCCCTACAAGTTATCTAAGTAGCTAGCTCAAATGTCATCATGTGTGGAACATTCCATAATATAATGTTATTTCGTCTCTACCATACCCGATGCACAAAAAAGGCATATTCTCTTTTCTCACATTTCTTTTGGGATCTTCCACCTACTCATTTTGCATCAAAGTTGGTGTGATATAGTCCTCAATTAGGCTACAAGCATCTTCATTTTCCATTTGATTTTCAACCATGTATAACATTTCTAGTCATGCCCATAAGAGAGGTTAATCTCGATCCTATAGTATTATTTTTCATTGTGAGTTGATTTGTCCACATGTTTAGTTTGAACATTTTCCTCACATAATTTTTTATCAATTGATTAGTGACTAGAAATTCTTGTAGGTTGATGCCCCATTTATTCATCCATATATTCTTTCTTTTGTTCACCCTCATTGCTACTTCTATTGATAAAATACATGTTAGATATTATTTTTTTGTGGGATTTTTACTCTATATTAGATAATAAAAAAATCCCACAAAAATTAACATATAATTAAAATTGCTCATGGAAACCTTCAACTTAACACTAGAGTACATGTTTTTGCTAAGAGTATCTTGTATGGGACTGACATGAATCTTGAAGTTGCTCATGATTAAATGTTTATGAATTCTCTCAATTTGTCTGCACTTTAGAGCCAATGTATTGTTGGTCAAAACTCCACAGTTTTACAGCACCATTAACACTACTAGTAGCCCGAACATGACATTGGTGGTCTTTTCATCCCACAAATGAGTATTTGTGCACCTATTTTGAAGAGACTATAGTGTTCTCCACCCTTGGATTCTCTTTGTTATGCATATTTCTTATTTGGGCTTGTCAATGAAATCAATCCCCAAGTATTTGTATTTTTAGACTATCTCGAGTGGATTCCCCCTCAAACATGAAGCTTATACATTTCTTATACTTTTAGTGTGAGAAATTCGAAATCTTAGTTTTATTGGTATTGATTTGCATTATGACCTCTTTGCAATAGAGTTGTAAAGTTTTCAAATGATCTTTTAAGATTTTGACTATTTTTACAATCAAAATAAGATCACATGCATATAGGAGTTTTATCTCATAACTAGTTATTTGGATTCTGTCACCCCCTAGTTTGTCCATCCATTCTTCTAGTTTGTCAATATAAAACACAAATAAAGTGGGTGATAATGGGCATCTTTGTTTAACCCATATGTCATTATTAAAGCATTTTGATAGTCTTGTATGTGTTTTGATCTTGGTTTTACCCTACTTATAAAGATGTTGGATTATTTTTTTGTATTCATTTGGAACTCCAAGTTCCTCCATCCTACCCCATAGCTTGTTTCTAAGAATTGTGTCAAATACTTTCTTGAAGTTAACAAAGTAACATAAGTCTTCTTTTGCTTTGTTGTCCCACAATTTTCCAATGAAATGGATGAAAGTGATGGAATGAATAACTTTTAATGCTTTTGTTTAAAGCCTACTTGCCCTTTTGCTCTTTCCTTATTTTTCAGCATAGTAACTATTTTTATATTTAATCATACGTTTAAACAAATTTTCTATGAGAGGGTTGACCATAATAGTTAAGTAATTTGATGTGTTGTTGACTTCTCAACTTTTTAAAAGGAGTGTCACTAGGCTAGAAGTCCACTCTACCAGGAAAACTTCTCAAGCAATGTTGTTAAAAGTGTCTCTTATGCGAGGTACCAAGATGTTGATCCCCCATTTTAAACATTTAGCCTATAATTGATCTATATCTAATGCTTTACCGCTTACTAGCCTATTTATACTTTTTATAACCTCTCTCTTGTAAACAATTTTGCTTGTATATTAATTTTTGGGGGTGTATGTATCTTCTCTATGTTTATATAGTTACCTCGCATAATCTAGCCATTGCACTAATGTGATATTGTTATTTGTTTTCTTTTTACTTGTTTGAAGTTCTTTCCAAAGATGCTTAGGGTCGCATTTCCCAAGCCTATCAACTCTTCTCACCTTATTTTCATGTATTATTCCTTGTTTATTTTCACCAATTGCATACATACATTTTTTCCCCTCTTTTTCCCTAGTGTAGACACATAAGTATGATACAAGACTTATAAATGCAATGTTACTATCATGTTTTCATGCATATGGATTATTGGTTCAAATTAAGCTCTTATTAGCACAATTTCCCTTTGTGTTGGGTCCCTTATTGCCTTCCCTTGTCTATGTTCATTCCTAAATATTTTTTAACATATAATTTATCTACCTCGAGATCCACCCATGTGTCATACACTTCATTTAAGTCTTTGTTTCAAGGATTTTTCCATCCCGACTACTTTTAGAACATTCTAAAAGTAACCTTAACTATTGTCATAGTATGAAAGTGGTCTTGACTATTGTGTGTCTATGCCCTTCTCCCCTGTGTTCACCATGTTTCATTGTGCCTAATTCTCAAATTTTCATTTTCAATGTGATCAAATTGTGCATTAATAAGGTCCTAATTTAAATTTAATAAGGTTATATATACACAAACACCCTAATGCATTTAACAACACTTACATCGCATAGTAATTAAAATTATATCAAGGATGACATATAGATATCACGTCTATTGATTTCATTTTATGTATACTTATACCAAAAGAAGGCCTAAGTGAAAGAGTATATATTTTCATTTTGTGAACTTGTTTCTCATAAGATAAGCATGGAAACCAAAACTACACATGTTTACATGTTGACATGAATGAGTGTTGGGTGAAAAATTATACACCTATTGTAATGGTAGGACATGGGTTGCTTTAGGCATGCCCTCAAGCAAATCACCATTTTTTATGTCTTTTGAAGTGTGAACTTAAGCCCTAGTGAAGGAGAGAAGATTTTGACATCTGAATGCATCTATCTACTTATCAAAGAGAGGTTTATGAGCATCATACATTGAGAAAGGGTTTGAAAAAGTTTTAGGTTGCATGGATCTATACAACCATTTTCAAAATAGGTCATTCACTTTTGGGACATTATATTTTTGGTCTTACTGATGTTGGCTCATATAATTTTGTTCATTGTCTCAGATCACTGCCTGCTTTTTGAAGTTTCTTCTATAGTGTTCCATGACCCTCTTATCTACATTATCAACCTTTGTTATCCAAGTGAGTGAGAATCAAGTTTTTATCTTTTATTTCTCTTCAATTTCCATTTTAAGGTACTTCATTCATTTTCCCTCTACTATGTACATAGGCAAATCTTTATTTAATGTGTTTTTTATATTTACTATACTTAGATCAAATTTACCTATTGTGTCATTATTTTATGTGGTTGATCGAGTGTTTTCAAAATTTGTGCACCCTTCGCATAAAATATTTTAGTGAACTTGATCCTTATGATCATCTAACCTCAGGGTTTTATATTATTGTCCCTCTAGGTTTGATTCTACTAGGATCTAATTGTTTTAGGGTTACTATATGTTTTAACCTTTTAGAGTTTTGCTTAATGCAAATCCTATGTTGTTAAATGGCTGAGTATGTTGTTAATATAGAATGAAAATTGGAAATGATTGATGGAATTGAAATTTCCCAAAATAGCAAGTGAGAGGAGAAAAAGTACTTATCTAGGAATAAACAAACTTTTATGTAGATTAGGGAACTAGAACATGCTGGGCAAATAGGAAGACACCTTTCATCATCTAATTATTTATTAAAATATGGCTTTGAATAGTAGTGCCTATATCAGGATAATAACGCCATGTGGTGCTAGTGTCCAATTTTGGTTCTAATGTCCCTCCTATAAAGACTATTTGAAACTTTTGGGGAAGTTATGGGAGGTTTTGAAGGTCTTGTAGGTAGTTCTATGTCATTTAGGGGCTTGTTTGTGTTACTATTTTGATTAAATCTCTTCTGAAACCCTAATGAATACCTGTACACATGAAATAATAAATAGATCAAATGTAAAAAGGAAAGGAAAAATTGGGTCGTGGGATATTACAATTGCATAAAGTAGAACCCCTATTGTCTTGGCCATTGCTGACATTTGTCGGGGAATCCAAGAACAAACACACTTGTTCTGATCCCACTTGTTAGGATCTTGCTCCTCGGAAAGAGCACAATATGATTACCAAACTTAAGCAATTAAACATGTAGAAATAACCAGAAGCACAAGTAACTAGAATTCACCAATAGCACAGAATATGAGAGACAACATACAATCTTATATTAATACTTGTATAGAAAAGAATACAATAAAGAGCCGCCACACTCTTCCACCTTACAGAGGCTTCCCACACCCCAAGTGTATAGTAATTCTTCTTCAAAACACTCTCCTACCAAAAATGGTCCCAACAACCAACTCACACACAGAATTGGTGTTCACCTCTCCAACTAGTCAGTAATAACCCTGCCAGTACACCAAGCACTCTATAGTACTTCAAGTTGATCTCCCATGAACCTGTAACCTGCAATCCAACAGACCATACTTACAATGGATCTTCCTTGCCTTCCTTTCTAGCTCATTAGTGGAACTAGGAGAAACACACACTTTGTTCTCTTCACTATCACACTTTACAATACATGCCAATGGGTCTATAAATAGATCCCAGACTTAAACAATAACATAGACTCTTAGTTTACTATAATTATCCACGTAGCTCAAGACTCGAAATAGCCTTTACATGCAAACACTCCATTCACTAAACTAACTGTTCGTGTAACGAGCAGTTTTGGAACACACAGGCGACCGACGCCTGTCCCTGCTCGCCTGGTGCTGCTGACTCCCTGCCGACGTTGGTTGCCTTCTGCACTGATCATGACCGATGTCGGTCATGCTACCAACGCTGGTGCTTCTGGGTCTTCAGCAACCTCTTTTTCTTTGTCTGCAACAAGTTGAACCTTTAAGCTCCACACCTTAACAATCTCCCACTTGGAGATAAACAGCTGCAACTATACATGTACCTGTACACTGTCTAGTTTGTTCCCTTGGCTCTGTATCCCTCTTCAATACCACTCTTGAAGACCAACCACCACAAGACCTGTAGTGCAACCCCTGTCATCCAAATCACCTGCCACATCCACATCTACAAACCATGTAGAAAATAACTTGAACCTGCATAGCATGTGCACTTGTTGCTGGTCCCTCTAAGAATCCACTGAACTACCTTCCAATGCTTCTTTCTCGAATTGGCTTCAAACTTGTGACAACTCCCACTGCTTGGGAAAACTCAAGTCTTAGTACATACCATGCACTTAACCTCATTATGTGAATCAAGACACTATTCTGTGAACTATCCAACCATCGGCATGCTAACCAGTCTCACACAATCATCTTGAAACAAAGTCAACATGTGGCCTTCCATGTCCCTAGAACACACTCATGCCAAAGAATCTTGCTGCTCCCATATTCTCTATGACACACCCCTGAACTAGCTTTACCTTTAGTTCAACAATGCCCTATATATGTAACCCTGCAACAAGCACATCATACAGTAATAGGATAATGTAGCTAATATTATCCAATCTGGTAAAGAGAAACACAATGATCAAACCTCCATTGCCCTACAACTTACTCAAGACCATATACCCAGGCCTTCTGTCTCACGTATCCATTTCTGCTTTTCTTCATCCTGAACATCCATTCGTCTCTCAGTGCTTACTTCCAGCTGGTAACTCCATCCAAAACACTTGTTTGGTTCTCCTCCAAGGAATCACATCCTCCATCCATGCCAAGCTCCCACTGTTTCCTGGATCTACCTGTAACGCCTTTTTAACAACTTCCTAGTTCTATACCATAAGTGAGCAACAAGTACTGTAAAGAAGGGAAATGACGAATTTGAGGCTTACATACCCTTTAAGTCCTCCATATGGGTGCTTGAGACTCTTTGACAGCTTGTTGTCCACCCAAAATTCATCTCAGTGATCGATGTCGGTCACACTCCAGTCTGCACCTGATCGATGTCGGTTCCCTGTGATTGCCTCCTCGTCGACGTCGGTTCTCCTCTTATCGATGCCAATTTTTATCTGCCCTGAGTCATCGATGTCGGGCTGCACATAGCCAATGTCGGTCCCTGTCTGGACGTTGATGCCGATTTTCCTGTCGACGTCGGTCTCTGTGTTTTGCTTGTGAGAACAGACTTCTACCCGTGAGCTCTTTTTGGATCAAACCTTTGTCCAAATCACCCTTGCTCTACTCAGAATTCTTCTGCCCCTTGTGCTGAACTTTGTCCATCACCTTCTCCTTGAAAACTAAGGCTTTCATGTTCTTGTCACTAACATCAGATTCCTCAAAAAATGTTACCTTCTTCTTTTGCATACATAAACCTCGATCTATGCTCTTCAAATCCGAAAGCATACCCTTTGACTCAAGAACATGCATCTCCTTCTTATTCATGTGACCAAGCCTATTAAGCCACATCTTTGAATCTACAGCTGAAGTAGATAACCCAAAAAGAGAATCAGTAATATAAGTAAATAGATAAAGCGTACCACCTTTCTTACCTCTTGCTACAATAAGTGCACCCTTGGTAACCTTCCAAGAGTCTGCTGTGAGAGTTACTGTGCAACCCTCATCACCTAAACTTCTTGCAGAAATCAAATTCCGCTCCAAAACTGGGACATGCATGACCTCCTTCAACACCCATGTGTTACTTGTCTGCAATTTCAGCTTCACTTTCCCTTTGCCAACCATCTGACAAGGCTTTCCATCCCCTACACAAATTTCTCCAAAGTCTCCCTGGACATACTCATGAAAAAATTCTCTATTTGGGGATGCATGAAAAGAGGCACTGAAATCTAAAACCCAAGATTCTACTTTATCTAAAGAACATACCAGAGCATCCCGTGCAATGAAATCCGCAACATCTACTTCTTCTTCATGTCCTTCATGCTGATCTGCTACCAACCAACAATCTTTCTTTTCCTGCTCTTTCTTTCCATATTTCCAGCAGGTTATTCTGCCATACCTGAACTTGGACCTCTTGCTATTAAACTTCTCCATTCGTAGCTTATTGTCTTCTGCCATTGCTCTACTCCCACTCAAACAGAAACCCCTGTGAGTACCCTGTAATCAACACACACTAACCAGATCTAATCTAACCTATTAGTATCCCAACCAAAAGCTCTAATACCAGTTATCGGGGAATCCAAGAACAAACACACTTGTTCTGATCCCACTTGTTAGGATCTTGCTCCTCGGAAAGAGCACAATATGATTACCAAACTTAAGTAATTAAACATGTAGAAATAACCAAAAGCACAAGTAACTAGAATTCACCAATAGCACAGAATATGAGAGACAATATACAATCTTATATTAATACTTGTACAGAAAAGAATACAATAAAGAGCCACCACACTCTTCCACCTTACAGAGGATTCCCACACCCCAAGTGTATAGTAATTCTTCTTCAAAACACTCTCCTACCAAAAATGATCCCAACAACCAACTCACACATAGAATTGGTGTTCACCTCTCCAACTAGTCAGTAATAACCCTGCCAGTACACCAAGCACTCTATAGTACTTCAAGTTGATCTCCCATGAACCTGCAACCTGCAATCCAATAGACCATACTTACAATGGAAGGATCTTCCTTGCCTTCCTTTCTAGCTCATTAGTGGAACTAGGAGAAACACACACTTTGTTCTCTTCACTAGCACACTTTACAATACATGCCAATGGGTCTATAAATAGATCCCAGACTTAAACAATAACTTAAAATCTTAGTTTACTATAATTATCCATGCAGCTCAAGACTCGAAATAGCCTTTACATGTAAACACTCTGTTCACTAAACTAACTATTCGTGTAACGAGCAGTTCTGGAACACACAGGTGACCGACGTCGGTCCCTGCTTGCCTGGTGCTGCCGACGTCGATCGACTCCCTGCCGACGCCGGTTACCTTCTGCACTGATCATGACCGACGTCGGTCATGCTGCCGACGTCGGTGCTTTTGGGTCTTTGGCAACCTCTTTTTCTTTGTCTGCAACAAGTTGAAGCTTTTAGCTCCACACCCTAACAACATTAACCTTAATGCTAGGGGTCTCAGATCACATGTAGTTCTCCCTTAGGGAATGTGCACCATCAACTTGCATGGTATGTTATAATGACTTTTGCTTAGGCCTTTTTTTAATCAAGTATGCAATGTATAGGTGTGACGATTGAGTAGTATGTAGAGTATTAAGCTGTATTATTGATTGATTTTATGTAATTATGTGCCAAAATAGTAAGTGCTAGATGTAAAATTCCTTGTGAGGCTCTTTTTATAGAAGGAACTTTGTTTTGAATATAAGACCTTATACACTGGTCGATAAGTCATAAAAGAGGGATAAAAAATATAAGAGAAGGCTCATGGAAGGGTTAGGACTCAAACACTATAGAAAAGGCCCGTCAGACACTAGAGCCATAATTAGACACTAGCATCATGTGGCACTACTATCCTGAAAATGGTGCATGTGTTTCAAGCCTTAAATCAAAGTTAAAATCAAGTAAGACAAGCTAAGGGCCCTTATGACTAGGAAAAGGTGACTCATGATTGTTGGGAGTATCACAAATAAGGAAAAGAAGACATAAGAAATATCAAAAGACCCAAAATGACCATACAAATAATAACTATAATCATCACTAATGCCTTCATGTGAAATAGCAACAAAAGACATAGTACTTGTGGTTGCTGGACCAAATTAGGGTGTTTGCATTTACCCGCCTTTTATTCTAGTAATGCAATGAAATGAAAGTACTAGAGTAAAAGAAAATGAGAAATGCATACCTATACTTGTGTGAATGTGATCTAGATTTGGCCCACTTCTTGGCTAGAGAAGTGAACAAGAGTTGGAGTATAATATGTGAAGAGGAAACCCATAGTTTGTATGCCCTTGTACTGAATCTAAATGGTGAACTAAATCATGAGGAATAAAAATCCTTATTTTTACCTTCATCTTGATATTTATACTAAATCTGAGTATGTAAACTAAATGTGCAGGGAAAATAAGGCTCGCTTGCCCCCACTCTGATATTTGGACTGAATATGAGTATGTGAACTGGGTATGGTGGAATGCTATGAATCAACTGCTACAGATGGTCCTATGACCCAAACTAGTGAAAACTTGGTGATGATACTAAGTGTAACATGATAATCTAAAATTAAGGATCAAGGATGTGTGCTTTGAATCATGCCCCCTAATCTTGATAACTGAGCAATACAACTATGTATCTGAACATCTAAGTAAATTGGTATATCTGTTTCAAAACTATATATCTGTGTAATCATATTTGTGTAGACCCGTGTGTTTGTATATCTAAATATTTGAGTAAACTTGTGTATCTATTTATTTGAGAACTTATGAATCTAAATATTTATATGTTTGAATATCTGTGTAGACATGTGTGTCTGTATATTTGATTATCTGTGTAGACCTTTGTGTATGTATATCTAAGAACATGTGCATCTGATATGTCTAAATATTTGTGTAGACTTGTGTGTCTATATATCTAAATATCTATGTAGACCTATATGTTTGTATATTTGAGAACTTGTAAATCTAAATATATGTATCTAAGTGGACCTATATATCTGACTATCTATATGAACCTATGTATGTCTGAAGTACTCTGTGTATATTTTCCCCCCCTTTTGGTGAGAGAGTCAAGATTGTGGTGAGGATGTGTAACCAAAAGTGGTAATGATTGGCTATACTAGCATTAAATTAGCAAGTGTTATGTTGTTTTAAGTTTGAATAGTGAATTTATTATGATAGAATTGATAACTGAATGTGTAATTGGATAGATGTTTTATCTATTGTGAGTTGAATTATTGTAATATCATGTTTATCATTTTTTAGAGTTGAAATTGATTAGAAGATTAGTTTAACCAATATGGGGCATTGCACATTGATATCTAGTCCCACGCGTAAGAAACGATTCATAAATTGGAGCTACAATTCTCAAGATATCACATTGGTAAGGGATTGGTATTAGTTGGCAAAATTTGTGTGCAAGGTTAACCTTAATGAGGTGGTATTGGATAAGTGTGTCTTAAATAAGTTATTTGATTAGTTTGGAAATTCATTTGGAGCATTTGAGTGTAAATAAATTATGTGTCTAAGTTAGATAAATATACCAAGGAGATGAGGAGCTAGTTTAACCTGTTATGAAGAGGTTGAGGTGTTGATTTAGGATAGGGAAGAGGTTAACCTAGTAAAGAGTCCAAATTGTTTCATGTTTTTGTAATTTATAATACATTTTTTACTATGTTTACCAAAAATCTTCTAGTTTAGGACTTGTTTGGCAAAATTGGCACTATTTTTCTTATTTGGGTGCTAATATCTAGGACTTGGTGCTAGTGTCTAGGTTGTGGTACTATTGTCCTGTATGTAGTGCTAGTGTCTAGCTGGCCTGAGTTGTGATGTTGATTATTGGTGACTAGTTTTTAATGCTTGTTGTTGTCTATTAGTTTTAACTTTACATTGTTGATACCTATTTTGGTTTTACTTTTATAGGTTGATACCCATACGAGGGAGTTTCATATTTGATGAACGATGGAGAGCCTGTGGGGTCTACCCCTGGTAGATGTTGAGATGGTTGTGATCAAGAGAGTAGATTTGAGACATATTGCATTCATGGAGCCTATGCCTTGGGATAAACACATGATGACTACATTATGTGAGAAATGGGATGTAGATACATGTACCTTATGGTTATCGACTAGGGAGATGACCGTCACTCTAGAAGATGTGTACTAGATTTTTCCATTACCTATCTTTAGGCAATGAGATATACTACATGAGGATACAACTACTCAGTCCATACAATAGGATTCTAGATATTTCTCTATTATGGCTACAATGAACCATCACATAGGGATCCATAATGACATACTATTGATATTGATTGTTATTGTCGAGGTTCCATGACTGTAGAAGTTCTTAACCATTTTATTGTATTCATTTGTGGCTATATATGGGAGTAGGGTGTTGATCTCTTATAGGATGCATGCGATAGTACATGGTATCAAGGACCATGGTACTATGTATTCATGGGGGTGAACAATGTTAACCCACCTGTACAGGGACCTATACCATTTCACATAAGAGATGTGCGGTGGGGGGATTAAAGCATCAACATTTTTAAATTGTTGGGCATATGAGCACATAGCAGTGAGTAGGTTAGTGGTGCATATACAAGATAGTTGGGCACATCCTTAGTCACTCACAAAGAGGTGGACATGGATGGCTTGCGTGCCCAGGAGGAGCACTATGCAATGTTGATAGTTGTTAGATAGTTTCACAGTAGGTGATATTATTTGGAGGCCCTATAGGGGCTACAAGGGATGGCCTAAGGATAATACTTAGTTGAGATGGATTCAAGTGAGTTGTTGGTCACATAACTATTGGGTCAACATTTATGAATGGTTTTAGTATGAGCAGGTCACACAATAATTTGGTGTAGTTTGGGATGTGCCCCCAACACTAGTGTTATAGTTGAGGAGTTCTTGGGCTCCTTTGAGGCCAGGTATTAGTCTAACATCATCTATTATTGGGTTAGCTCTTATTCCATTGACAAAGTGAGATCTTGATATTGATGTACTAGATATAGATGATGTGGGAATGACTGATGCCTATGCAACCTAGTGGAGGAATCATATATGGGCACCTTTATTTCTGAGAGGTGAGATTATTATTGAAGATGTACAAGAGGTGGAGCCCCTTAGGGTTGTCGATGGTAAGTTAATATAGTTTGTTTGCATATTTTATGTATAGTTATTTATTTATGTTATTAGGAATCTGATGTGCTTCAGGGACATGTGCAAGTTCAGGTGATGATGAGTATTGGGAGACCACCATTGATTTAGTCCTTCATGAGTTGACATGACATATTCTTGATGATGTCATGGTGAATGTATTGATAGATGTGCTGGTATGCATGCTAATTTGTTTGACTAAGATACGATAGCTATTGCAACATACAAATGAGTGATTATAGATAGAGATGAGGTACATGTAGAGGTACACAGGGATACCATGCTCGCACCTGATGTTTTAGGTGGGGCTAATAGCTAGATAGTAGATGACTACATATATCTTCAATGAGAGCATGTTGAGTATATGGCTAAGTTGGGTATGTACTATGAGATAGAGAGTAGATAGATCCATCGATCTATGTCATAGAGAGAAAGCATAGCTTCTAGTTCTAACTTTGATATATTTGAGAGTGATAGTGAGGGAGTTGGTCATAGTAGCCATGTCCACATCATTGAGTGATGGAATATATTTGTATTGAAACTATATTTTGAGTTATATATATGGATGTTTGTTGTTTAAATTGGCACCATGTACATTGGTATATGGATCTAGTTATATTGTATATGTTGATATGTCTTGGATTGATTTGGTGGATTTAAATGATGATATTTGTATATTGTTTTATCGAAGTATAATTAATGAAATTATATCTTGTGTATGAATGTTTAGGCATATGTGTAGTGGATTGAGTTTTTATTTATTGGTATAGGGTTTTCATGTATTCCATAAAAAAATTGCATGTAGATCATATGACTGCCATATGCCCTATCTAAACCCAGATGGAATGGAAAATTAACAACAATACTATTTATGTTGTGTCCGTGTAGAAGAAGACTCTGAGGCTGGAACTGCGTGCAATGCATTACTAGTGGGTAGATGTGTAGGCTCTAGAGTAAAGAACTTGATTGGTTGATATGTTAAAACTATACTCTAAGCTGTATGATTTATGGCAAATATCTTGATCAATGTGCGTACTGGATCTATGTTTTGATTTATTTAGTTATTTCCATATATCTTGATTGGTGTTTGAACTAATGTTATGACCTAAGTTTTATAGTTATTCCCATATATCTTGATTGGTGTTTAAATTGATGTCATGCCCTTAGCTCTGTAGTTGTTCCCATATATCTTGATTGGTGTTTGAACTAATGCCTTGCCCTTAGCTCTGTAGTTTTTCCCATACCTTTATTGGTATGTGTACTAGAGTTATATTTCGATCTCTATGAACTAGTTGCCATCTTTGCTGAAATGGTGGTGCATGAGACCTCTCATAAATAGGTGTCCTAGAAACCACATGGCTCATACGATGAGTAACCAATGGCTCCTTATAAAAAATGTCTTGGGATAACTCTATCATAGAGGAGTATGATTTAGGAGAGTGTGGATAATGAGATCTTGGTGTCCCCTATGTAAATGATATAATACCTTAATTGACATACTGGTCAATGCAAGCTCAGAGTGCATAATAATGATCATCTGAATGTTCATTTATCTTGTGGAAATTATAATATGGCTTATGTGTTACCCTATGTAAATGATGTGGTGGATGATGATTAGTAGGAGGAAGTGTGATCATCTCCATATATAATGGTGTATGTATAATGCCATGAGTCTCAACCTTATCTGAAAACTATATAACCCCTCTATGTGTATCATGTGTTATGTTCATCATATGAGGTGCTTTGTAAAGTGGCTCTTTGCCCTTGTTGAGTATTTTTATCAGTTGTTTTTATTCTACTAAGTTCTTAATTTGAATTGGAGTAGGATCTTTTACCATGTTAGATGAATATATATCTGAAGGGCCTACATCCAAATCTGCCTCTGATTGTGCAACTACTGGTCCCAAATCTACCTCTAACACTACAATTGCATTACATAGATGTCAAAATGATTTTGATGTCTGATATAGTAATTTCTCCTTAAGAGGAAAAATTAAGTCTCCAGCAAAGATTTATTGTACCTCTAAATATGTCAATCGATAAATCAATTGATGCAAACAAGCTTTAAATCTTAAAATGTATTCAGATGTTGGCTCTGTCTCACCCTAATGTAATGAAGGTAACCTCTCACTAGGGATTGTATGCTAGAACTAATTTAGTGCTTACCCATCTAAGGACTTCGGAAATAATTATAATAGAGTCAACTTATTAGTAACACGTGCCATGGCTTTCTCATAAGGCTGAAGGTGTAAGTATGGATCTCCATGCCCATCAAATATAGGTAACACTAGTAAATGAATGTTGTGTGGTAACATTGTAGTTGAGATTTTGCATGGAATAGGGTTACCATGTATAACATTGGCATCGACCCAAGATTGGTATGCTTTATTCTCTGAGGTGAGATGGTGTACTTGTTGTTACAAAAACACCCATAACATGCATCAATGAAATTAACACTTGTGAAGCTATATTATCATCGTCAAAGGGTTCATTTAATGCTTGAATTTTGTTATTTATCTTAGCCATTGGTATATTGTATTGGAAATATTTTTTATAGTGGGTTGGTTTGCTCTCTGTGACCTTTGGAGGTGTGATATTTAGGACCTAGTTAGAGGGAAATGAGCCACCACCCTCGTTTAGGTTAGCTTTAGAAACACATTCTACTGTAGTAAGGGGGTTGAGGCAGATTCATTGGTATCTCTTAAATTGTTAAGTTGCAAAGAAGTATCACATGCTAATTGAATAGAAGGTACTTTATTCTCAAGTCAATATAAATTATGAACATAAGAATAAGTGTATGTGTGTCTTTTTACATGTGACCTAGTATTTAGTTGAATAAGAGAAATAGGTGAAGTAGGAGAAGAACTATAATGTGTAGATTTTATGTCCTCTTCATCAAAAGCACAATAATCATCATTATCCCATGGTTCATCAAAATCATAATATAATTCATTTGTAGAAGTAAGAGCAGAAGAAGTATCATCCACATGCTTATTAAGAGAGAGATAGAAGGGGGAAATTTTAACTTTTTACTACTATGCAGTGTGTCATCATGTGTAGGTTTAAAGCAATGCATTTGTTCACTAGCTATGTGTGGAATGCAAGCATGATTATTTCTTTAAATTTTTTAGTCAAGGGTAGAAGTAGTATCAACCATGTTTTCTTTTTGCATATTATGGCATATAAGAGAAAAGTTAGAGACACTTAAATTATCAATTTTTTATAAAGAATCATTGCATTGAGCTTGGAGTGTGAAGGAAGGTGATAAAATAATTCCATCTACCTTAGTTTGTGCAATGATAAAATGTGTAATATTATTGGTACATGTTTTTTTAAATTTAACTGAAAAGGGTAAAAAAGATGCATTGTTCCTATCTACTTGAATTGAATCATGAAAAAGTGGCTTTCATGTATTGCACTTATATTGATTTAATTTGAATAATGAGGTAGCAACATTAGTTGAAAAGCTAGGATGACATTAGAATAAATAACTACCAACAAGTAGTTCTTTTGGCATTATATTGTTAGTTTGATTTTCAAGAGTAAGAGAAAAGTGAGAGGAAAGAGAAGATGATGTATCTAATATATCCTTGCATTCATTTTCATTGTCATGCTCATAGTAATCCTCATATCCATAGTTATAACAATAATCATTATCATCATTATAAATGAATTAATTATTATTCTCTAATGTACAATCTTGAAAATTAGTCCATTCATTGTTATAATCATGAGAGAAATTCAAAAGTTCATCAATTGGGTGAAGGATAGAGGACTTTTTAGATGCCATTTTAAACTTGCCAAATAAGATAATGTAAACAAGGAATAACAAACACACAAGAGGTAGAATATAATATAAGTATATGTGCAATATGATAAATTTTGAACAAAGTGTGTAATAGAAAATAGGATTGTAATTGAAACCCTAATCACTAGTATTTGTATGTATAGGGACCTAGTATGTGGATATAGGGTTATGTTACAAAAATTTAAATTAAATTAATATAAATGAAACCCTAATGTAGGATCGATTAAATTAGCGAAGTTATGCCAAAAAAAAATTGTAACCTTAACTTAATGCACAAAAATTGGGAAAAGCTAAACCCTAAGCAAAAACTAGTGTTTTAAAGCAAAATTCGAAGTAAGTCAGGTTCACCAAATGTTTTAACCTTTTAGGTTTTTGATTAATGCAAATCCTATGTTTTTAAAGTGCTAAGTATGTTGTTAATCTAGAATGAAAATTGAAAATGATTGATTTAATTGAACTTTCCCAAAATAGCAAGTAAGAGGAGAAAATATACTTATTTGGGAATAAACAGACTTTTATGCAAATCAAGAAATTGGAAGAATAGGCAGACACCTTTCATATTCTAACTATTTATTAAAATTTGGCTTCGAAAAGTAGTTTCATGTGGTGCTAGTGTCTGATTCTAGCACTAATGTTCCTCATGCAAAGATTGTCTAAAATTTTTAGGTAAGTTATGGGAGGTTCTAGAGGTCTTGTAGGTGGTTCTGTGTCATTTGGGGGATTTCTTAGGTCACTATTTTGACTAAATCTCTTTTGAAAGCCTAATGGACACCGATACACATGAAACAATAAATAGTTCAAATGTAAAAAGGAAAGGAAAAAATAGGTTATGGGATATTAAAATTGCATAAAGTAGAACCTCTATTGTCTTGGTCACTACCTACATTAAACCTAATGCTAGGGGTTTCAGATCACATGTAGTTCTCCTTTAGATAATGTGCACCATTAACTTGCATTATATTCTAGAATTCTTTTTCTTAGGCTCTTATTTGATCAAGCACGCAATGTATATGTAAGATGATTGAGTAGTATGCAGAGTATTGAGCTATACTATTGATTGATTTTATGTAATTATATGCCAAATTAGTAAGTGTTAGACATAAAATGCCTTGTGAGGCTCTTTTTATAGAAATAGATTTATTTTAAATATAAGACCTTGTTCACCAATCAACAAGTCATAAAAGAGGGATAAAAAAACATAAGAATGCTCACGAAAGGGTTAGGACTCAAACATGGGAGAAAAGGCCTATCAGACACTAGTGCCATGTGATGATATTGTCCTAAAACTAGCACATGTGTCCCAAGGCTTAAAGTAGAGCTAAAATCAAGCAAGACAGTCTAGGGGCCCCTGTGATTGGGAAAAGGTGACTCTTGACTATTGAAAGTATCACAAATAAGGAAACTAAGACATAAGAAAGATCAAAAGACTTGAAATGACCATGTAAACAAGGACTATAATCATCACTAAGACCTTCATGTGGAAAAGCAACAAAAGACATAATACTTATGGTCACTTGACCAAACTAGGGTGTTTATATTATGAACCCTTTTCTTGCTTGTGCCTTATCAATAGACTTCTGTTTGTTTAGACCATGTCAGCTTTTATAAGCCTTGATTCTCTTCCTCTTAGTGGATTGTGTATATTGTTTTATTTCTTCCCTTTATTCATGGGTAGATGTGATTTATATATAGAATTTATTTCTATAATGGCTTGTACATGGATGGTTGATAGGTTTTGCATATTATTAAGCATGATGATATGGTTTTTATGTAAATGTTTATTAATTGTTTCATGTTTCCTTTCTCACATATATCATATAATGTTAGCATATTATTTGAAGCATGATAGGGTTATATGTGATAATGATGTTTTATGTGTCAATACCCTTTCAATTGATAGTTTTACTTTCATTTCCTTTAGTGATGCATCTTGTATAGCTCATTGTATGATGGCTCATTATGAATTAGATGACATAACAACCTAAAGGGGAAGAACACACAATGCTTTCATCCCTCTTCTTTCCTCTCAACCTCAATGTGGGGTTAACCAAAACAACCCTCCTCAAGCTCCTAGAATTAGAGTGCATATTGCCAAGGATTATGAAATCATATATCAACTTAAGAATACCTGAAAAAAATTTACATATTAGAATTGCTCACAAGGTATAATGTTTATAAAGATATACTTTATGATACCTTATATGCTACTACTTTACCACATGGTACTGAACCAACATACTTTGCTTCGATTGTTAAAACTTTGAAAGTTAGTCAAACCCTCATATTTTTTTTTATTGGATGAATTTCCTTCTAAATAGATTATGGACCAACATTTACCCTTTTATATTCAAGTTATCATTTATAATAAAGAGATTAATGTGTTCTTATAGACAATGCTTCATGATTAAACATTTGTAGTGACATCTTTCTTAATATACTTGGCCTTGGTTGACATTTTCTTAGACCTTTGGATATGATCATTGAAGGCTTTAAAAATCAACCAAGAAATGATTTAGGGTGTTGGCTCCTAATTGTACACCTCTTGAGCTCAACCTTGCACACTTTGAGAAAATGGAAAACAAAGATGAAAAACCTGTTGATATGTCGTTATAGCTAGGGAAGGGTTTGGCATCAAGAATGGACTGAATGCAGACAATGACTGGAAAGCACTGATAGAGGGTATGGTTAGCTCCCTATTACTTCTAGCTATGCTTGAACCAAGGTGAGAGGACCTACGAGGTATCTTTATCACATGGATGGATATTGTAATTCAATATCCATGGGGATTTTTAGCACACAAGAAGAAAAATTTGACCAGGGCATAACCAAGTTTGCACACTCCACTCGGGGAGGGTTGTCACATAGAATGCACAAATGCACTAGGGCAGACACAAACTACCAAAGATAGATGTAAATGTGATTGAAACCTTCATTTCTAAATAAATTTTCAACAACAAAGGGCTAAATGGGAGATTGTAATGCTGGGATTCAAAGCACAAAAGACAACACACTTTATATATGCAATATTGATGCATGTGTAGGCAAACAACACTTAAAACAAGTAATAGGGTGTATTATTTACAGGGTAGGACAGGGTAAGATGAGTTAGGTATATTAAAAGAGTGATGTGGTGGTGTGGTTTTTCAAATAGTAGGTTCTCATTCAAGAGACATGATATCATTCATTTGTAAAGATGTAGAAATTTGAGAAACAAGCTAGGCAAATTATCAGGAATAACTTGCATCCATTGGTGTTAATACAATGCAAATACTCAAATGATTTTTGAAACCTTACAACATACACTACAACTAGAGATTCAGATGCTTTTTCCTAGCAAATCCATAAACCCAAGATGCCCTTAAGAGGTTATCAACAACATATTTCCAAATCAAACTGCAGAAAGGGGTTTATAACCTAGATCTATTCCCAATATGACAACCATTCATAAGCATTAAACCAGATGTCTAATCAACAAAACTTGTAAAACATATTATTTCAATTCATTAACAAGAAAGAGTAAAAATCACATCTATTTTCCATTATCTTGCAAGTAAAGGTTGTATACATCATTGTTTCAAAATGTTACCATGGGGAAAAGCATGGTGAGTTTGCTCTTTTGACGGGGGAGACATATATAATGCTCTCAGAGCTTGCTAATGGTTGTACAGCTGCAACCACCTTAGCAAGGGAGATAAAATTCACACACAACAATGGATCAAAAAATTTGAAAGATCCTAAAACCTATAAATAATAACTAACAACAACGTTGAAAAAGAGGACAACCCCTCTTTTTATACAAATTTCTCACCCCTTTTTTCTCTAGGAATATATTATGCAATTTAAAATATTACAAACTTGTAATTAACTCTCAAATTTATACCAATATTCTCTAGCTAGAATATGCTCCTTGTCATGCCTAGAATCTTCACGACTTTACACGGAAAATTATTCTTGTAACTGCCTCTCCATGTAATGATGAAGATTTTCAAACAAACCTTTGATTTCTTGGCTAGAAATGTGTCTTACTTGAGATTGAAGGAGAATATTCATTTAGGAGACCAAAAAACTCTTTGTCTTCATGTATAACTACTTGGTCATGCCATTGACCACTCATTTGAACATCTAGAAACTTTTAGACAACTACCCTTCCTCTTGTGCATGCCAAAGAACAACCCTGACCTTGCAATGATGGCATTGAAATGCTCTAGATTCATGGTTGCTTGATAAATATCCTTGGAATGGCCTACCTTGGCCTTGCAAACCCTATAATATTTTTTCTCCATGGAGGTATTAAGATTAAACAAAACATGAAAAAATTCAAGACTTAACTCATTTTAACTTTTTCACCTTCCTTTTCCAAATTTTACCTTTTAGGGTTGCTTCCAATTTTTTTTAATGCATAAGTGCATTATTTTTCACTTTTTAACCTTATGATGAGAATCTAGAGTTTAGTATCACATTTACAACTTGCAATTTATAGTTGTAGTTCCCCTGAAAAGTTCCCTCACAGACTTGGGAACTTCAAGTGCAATTTGTAATTTGCAATTTCACAACTTGCAATCTAGAGTTGTAGTTCCCCTCAAAAGTTCTCCCACAAACTTGGGAACTTCAAGTGTAATTTTTAATTTTCACATTACAAAAATGGAAAATCGTATTCCTCTTTAAAATCTTCCACAAACCTCCATTTGAGTTGACTTTTCTTCCTACGTTGACCAATGAGTTTGGGAGATATGAGTGCACTTTGCAATTTGCATATTTGCAAATATGCAAAATTGTATCCTTCCCTAAAATTTACTTGGAGCTCCATTTGATTTGACCTTTCTTCCACTTGCTTTAATTGGTGGGATTGGGAGAGTTGACTACACATTGTAACTTGTATTTTGAAGACTTATTTTTTGCATGTTGTTTTCCCACTTGGGGACTCCATCTGGTCAACCATTCAACCTGGTTTAGCAAAACACCCTATAGAATCTCTTTCTAGAAGCCAACTCTTTCTCTACTTGATGCCTCAACACAATAATCTCTCTTTGTGCACAATGTATTTGAATATGAAGTGTTCACCAATAAAAATCTGCCTTGCCCTGCCTTCATGGACATTTCTAATAAACAAGATTAATAGCATTTTGAACACTAATTATCCTTGTTGACTCAACCTTTGATGGGGGCTCTAAATATTCATTATTCCCACTACTCATAGATAAGAATCTTTAACTTTATCAGGGATGCACATAGATGTAAAAAACCTATTTTCAACTCTTTTCAATGATCTCTTCTCAAACTTTAGACTTCTATATTGATGAGCTATTCATTACCACATAAAACTTTATGAAAAACAACATCATTCAGAGGCATGTCCTCTCCTGCATTAGGGAACCCTTGATAGATATATCTTACAATGTTGTGGCCACGAATAGAGATGAATGTTCCTCAAATAAGGAAACTTTTAGTTTTCAATGCACACCCCAACGTATAGGCCTTTTTATAGAGGCTAAAACACATGCTTCATAAGAAGATTCTAAAGGAGGATGTTATTATCAATGAATGGAAATCCTTGGGGACTTTGTATTATATTTTCTTATCACAAAGCATCTCTTTGAAGCACATGCCGACCTTACGCCAGGTGTTTTAATAGATTTTACAACTGTTAATAATGAAAGTATCACATATGTTACTATATAACATTATTTTATAGTAGTGTCTTTACCATGGTTTGGGTGTGCTTCTAGGTAAAATTATGAGATTTTCTAGGGTTGTACAACATTCTATAGGGGAAAAGGGTCATCTATTTTCACTTCGTGGAGTTAAAGCTCCAAAAGCACTAGGAGATATAATATAAAACATTGTAGGAGCCATATTGGTGGATAGTATATTTAGTGTGACACAAGCATGGGAA
Organism: Torreya grandis; assembly: GCA_037957365.1. Lineage (NCBI taxonomy): Eukaryota > Viridiplantae > Streptophyta > Pinopsida > Cupressales > Taxaceae > Torreya > Torreya grandis. Next base: position 3,818,425 of record JARHVA010000059.1, on the reverse strand, counting down.
ATAATGAAACTTTTGTTATCTCCTATTTTACACCTCTCCATAATCCAAACATTGAAAAGTCCCTTGTGAGGGCTCAAGACGCGCTTCACCTGTTCATGTCATAATTCCACTTACAGCTACCAAATTTTTTAATTTTATTAGTGATCAAATATCTCATATTGAAACTCATAAGCTGATGCCATAGAAAAATAAAAGATCATTCATTCTTTTGACCATATCCACATAGCCGCTTCTAGTTTTTGAAACATTAACAGTCATATCCAGTAACATGGAGAGGGATGAAAATTGCACCTAACATTTTCTTCATTACCCTTATCTTGTTGCTTAATTTTTTGAGGGCACGTGCTATAGGTTTGGAGTGTTAAATAATTTTTGAAATTTACAGGCTCAGTATCTACAACAACTCTTTACAACTTGTAAATTTACTTTTCTTCCTAAAACTTGTACCATTTATTTCTTGACCTTGAGCAGTGGTTCTGGGGGTTTGACATGCAATTTGCACATTGTAAATTGCTCATTGACATGTATTCACTGTCATGACCTTTTCCATCAAGATCTGGAAGTCATTTCACAATTTTTAAGTTATCAACTTGCTAAGTTGCATCTTAGCTCTAATTCTTTGCCATCGACCCCTTTATTGTGCACTGTGAGTTCGACAAATCAAGATGCATTTTGCAATTTACAATATTGCAAGTATGCATTCAGCTTTGATATTTCCACTGAGTGTTTGCCACAAGCCCACTCATTACCCCAATTAACACCCTTTTTCTCTTTAAGACTTTTATTTTATTCATTGTGCCTCCATGTCATCTCACACTTGTCTTTCTATGAGCTTGGGAAGTAAATCAATAATTCATAACTTACATATTTAACAAGTGCATTTTACATGTGCTTTTTCCCATTGAGAGTTCCATGAAGTTTTATGCTTTATTTACAATTTGCATTTGACCTTTGAGACCCCATTCATTTTGCCTTGCATCTCATCTATCCTCTCACATGGATTTTGGAATGATTATGTGGTCTTATTTGATTTTTGACGTCAAATTTACTCATAACATGGACTTTTATTTCTGTCGAGTTTTTCCTTTGGTACCATGTGGGTAGTAGAACCTCCACGTGGGCTTAAAATTCCTAGACATTATTTCTTAAGAAAAGGGTGCAAATGCTTGGTGCATATTTGAGCACCAACATTGGGACAATTATTGTTGAACCCTAAATTTTGTATTTATATATTCTAAGGGTTTTGGAGCCATAATGTGAAAGACTAAGGGCATGAGAATAACATAAAAGATCTTGGCATGGAAGAGAGGTGCATAGTACCTTGGCATGAAAGAGTGAGTTATGGAAGACAAGGATAAAGAGAATGATAAACAAAATATGTTGGACTCAGACAAAAGTGCAAGACTTGGACAAGGGCACAGGAAACAAAGACAATTATAAATCAATTTGTTAAAGCATTAGAGACTAAGTGTGAATCTAGCACCGTTTCATGAGAGATTAGGAGAATGAACATGAATATCTAGCATAGAAAGAGTATATATGGGTTGTTATACCCATGTCAAAAATAATATTATTGTAATGGCTCGCTGTGACTTCTTTTTTCTAAAACAGTCATTGGCTAGTCATCTCTTTTGTATTAATGATGTAACTTGAGAGGGGCTGGATTATGTATAAATACCCCTTAGATTTTCTTATAAAATAGAGATAGATAGGTGTACGTGTATATGAATATAGAGAAAATACTGAGGAATTATTATTGAAATATCTATATAGTCTTCTTCAAATGAAATGAATGAAATTAACACTTTTATCTATGAATTCTAATGTGTTAATCTATTTCTATGGTACTAATTATAAGAATGTGGAATGTGTGGAACGAGTAAAATGGTTAACTCTAAAATTATGATTGTAGTAAAAATGACAATATAAATAACCCAAATGCCTAAGTGTAAATAGAGTTGTCTATCCACCATTACGTGGTAGAATCGACTAGAATCAATCTTAGCTGCGTGCTTCGCGGAAGCGCATGAGGTAACTACTCACATGATATGTCAGTGCACTAGATTATTGGTTTCTTCATTTAATTTATGCATGCTACTAATATTTAGTCGAGAAAAAATAAGGATAAAGACCCCAACAATTACATTGAACATAATTGTCAGAACACAAACTTTAGCCATGGAATGTCAAGGGATATATAATGATGTGAGCTATAATGTTTTACTTGTTAGGCCATGGATTCATGCTATGAATGTGGTCCCATTTATGTTACGTAGATGTTTATTGTTTTTAATGAGGGATTCATTTATACTTGTCATACAGGTGAAAATGATTTTCCTTTTTTGTTTTCAAGATTGTAGAACCCATGGAAAAAGTCACTTTGCATCTTAATTCACTGCAACCATATGTTACTATGCCTAAATAATAAATTCCAATAGAACAATTGTATTCATTTGAGATAGGTGAGATTAATAAATCCAATGAGAAAATTGGAAATCATAACAATAGTGTAGAAAAATATTTTTCCAAGCTTATGTTTATTCCTATTAGTCTAGAGGAATATATAAACAACATATATACCTTTGGTATTAGTCAGTGATATTACACCCCTCAAGACTATAGAAGACCTATTTAATAATTTATGTTTAATGATATACAATCTTACACTGATAAAAATAAAGAGCCTCAAATGAACACTTGTTTTAATACTAATAATCCAAAATAACCTCTTGGTCAAGCTTGAATTGCTTTGGAAAATATGGATATGGATTGAAATGTATACCAAAAGTATGATATAATTGTTAAGGTTTAGGAAAACATGAGAAAGGTATTACAAAACCAATCATGCCAACTACTCAGATTTAAAACAATTCTTGGACACAATGAGAATTCCTGAGTAAAATATGTGCCCTTTCAATTGAATCATGGGTCTCTTGACACTTATGAACATTTTATGAAGAACAAAATTTTAAACACTCACTTTTCCAAATCTAATACAACTGATGAACATGAAGTAAAACTTGTCACATCTTTATAGCTTATATATACTTTATTGATTGATTAGGTAGCTTCATCTGAGATTTTTTATTCTCAATAATTTCTCTAATGATGAAGCTCTTCAAGAACATTTGGGGTTATATGAGGATTTCCATTCTTATTATCATAAGAATCACTTTCCTTTCAAATTGAGTAATCATTCATGTTTTAGGAAGTGTGAGCCCTCACTTATTGATATAACCATTCCTTTAAATGGGCATGATTCCCTGCCATTTGTCCATGTGTTGAGGTTCAATCCACATCGTTAGATGAATAAACAACCAAATCTAATTATGATATTGGATAATATCCTAAGATTATTTTATTAAATGCATTGATGACTCCCAAAGAGGACAAATACCACAGAGGGATATTGATTTTTTTTCTTAATTTATTAATTTGGTCTTGTTTTTCTTATTTTACACATAAGAGTTATAAAATAATGGAAATTGTGGACTAGTTCAACTTATAAAAAATAGGGCAATAAACATGATAATCGGAATAAAAAAGGGCTAATTGATATTGTGATTACTTGGCAAGAAGATGATGTACTTACCTAATTTGGCATACCTATTTCTCATAGAAGACATCATTGAATCAAGAAATGTTATATATGTGCTTTATCAACTATTCAGATTAAAAAATCACTGAAAATCTACTTGGACACTATTGGTTGTTAGGACCCCTTCATCCCAACTATTTTATTTTTAATCATTGTTATTAATAAAAGCCTTTGATGTACATGCTTTTTAATTCATCCCTTAAATTATTTAGGATAATCCCACATGCATGGTAATTATTAGTTGGCCAACCTTAAATTAGTATAAATTAGGAGTATAAACTAGTGTAAAGGCATTCACAAATTATATTATATTGAGTTTATTCAAATGAGGTTTACCCCTCAAAGATGCCAATAATATTGTAATATAATTCTACTTTTTAAAATGTAATATAATATATTTCATTTCATTTACAATATATTTTTGTTGTATTTCAACAATGGTTAAATCTATTTGTAGGTGCAAACATGCAAATTTGGTACAAGCCCATCCTTTTATGTCATTTGATACAACCTTATACACATCGACTATTGATAATGAATAATGTATCTACCAATGTATTTTACTTGGGTATTTTCTTTGTTATGATCTATGAGTTTGTATATTGAATATTCATCTCACCATTTTATCGTAGGGATCCCCAACTTTGGTCCTTTTTCCTTACGGACAAGTTTATGATGTCTAGAATGGACCAATTTGTGGCCTTGTTCATGAAGCACATACTTGTCTAGGTGTAATTTTCAAAACATATTTTGAGTCACATTTCATTTAATTATTATTTTTGTTTAATGGGTCTTATCTTGGGTTGACTTTTGTGTATTGATAGGTCCCAAATTTAAAATAAAAAAATCTATGAATACAAGGCTCATCTAAGGCATTAAGGATAATTCTACTCATTCTCATAAGATATTAAAAGATTTTAATGTTTAATCTATAGTTTTGTTGAGGCTAGATGTAGGATTTATAAAGGCTAAATGCTCATTTATATGCTTGTGCCAAGGGTAAAATAGGAGAAAGAACATCTATACTTGCATTCATAATTTCACACATTATAGACACATAACTCTGGTCATAGTTACCTAACAATGTTAATTCTTGACACATTACAAACCACATGACTTACACATAAATAAATGATTCTTATTCACCATTCCTCTAAGTCATTTGTCTATATGTGGGCTCAACCCTTTGTTTGTCATTGGTATTACATATAACTCTCAATGTCAAATGCTTAATTTGTTTAAAATAACCTTCAAACTATCTCCAATGGAAGACACACATCTCTTATCCTCTTGGATAGGTATGCTCTAAATAAACCAGAGTGCAATGCACCCCTATCTATTTAGATTGGCTGCTTCCCATGCCAAATAATGACTAGTTTTCAATTTCAAAATCAATCTTTTGGGTCTTCCCACATGTATCATAAGGTTAGACAAAGGAAATTATCCAAATATTTTCCTATAAATACATGTGAGTCGCTCATTAAGACACTTGTTATTCATTTAGTACAAACATATAAACTTATGCACATTGAGAAAACATTACCTATTTTGCCCAATTTTTGAATCATTCACAAGGAGTAACCAAAAGCCAAGTCAAAATATCTCTAAAGTAAGCCAAGAGCTATCGTTGTTAACTATAAAAGCCATTTTCTAATTACATACACATAGTCAAAGGAGCACAACCGCACATTCACTCTAAGTGGGAGAATTACATGGGCTTGATTTCCATTCTTAGAATAGTAGATACGTAGGTAGTGGTTAACCATCAAGAAGGTGATTTAGGTTAGTTCAACCCATTATGTTCGCTTCTTTTTCTTATAGGTTTTCAAACTATCAAATTGCCTTAAGTGTTTTACATAAAAGAGAAGACAAACACTAATTTATACATGGCCAAACCCTAGTTGTGATATATCAAATTACTCAGAATATATAGGTAGAAAAGGCATAATGATTAATTTTTACGCACAATCAACTAGGACATGGTCATGGATAATGGACTTGAGCACACTCATGTGCACCCAAATTTTTCATGGTGCAACATTTCATAAAAAAATTAATGGTGTTGCAATTATCTCCACTAAAACATGTTCAAACCTATTCCTCTCCCTCTTGTTAGTCTTTTGCTCCTTTTCTAGTCCTTGTGAACCTTAAATTTATCATTTCTAACCTTTATCCATTTATGTTTAAAAGACCCTTGAATGATAGTGAAACCACAATGGTGGTTGCAAAACCACCCCAATGGTTGTCAAAAGCATAATGGTGGTTGTGTAAACTACCATGGCAGTTTTGAAACTGCCACTTGCATTAAAAAATGGTTTTGTCACCGTTCAAACATTTTTGAAATTGATTATCAAGACTTACATTTTTCTTGATTTCAATTATGTTTTTAATTATTTTCTCTTGAGTTCATGTTCATGATTTCTGAGTACACCTTTAATATTGATTATGTCAATCTCCACCACCTCCAAGTTAATTTAACCAAGCTCTCAACTAAGCTTTAGTTAACCCAAAGTCATAACTTCTTCTTCCCCATTACAAGTATTTCACTTTTATTTGAATTTTGGATCCACAAAATTATATTAGATATTGAAGCTTGCAATTTTTCACAAAGACATAACAAGATTGTTGTTGTTTTGAATAACTTAGCCTTGATCAATAGTCATCTTCTAGTCATTTTATACAAGTTGGAGAAGGGAGTTCATGAGTTTGTAATTATTACTTTGTCATTCATGATCAATAAGCCACAATTCAACTATTTTCTTCCTCTAGATTATGTTTGTGCTTCCATTTTATTTGTCATCCTTCTTGTTAGAGAGTTCTTGAGGTCACCATCAAGAAGCATATAAAGGAACTAGCTACTTGAGGATTGGATATTCGCACCATCTACTATCCTTCACTTAAACTCAACATTGGTTAGGTTGGAGGATTTGATTTATATTTTGTTTTATTTATTTTTGCATTAGATTGATTCTTCTTATTTATTATAATAGTTTTGCATTTGAAAAGTTGATTCACAAAAACTTAAAAAAAATAGTTTCTTCTCTACCTCATTGCATTAGAAAAGTAGTTCCATTATTTTAATTACACTCAAACATTACAAATCTCAAAGAATAGTAGTATTTGTATTAGATATAGGATAAATTAGGTGAATTTTATCATTATTTATAAACAACCAAAACCATTTTATTTCAATTCTTGTAGCATACATTCACAAATAAACATAAAAAAACTTGCATACACGAAAACTTAGGAAAACCAATATAGACACCCTAATTACACCACCTTAATTTTATCATCATCACCAAATCCATCATTAACTAATCCACCCTAATCCTATCATCAATGTATTATAGCTAACCTGCATTAACACCCCCATGTCTAAATAATTAGTTACACCAAGTCAATTAATTAACTTCATTTAATCCCACTAATTACACACCCATGGATAATTGGCTAATTAATCATTATTAATTACTTAATTAATTAAAAAATAATTCAATGCACACATAATTATTAAAAATAAATAAAAAATGATAATTATCCTCACCCATGACAAACTCCATGTCATCACTTAATCAACTACTTGTTCAAAAAGGAAACTCAATCTATGCAATCAGTTAATTCCTTGATTTATCCTTGCACATCTAAAAATCAAATAAATAAACAATAAATCAAATTGATTAACTTCATTAAACCAATCAAATCAATTTTAAAGCAAATCAAATAATGAAAGATTTAGATCAAGTGTGTAAATATCATCCATCTAAACTCAAGTATATATTTTGATTAAGTAAATCTCAACCATCCATTTTCTCATCCAAAAAATTATAAATTCACCCTTCATACTTTATTCTCACATGCTTGAGAATGATCAAAAATCTTGGAGTAATCATCTGAAGCATCATTAGGATTTTGAATTTGAATATGATTCTTTATCATCTTAGCAATCGAGCAATCAACATAGGTACATGTTGTTTACATGCTACCAAAATATTACATGTCTTGAGCAACCAAAATTTACGAGTAAATCCACATGCACAAAGGAAGTCTTGTTCCCTTGGTAAGGTGAAGGTAACAATTGTCTTCTTTTTTATTTTCTCAATTGAAGGTGTTGTTTAAGTTTAAATTATGAACTTAGATTTGTTATTAGTTTTATTTCAAGCTATATAATTTACCATACACCTTTTTAGCATACCTAGTGGGATGGTTCCCCTTCTTCATTTATTGTACTTTTGGCTTATTTTAGGTTTTTACCTCTAACATGTTTGTTGTTTAATAGGTGTACAAGTATTCTAGGTTCATATTTAAGGTTTTTTAGCTTGAGTATTCAATCTAGCTATTTTTGGAATTTTTTGATTTATGTTTCCATTTTCCATGTAATAACATTTCCACTCTCAAGAAAGACATTTATGTATCCCATATTGGAATTTATATGTTTTGTGCAAGTCCTAGATGAGTAGCAATGTTTTTGCACTCAAGAATGATGTTTCTACATTGAGGAGTGATGTTTCTATACTGAGGAGTGATGTTTCTACACTATGTGGTGTTTTTGTGGTGTTGAATGATGTTTTTTCACTAAGGAATGATGTATTTTGATTTAGAAATGATGGTTCTACACTAGGAGTAACATTTATGCACTATTAACAATGTTTTTAAACTAATAAGTAATGTTTCTATTTTGTAGTTTAGATTTATGATTTCTTATGTTTATGATTTGTTGTTAACATTTATGCTCTGATTATTGGCATTTATGCTCTAAATTTTAGCAATTTTGCTTTTTATGCTAACTTGCAAGGATATGTTTGATGAATCCCAAAACTTTCAAACTACTAAATTGTGTTACACAGGTTCGCTGAAAGAAGACTGCAAATGAAACAAATCTAATCATGTAATAATAACTAAATCATTAAAGTAGTGTCTTTTTATTTCCATTGATTATGTGTGTGCATGAATAAAATATGCATATGCTCTTCTCTTATTCTGAAAGGTGATCTTGAGAATTATAAATGGTTTTAGTTCACTTGTGTCTCCCAGGTCAACTGTGTATGCTCTTTCCTCATGTCAAAATGTGATATTAAAAATCATAAATGGCTTTAACCTCTTTATTTTTATCTTTTTATGAGTTTAGTGACTTTAATTTCATCACTAGACACTAGCTAGAGTCTATGTTTTGACAGACTATAAATATTCCTTAGAGTTGTTGGCTTAAGTGGCTAAACTTGATTAACCATAAAGTGGAGTGAGGTGAATTTTACCACTAATACCTAGACCTTAGATGACACCCTTGTATCATGGATTTGGGACTCACATACTGAAAGGTATAATGAGTACATCCCTAATGAGCTTGTGCAAACTTAGATTAAAAACCATTCAGCTACAATCACATAGAGGTGACATGAAAATGACATTACCCAAGATTATCCACAAAGTACCTCTCAAGGTATTTATGTGAGCCACTATTTAGTTATAGTCCCCCTTGACTAATATAAGGTGTGATTTATATGTGTAATTATTTCCCCATTTATTTGAAACCAATTTAAACCCAAATAAGTCTAAAGCAAACCTAAACCAAACTAAATGACACTAATAACTAGGCATCAAGCAAGAAAAAACCAAAACTCTAACACAACAAATTATTTTTATCAAAACCCATTTCACTTTGATGAAGCCTTCGATCAAGAATAAATCCATGATAAGGATACTAATAGCCTATCCAACCAAAATGAATATGATGATGACCACAATGATTTGTTCAAAACTAAACAAGGTCATGCCTAAGTCGACCAGTTCCTATATGAGAATAAATAAAATATCCTTATGTGAATTATTGTGATAGGAGCCAAACTTCCTACCAATTATAATACAAAAAAAGTAAGCCACATTATAAGCAATAAATAAAAAACCCTTCCAAATTAGGATCAAGCTACTTATAGCAATCTAATTGGCTAAAATAAAGTGAATCTAGAATTGACTAATGAAAATCCCAATCCACATGTCTCTCATGCCAACCTTGACAAGGTAAAGTTAGTTCTATTAGAATAACTCTATCAGGACCAAAATCAAGTCATATTTGACCAACTTCAATAGTTAATCAAATAGTTTTTAAACTTAGCTTCCCATTTTAGTTCTTAAATATCAAAACTTCACACCACCAACAACAATCCAACCATCAACTATCTAACACCAATCAAGCTCATGTGCCATCAAATCCTAATTTTATCTTACTCCCATCATCACCAATCACAAGTATGATGTTTCCAAGAGTTTCAAGCTATAAAGGATCCTCTCCAATTACTATAGGAGGGAACCCAAGACATTAAGTACAAGTTTGAGGAGTTGTGCCCTTATCTTTTTGACCAATAAATGTTGTAGATACCTTTTCCTCCTTAATTTGAACTACCAAAGTTAAAAAATACAAGGGAAAGGGTGATCCTAGGTAGAATATCAAATAATTTTTCATGTCTTGCCAATAATTTGCATACAACAACATTTTTTTCTCAAATTATTTCCTAAGAGCCTAGGATGCCAAACTTTAGAATGGTTCTTACATCTTCCCAAGGGATCTATCACAACATTTGTAGATATTTATGAAAGGTTATTAGAATATGAGATTACCATGATTGACCTATGCAATGTAAAATAATAGAGTGGAGAAATATTCTCTTAATTCTTTTAATGTTGGAGAATTTTAGCAAGAAGATTCCCTTGGTCAATCCCTGAGAAGTGATTGATCAACATCTTTACTGCCAACCTCAACCAAGAAACAATTTTTCATTTACAAGTCTATTATGCTACTACCTTTGATGTAAACATAACAAAAGGAGTTCATATTGAAAAATTCCTTATGCTACTACATTTGATGAAATCATATCAAAAGGAATTCAGATTTAAAAATCCCGTATAGCTAAAGTACTGGTAAAACTATTTCACAAGGATCACCAAAATCAAGCCCAATAAAAAAAGTCTAAGTTATTTAGAAAAAATAAGAATTTTGCTGGTAATGGAGTGACTTAACAAAACATATCCCATAAGTTAAATCACTTCAAACATTATCATTCATAAGATCTAGCCCAAACAAGAAGTCAAAATAAGACAATATACGCCTTTAGGGGAATCACTAGAAGTGGTCTTTTGTAAATTGGTTGCTACAAAAAAGATTCCATTCCCACAAAATAATCCCTTCAATGAAAGTAAATTGGAACCCACATGGTATAAGGAAAATTAATATTTTGAGTTCATAAATTTAAAGGGCATTCAACCAAAATATGCATGAAACTAAAGAACTATGTCAAAAATTTAATTGATAATGGATATATTGAACTTGAAGGAAGTGCATCTACCTCCAAGAATAAATAATTGGGGATATACCAAGACCCATTTTCAAAGAATGATCAGCCTCATCCATCACCAAATCAATGTCAATACACTTGAACCAATAATGTCAACTATAATAAAGGCTCCCATTCTTATGATGTAATCGTTGGTCATATCGAGCACACATACAACTATGTCACAACTATCGAAGTAAAAGCCCTATATTGTGTTGTTTTAACTAGGTGAAATAAAATCATTGTCCAAAGGCTTCCTCTACCCACACCTAAAGGAAACTATAACCTTATTTAACATCTTGAGAAAACACCTTCCTAGATCTTTATTTTGGATATTCTCAAAAAATCTATTGTTCATAAAGACATCTTGTACAAATCCTATCAAGAGTTAAGAGTTGATAATAACATTGATCCATCCTAATTCTAAGCACTCATTAGACAGTTGTCCTCGATTCATCAACTTATATTTGACCAAAATGGCATATCTCTCGTTGGTCTATCACATAACCTACCCTCATACATTAAATCCCACATTACCAAACACAAGGTGAAAAGGGTACTCGTAGACAATGGATCAAATATAAATATTTATACTTTGAACTTGTTTAAATATATTTGTTACTCTGGATATCATTAGATCCAAACACCATCACAATCAAGGTGTATGATCGTGCAAAAAAGGAATCAATAATAACCATACATATTCCTATCATGGTTGGGCTTGTCATGCATAAAAACCTACTCCATGTCAATGGTATTGACCTCCCCTAAAAAATCCTCCTTGAAAGACCATAGATTCATTCCATGCAAGCTATCGCATCCACCTTTTATCAATGCATCAAATTTATGCATTTAGGCATATAAGCGACTATCTTGGATGACCCTCAACTCTTTTAATATCTTAAAATATTGGAAGGGAGATATTGTAAATCCAATCATTGTTCCATCACCAAGAAGGCCTCTGAAATAGATAGAAATATACCATTAGAGCCAACAAATTCCTCTTCCTACATACATCCAGATGACCTCTTATCCACATCCAAAACCCTACCTTCCAAGATCATTAATAAAGTTTACAAAGAATATGAAATCTAGGACACCTTCCATGTGGGTAAACTTCCCATTTATCTTATAAGTAGTGGCAATCCTAACATGAACAAGAAGAAGGAACAATCATCTTATTAATTTGGAAAAATTGTCAAAGCAACCCTGCTTGTAGACAAAAAGATTACATAGTCTCTTGTTTCCAAAACAAAGAGTATCTATAGATGTTTAAATCTATATTTATATGTCAAACTAGTCTTGTACACTTTACACATATATCTTAGTGATCTACCCTTCAATTTGACCTTCCTTACGACTGAAAGGCTCACATTTACCACCTCATTAGGTCTAATTAATTTTTTCTTAGTCCAACCTTGATTACCCTAATTATCTAGATCACCTGTAATGTAGAACATTTAAAATATAATATATATCATACACTGTCAGTTATAAAACCTTGATAACTTTCCTCCATCTTGAATAGTTACTTAAAGGCATGATAATAACATCAAGGCTATTGTCCCTGCTCCAACATAATTGTCCTTTCCCTACAAACACTTAAAATTTCAAATCTTTCAATGTTTACAGTTTAGTATAATAATGTCATTGACCCTTTTGTGAGGATTACTTCAAAAGAGATAGTATAAATACAGGTCAAATCCTACTCATGATTGATTTAGCAAGATATCAAGTAATCACCTATCAAGCTTAGACATACTAATGAATTTCAAAGTGAAAAACTAAGATATTATACCCTATTCATCCCTATTTGAATATCAATAATATGATAAGTCGTATTATAGGTTTAAATCACTCAAAAGACAACCCTTGAGCCATATTTCTCAAGTTATAAGCTAGATTATTACATGCACTCACATATAACATTCTACATTATTTTTCACATGCATACCAATACATAGGGGAGAGCTACATAAGTCTAAGGCCATCCCTGGGGTATTGGCTATGTAGGTAGAGCTCATTAATAGAGGGTTATTTGAAGTTAGCTTGACATCATGGGCCCACCAACCCATTTTTTGGCAAGGTAACCTAACCTAAGGTGAAGAGATAGGTTTTGAGCTATAAGCAGTGATATATAACCTATGCACAAGATACATATACAAAAGATAAAAGGTGATATAAAACCTATAAATACCCAGGTAGTCACATCATTATACTATGAAAATTTTATATAGTATAATTGTGTCGAGATTCAGACAGTAGCATTGATGCAAATGTCCATAGGTTGACATAAGTGTTTGGGCAGCCAAAAGTAATAGTTTTAGAATCTAAAAACTATTTCCTAAATGTCAAATAACTTATTTCCACATTGTAAACCTCATATCTATCTTCACATATTTGCATAAGCCAAGTATTATTTATTCTTTGTGATTATGCAATCAAAATATTGTTTGGCATTATACTTTCTATATTTAGTATTTTGTATTATTCAACACTTAAATTGAATATCATAAATTGAATTATTTAATTAGCCTACTTTAAGGAATAGGTTATCCCACTATTGAATATTCCATTCCTCACAACCCTTAATCACCAAAAAGGGTTAAACATTTGGTGAACATGACCTTTGAGTCTTATATTGAATCCTAGTGTGCCTTAGGGTTTTTTTAATTTTTTTGATCTCTAAATTGTTCAAATATATTTCAAAAATTAGATTGCTTTCCAAATTAAAATAAAATGTCATTGTAATAAATTTTTCCCTAGAGTTCATATTTTTCTCTTATCTAATTCTCATTTCAATATTTAGAACATTTCAAATGAATAAAATGAAACCTCTTCCTCTTCCCAACCCTAATGAGGTGGTATTTACTTTCCCTCAAACTAGGTCCATGTTATTACACCTTTACAATGTAAGGTGGACCTTCCTCAAACCCCTCCACCGCCCGTATTTCCTCTCAATGATCAGAGTATGATAAGGAAATCTGTGGTACCTAGGGTTTGTGTTGGTTAGGCCCTTCTAGATCAACTCAGCTTCACTATAGAAGAGATCTAAAATCAAAATTAATATTTGAGCTCAAAGCTCACATCATTGAAAATATTAGCTTTTGTATATATGAAATTCAAAACGTGTTAGTAATACACATACATTTGTATCTTCTAATAATGTTATGCTTACAACATTCTTAATAGGAGTCCAAGTAATTACATAATATGCAAAAGGATAATAAGAGTCCACGGAATATCATAGAATGCATGGACATTATACAAATAATTGTTTGGCTCTAAAAAAGAAGATCCAACACATAGTTGATAATAATGATCTTACAATAGATACATCTCACTTTTGATGATAAAAATTCAAAAATGTCCAAAAAATAAAACATTTAAGAAAATACAAAACCATTCAAATAATAAAAAAATACCAAATTTTTTTTAGCATTTCACATGTTTTCTAGTTGTTGCATATGTTATTTACTTTATGTTAATAGATAACATATCATTTCTAAACACACATATTTCATAGGTACTTTAGTGTGATATAGGTATATATTAGACCCATGATATTTCAAGCATGCAAATGTTGGACCTTTCCTCTTCTAGTGTGATACACTATGTTGGGGGCATCTTGCTTCTATATGATCATGATTGACACATGTTTTATTATTTTATGATCATTTTTCATTATTTTACTAAGCTTGTATATGTTACACATGCCTATACTCATGTTAATATCTTACACAAGTGTATTTTATATGCTATTCTACATGATATTTTGCTAACACATGTATGTAAGGACTAGTATCACATGATTATGCTAGCTGTTTATGTCTCATTACTTCATCTATTTATATTAACTTACTTGAGTGTACTTCTTGTTTGCTTCTTTGTCTTATTTGTGGAACATTTGAACATGTTCCTTTACTTATTGACCACTGTGCCCTGAGTGTTGTTTGTTTATTTGGTATGACAAAAATTGCACGTGTCCTCCACTTGAGTGTGCAGTATTTAAACATGCCCCTTGTTACGGTCTCCTTGGACCCTTTTTTTGCAATGACATTTGAGTACTCTTTCTTGTGTGTTTTATTGTTTGTTGAATTTGTTATCTTTTATATGTTACCATGATTCATATCATGCATATTAGGTCTTGTTATGTATGCATATTATGAGCTTCATTGATATATCTACTTTGACATGGCACTACTATATGCTTCTTTACTACATGATTCATATAGATATAACATAGTTGTCTTATCCTTTTGAGATAAGTCAATTATCACTTTTGTAATCCCCTCACATCAAAAGGGGAGGAATATTAGTGGGAAAATGTCATAAAAGACATGAATCCACATACATACAATTGACAAAATGAACAAAATTTGATTCAATTTACTTAATTTACATGATTCAAATATACATTTGGGACAAAATTATATGCATTGGGCACAAATTTGGGATAAAGATTTTCAAATTTATGATACATTTTATACACATGTTATAGAGTAGATGTTACATTTTGAAAGATGATTTATCTTGAGACATAATCAGGTGCACATGCACCAAATTATAATTACACTTTTAGATTATACATATATTTATGCACCAACTCTACCAAGATGCGTTGATCGAGCTCTTATCTGCTAGGTAAATTGGTTCTTTGTTAGTAGTGCGATTGAGATTTTTCACCCTTAATAGAATTGGCACTACTTATATTATTTTAGGTTGATATGGAAATACCATTTGACTTAGGTGATATTAGCTAAATTGGCTAAATTGTTTAGATTTGTTATATGAGATATTGATACACTTAAGTTGTGTGATTAACATTTTGTGATCTCAATGGACTCGGTAGAAAATCATCCTTATACTAAATTTGAGGAATGATCACCCTCAAATTCCCCTCTTATCATATCCAAGGTTCAGTTATGAACTTCTCTCCAATGCTTTAGCTAGGAAGCATCTCTACCAAGACAAACTACCAAGAGGCAACATGGTTGCATCGACACATGTGTGTACTCATTCCTTACTCTCTTTATTTTAAATAATTTCAAATTATATGTACTAATTACACATGTAACATGATCTTGGTTTTAGGTCATTCACATATAATAAAATCAAGTGGACTTAAACAAAGACAAGGTGTCTTGTACACAATAGGGTGTGCTTTATCTCCTTTAACCTAGTAATTTCATCTTTATGCATTACTATATTAAAGGTGGGAAAATGAATATGCTTAAATGTGGATTTATATGCCAAACTAGTCTTGTACACTTGATAAGTATATCTTAGGGATCTACCCTTTAGTTTGACCTTATTTAAAGCTAAAATGCTCACATTTGCCACCTCACTGGCTCTAATTACTTATTTTTAGGCCAACCATGATTACTCTCATTACCTAGTTCATCTATAACCATAAAATGCCTAAAATCTAATATATAACATTCATTGTCAGTTATAGAACCTCAACAACTTTCTTCCATCTTGTTTGACCCTTTCTGGGAATTTCATCAAGGGTTAATATGGGAATAGGCTATTCAAGAGTGAGATAACCTATTCCTTAAAATTAGGCCAATTAAATAATTCAATTTGTGATATTCCATTTTAGTGTTGAATTATGAAAATGATAGATATAAAAAGTATAATTTTAAATAACATTTTGATTATAAAATCATAAAGAAGAAATGATATTTAACTTATGTAATGATACACATACAAATACAAGATATAAAGGTGCCAAAAAAAGCTGTCAAATGTTCAAGAAATAACCATCAAATTTTAAAAATATTATTTTGATTGAAAAGTTATTTAACTTATGCAATGATGCATAGACAAATACAAGATATAAAGGTGCCAAAAAAAGTTGTCTAATGTTCAAGAAACAACCATCAAATTTTTAAAATATTATTTTTAGTTGTGTGGACACTTGTATGGCCCTATGGATACTTGAATGGCCCTAAGGACATTTACATGGCCCTATGGACACCTGTATTAAGTCTATTGTTTGAATCTCAATGCAATTATCCTATACAGAATATTCATTATATAAAGATGCAACCACCTAGGTCTTTTTGGGTTTTCTGTCACCTTTCATCTAATGTATCTAGATCTTGCACATAAGTTGTCGATGACTATTTATAGCTCAAAACCTAACTCTCCACCTTAGGTTATATTACCTTGATAAAAATGAGTTAGTGGGGTCATCACGCCAAGATGACCCCAAGGACCCTTCTATTAGTGGATACCACCTACATAGCGAATACTTCAAGGAGGGCCTCATGATTATGTAGTTCTCCCCTATATGTGGGAATGTGTGTGTACAAGGGTATAATATACTATACAAAGATGCATGTAGTGATCTATCTTATAACTTGACAAATATGTCTCATGGGTCATATTTTGAGTGTTTTAAACTTATAGTATGAAGGTTTTTATGCTTGATATGCAAATAAGGATGAATAGGGCATAATAGCTTGGTTGTGAAATTAATTGATTAAACTTAAAGCTATGATTACTTAATAGATGGTAGATGTCCACATGACTTGGATTTGACTTGTATTTATACTAAATCTTTTGAAATAATCCTCATGTAAGGGTTAATGACATTCTTAGACTAACTGCTACACTTTGAAAGATTTGAAAATTTGAGTGTTTTTAGGGTAAGGACACATGCATTAGAGAGGGGATAGTAGTGTTGACATTGTTATCCTACCATAAATGTAATTTTCCAAGATGAAGTAAAGTTGTTGAGGTGATATAATTGACTATGATGAAAGTATATCATGTTTTATGTGTTATGTGGTTACAAATGATCTAAATAATCAGAATAAATAAGGTTGGACTAAGAAGTAAGTAATTAGACCTAGTGAGGTGGCAAGGTGCAAGATTTTTAACTATGATGAAGGTCAAACTGAAGGATGGATCCTTAAGAGATATTTGTCAAGTGTACAAGACTAGTTTAACATATAAATATTGATTAAGCATATGCATTTACCTCCTTTAATCTAGTAATGCATAAGGATGAAATTACTATGTTAAATAAAAGAAAGTAGATCGTGATGTGTGGAACACACCTTATCTTTACTTAAGCCCACTTGAATTTTTTGTATGTGAATGAACTATAACCAAGAGCATGTTATAGGTGTAATTAGTGCATATAATCTAAAATTTAATAACTTGAAATTACTTAAAAGAAAGAGAGAAAGGAAGGAATACACTTATGTGTTAATGTAACCATGTTGCCCCTTGGGTAGTTTATATTGGTAAAGATACTTCCTAACTAAAGCATTGGAGAGAGGTTCATAAATTAAGCTTGGAGTTATAAAGAGGGGAATTGGAAGGTGATCATGTCCTTGATTTGGTATAAGGATGAATTGTGCCAAGTCCATTGAGAGCACAAAATCTCAATTACACAACTTAAGTATAATCAATCTATCTAATTTAGCCAATATTTCCCAAGCTAAATGGTGTAGCCACATGAACCCATAATACTAGAATCATAGTTTCAAGTTCATCAAGGGTGCATAATCTTGATTACACTGATAAAAAAGAGCCAATTGCTACAATAAATAAAAGCCCAAATGATGCATAATGGTAAGGTCAGTGCATAAATGTATGTATAATTTTGAAATAGTATATGTAATTTGGTGCAAGTACACCTCAAATATGTCTCAAGTTGAATTATCTATCAAAATGTAACCATTGCTCTATAACACATATACAATATGTATCACAAATCTGAAAATATTTGTTCCAAATATGTGCCCAATGCATAGAATTATGTCCCAAATGTATATATAGACACTATTTTATAGATTATATAACACTTCAGTCTTGTACACTTGGAAAACTCATACCTTGGTTGTTCCTCTCAATTTTGGACTTTTTCCACTTTTTAGAGTCTCATGTCTGATCCATTTTGTGCCCCTTAGCCTATCTCTTAATCTGGCCAGTCTTATGTGATGACCCAAACCTTATATATTTCTTAGAATGCCTAAAACCTACTTATTTTATATCTTTACAAATTTTGAGTATTTACCTACTTTCCAGCTCCTTGTACACTAACATCTAGGACATACACCTTCAATGACACTAGTGTCTTAACCCGTCACAAGTGTCCAATACCCTAAAGTCATCTAATTTGTAAATGAAATGTATCTTAATGGTCAACCTAAGTGTTTTAATGTGAGTTATTTCTCCAAAAGGATTGAAATAGATACAAGATCAACCCTCATTCATTCATCACCTATGAAACCTAACACAAACTAAGGCAACCTATCAAAAATATTCAATCAAGCACTCTATAAAGAAAAACTTTCTTATTTTTTTAATTCTCATAGCAGTCATAAGAACAACACATGAATAGGTCTGAATTACTGAAGGAGTAGCCGAAGAGCCTAATTTTCTAAATTATGAGCTAGGTCACTATTGCACTTGCTTTGCACATATTTCATTATTCACACACAAGCCAACACGTAGGGGAGAACTACATCAATTTGAGGCCCTCTTTAGAGTTTTGGCTATGTAGGCAATACTCATTAACAAAGGGGTCTTTGGGGTTAGCTCAACATTGTGTGCCAACTAACCCATTTGTTGAGTTGTGGAGCTAAAAGCTTCAACTCTTTGCAAACTAAAGGAATAGAAGGTTGCTGAGATCCAGGAGCATCAGTGTCGGCAACAGGACTGACGTCGGTCGTGACCAGTGCAGAATGCCACCGACGACGGTAGGGAGTCGGCTGACGTCGACAGAACCAGGCAAGCAGGGACCGACGTCGGTCGCCTGTGTGTTCCAAAACTGTTCGTTGCATGGACAGTTAGTTAAGTGAATGAAGAGTTTGCATGTAAAGACCAGTTAGAGTCTTAAGCTGCGAGGATAATTGTCTAAATTAAGAGTCTTAAGTTATTGTTTAAGTCTGGGATCTATTTATAGACCCATTGGCATGTATTGTAATTGATATAAGATAAGGAAGGCAAGGAAGTTCCTTCTAAGTGTAAGATCATTGAGTTGCAGGTTGTTGCAAGCTCATAGGAGATCTACATGTGTGAGTATGGTCTGTTGAATTGCAGGTTGCAGGTCATGGGAGATCAACTTGAAGTATTATAGAGTACTTGGTGAACTGGCAGGATTATTACTGACTAGTTGGAGAGGTGAACACCAATTCTGTTTGTGAGTTGGTTATTGGGACCCTTTTTTTTGGTAGGAGAGTGTTGTAGAAGAATTACTATACACTTGAGGTGTGGGAAGCCTTTGTAAGGTGGAAGAGTGTGGCAGCTCTTTATTGTATTCTTTTTTGTAAAGTGTTAATACAAGATAGTGTATTGTCTCTCATATTCTGTGCTATTGGTGAATTCTAGTTACTTGTATTTCTAGGTATTTTCGTATTTATAATTGCTTATATTTGGTAATCATACTGTGCTCTTTTTGAGGAGCAAGATCCTAACAAAGTGGGATCAGAATAGGTGTTGTTCTTGTGATCCCCCAACAAAGTGGTATTAGAGCTGTTGGTTGGGATACTAACATATTAGAGTAGATCTGGTTAGTGTGTTTCTTGATTACAGGTTACTCACAGGGTTTCTGTTTGAGTGGGAATTGAGCAATGGCAAAAGACAGTAAGCTACGAATGGAAAAGTTTAATGGCAAGAACTACCAATTGTGGAGGATGCAGATTGAGGATTATCTGTATCAGAAAGATTTGTACTTACCGTTGGGTGGGGTTGTTTGCAAACCCTTGGATATGAAAGATGAAGAATGGGAGGTTCTTGATCGGAAGGCTCTGGAATCTATTAGATTGAGTCTTGCATCATCTGTGATTTCCAGTTTATCACAGTGTAAGACAATGATGGAGTTGATGGAATCTTTGGCAAATTTATATGAAAAACCCTCAGCTTCTAATAAGGTATTTCTTATGAAGCATTTATTTAATTTCCAAATGTTGGAAGGTGGATCTGTTCATAGCCATCTTAATGATTTCCATGGTTTGGTAAACTAGTTAAGTTCAGTCAATATTGTATTTGATGATGAAATTAGAGCTCTCTTAATATTGTGTTCATTACCTGAAAGTTGGGAAGGTTTGGTAATGGCAGTTTCTAATACTGTGTCTCCTTCAAAAGTCTTAAAAGTGGATGATGTTGTGAGTGTGATCTTGAATGAAGAGATACGCAGGAAAAGCACAAGTGAGTCATCAGGGAATGCCTTGAGTGTTGAAGGCAGAGGAAGGCAAAGAGAGAAGATAGAGCATGGGAGATCAAGGTCCAAGATAGGCAGAAGATCCAAGTCTAGGTATGGCAGAATAACCTACTAGAAGTGTGGAAAGCAAGGGCACTTAAAGAGAGATTGCAGATCAGGTGAAGATCAGCATGAAGGACATGAAGAAGAAGTAGATGTTGCAGATTACGATGCACGGGATGCTCTGGTATGTTCTTTAGATAAAGTAGAATCTTGGGTTTTAGATTCTGGTGCCTCTTTTCATGCATCCCCACATAGGGAATTTTTTTATGAGTATGTCTAGGGAGACTTTGGAGAAATTTATGTAGGGGATGGTAAACCTTGTCAGATTGTTGGCAAAGGGAAAGTGAAGCTGAAACTGCAGACATGTAACACATGGGTGTTAAAGGAGGTCATGCATGTCCCAGTTCTGGAGCAAAATTTGATTTCTGTTAGAAGTTTGGGTGATGAGGGTTACACAGTAACTCTCATAGCAGACTCTTGGAAGGTTACCAAGGGTACACTTGTTGTAGCTAGAGGTAAGAAAGTAGGTACGCTTTATCTATCTACTTGTATTACTGACTCTCTTTCTGAGTTATCTACTTCAACTATAGATTCAAAGATGTGGCTTGATAGGCTTGGTCACATAGATAAGAAGGAGATGCTTGTTCTTGAGTCAAAGGATATGCTTTCGGATTTGGAAGGTATGGATCGTGGTTTTTGTATGCAAAAGAAGAAGGTGACGTTTCTTGAGGAATCCGATGTTAGTGACTGTTGGGGGATCACAAGAACAACGCCTGTTCTGATCCCACTTTGTTAGGATCTTGCTCCTCAGAAAGAGCACAGTATGATTACCAAATATAAGCAATTATAAATGCAGAAATAACCAGAAATACAAGTAACTAGAATTCACCAATAGCACAGAATATGAGAGACAATACACTATCTTGTATTAACACTTTACAAAAAAGAATACAATAAAGAGCCGCCACACTCTTTCACCTTACAGAGATTTGCCACACCTCAAGTGTACAGTAATTCTTCTCACACAACACTCTCCTACACAAAAAATGGTCCCAACAACCAACTCACAAACATAATTAGTGTTCACCTCTCCAACTAGTCAGTAATAACCCTGCCAGTTCACCAAGCACTCTAAAGTACTTTAAGTTGATCTCCCATGAACATGCAACCTGCAATTCAACAAACCATACTCACACATGTAGATCTCCTATGAGCTTGCAACAACCTGCAACTCAATGATCTTACACTTAGAAGGAACTTCCTTGCCTTCCTTTTCTTATTCCTTAATTACAATACATGCCAATGGGTCTATAAATAGATCCCTAACTTCAACAATAACTTAGACTCTTAATTTAGACAATTATCCTCGCAGCCAAAGACTCTAACTGGCCTTTACATGAAAACACTTCGTTCACTTAACTAACTGTCCATGTAACGAGCAGTTCTGGAACACACAGGCGACCGACGTCGGTCCCTGCTAGTCTGGTTCTGTCGACATCGGCCGACTCCCTGCCATCGCTGGTGGCCTTCTGCACTGGTCAGGACTGACGTCGGTCCTGCTGCCGATGTCGGTGCTCCTGGATCTCAGCAACCTTCTTGTTCCTTCAGTTTGTAAAGAGTTGAAGCTTTTAGCTCCACAACTCAACAATCTCCCACTTGGAGATAAACAGCTGCAACCTGTACCTATACCTGTACTTCATCTAGTTTGTTCCCTTGGCTTTGTATCCTTCCTCAAGATCACTCTTGAAGACCAACCACCACAAACTTGTAGTGCAAAACCTATCATCCAAATCACCTGCCACATCCACATCTACAAACCATGTAGAAAATAACCTGAACCTGCATAGCATGTGCACCTGCTGCTAGTCCCTGTAAGAATCCACTGAACTGTCCTCCAATGGTTCTCTCCCAGATTGGCTCCAACTTGTGACAACTCCCACTGCTTGGGAAAACTCAGGTTTAGTACATACCATGCACTCAACTTCATTATGTGAATCAAGACACCTATTCATAGAACTGTCCAACCATCGACGTGCTAATCGGTCTCACATAATCATCTTGAAACAAAGTCAACATGTGACCTACCATGTCTCTAGAACACACACTCATGCCAAAGAATCTTACTACTCCTAGATTCTCCATGACAAACACCTGAACTAGCTTTACCTTTAATTCAGCAATACATGTATATGTAGCCCTGCAACAAGCACATCATGCAGTAATATGATAATGTAGCTAATATTATCCAACCTGGTAAAGAGAAACACAATGATCAAACCTCCATTGCCTTGCAGCTAATACAAGACCATATACCTTGATCTTTCGTCTCACGTATCCATTTTCGCTCTTCTTTATCCTCAACATCCATTCGTCTCTCAGTGCTTACTTCCAGCTGGCCACTCTACCCAAAACACCTGTTTGGTACTCCTCCAAGGAATCACATCCTCATCCATGCCTAGCTCCCACTGTTTCCTAGATCTACTTGTTTTGCTTCTTCAATAACTTCCTGGTCCTATGCCATAAGTGAGCAACAAGTAGTGTAAAGAAGGGAAATGACGAATTTAAGAACTTACACCTTCAGTCCTCCATATGGGTGCTTGAGACTCCATGACAGCTTGTTATCCACCCAAAATTCGTCTTAGTAACCGATGCCAGTCAAGTCTCAGTCTGCAGATGACCGAAGTTGGTTCCCTACAACTGCCACCTTGCCGATGTCGATTTTGCCTGGCCGACGTCGGTCGTTATCTGCCCTGAGTCACCGACGTCGGTCCCTGTCTAGACGCCGACGTTGGTTTTCCTGCTGACATCGGTCTCTGTGTTTTTCTAGTGAGACCTGACTTTTTCCCGCAAGCTCCTTTTGGATCAAATCCTTGTCCAAATCACCCTTGCTCTGCTCAGAATTCTTCTGC
This sequence comes from Torreya grandis, assembly GCA_037957365.1. Classification (NCBI taxonomy): domain Eukaryota; kingdom Viridiplantae; phylum Streptophyta; class Pinopsida; order Cupressales; family Taxaceae; genus Torreya; species Torreya grandis. The sequence continues at coordinate 3,794,365 of JARHVA010000059.1, read as the reverse complement.
ATCTTGTGCTGAACTCTGTCTGTCACCTTCTCCTTAAAAACCAAGGCTTTCCTTTTCTTGTCACTAATATCGGATTCCTCAAGAAACGTTACTTTCTTCTTCTGCATACAGAAACCACGATCCATACCTTCCAAATCCGAAAGCATACCCTTTGAATCAAGAACAAGCATCTCCTTCTTATCTATGTGACCAAGCCTATCAAGCCACATCTCTGAATCTACAGCTGAAGTAGATAGCCCAAAAAGAGAATCAATAGTACAAGTAGATAGATAAAGCGTACCTACTTTCTTACCTCTAGCTACAACAAGTGTACCCTTGGTAACCTTCCAAGAGTCCGCTGTGAGAGTTACTGTGCAACCCTCATCACCCAAACTTCTAACAAAAATCAAATTCTGCTCCAGAACTGGGACATGCATGACTTCTTTTAACACCCATGTGTTTCTTGTCTGCAGTTTCAGCTTCACTTTCCCTTTGCCAACAATCTGATAAGGCTTACCATCCCCTACATAAATTTCTCCAAAATCTCCCTAGACATACTCATGAAAAAATTCCCTATGTGGGGATGCATGAAAAGAGGCACCAAAATCTAAAATCCAAGATTCTACTTTATCCAAAGAACGTACCAGAGCATCCCGTGCAGCGTAATCTGCAACATCTGCTTCTTCTTCATGTTCTTCATGCTGATCTGTACCCGATCTGTAATCTCTCTTTAAATACCCTTGCTTTCCACACTTCCAATAGGTTATTTAGCCATACCTGGACTTGGATCTTCTGCCTATCTTGGACATTGATCTCCCATGCTCTATCTTTTCTCTTTGCCTTCCTCTGCCTTCAACACTCAAAGCATTTCCTGATGATTCACCTGTGCTATTCCTGCGTATCTCTTCATTCAAGATCACACTCACAACATCATCCACTTTTAAGACTTTTGAAGGAGACACAGTATTAGAAACTGCCATTACCAAACCTTCCCAACTTTCAGGTAATGAACACAATATTAAGAGAGCTCTAATTTCATCATCAAATACAATATTGACTGAACTTAGCTGATTTACTAAACCATGGAAATCACTAAGATGGCTATGAACAGATCCACCTTCCAACATTTGAAAATTAAATAAATGCTTCATAAGAAATACCTTATTAGAAGCTGAGGGTTTTTCATATAAATTTGCTAAAGATTCCATCAACTCCACCGTTGTCTTACACTGTGATAAGCTGGAAATCACAGATGATGCAAGACTCAATCTAATAGATCCCAGAGCCTTCCGATCAAGAACCTCCCATTCTTCATCTTTCATATCTGAGGGTTTGCAATTAACCCCTCCCAACGGTAAGTACAAATCTTTTTGATACAGATAATCCTCAATCTACATCCTCCACAATTGGTAGTTCTTGCCATTAAACTTTTTCGTCCGTAGCTTACTGTCTTCTGCCATTGCTCAACTCCCACTCAAACAGAAACCCTATGAGTACCTGTAATCAAAACACACTAACCAGATCTAATCCAATCTATTAGTATCCCAACCAACAGCTCTGATACCACTTTGTTGGGGGATCACAAGAACAACACCTGTTCTGATCCCACTTTGTTAGGATCTTGCTCCTCAAAAAGAGCACAGTATGATTACCAAATATAAGCAATTATAAATGCAAAAATAACCAGAAATACAAGTAACTAGAATTCACCAATAGCACAGAATATGAGAGACAATACACTATCTTGTATTAACACTTTATAGAAAAGAATACAACAAAGAGCCGCCACACTCTTTCACCTTACAGAGGTTTGCCACACCTCAAGTGTACAGTAATTCTTCTCACACAACACTCTCCTACACAAAAAAGGGTCCCAACAACCAACTCACAAATAGAATTGGTGTTCACCTCTCCAACTAGTCAGTAATAACCCTGCCAGTTCACCAAGCACTCTAAAGTACTTCAAGTTGATCTCCCATGAACCTGCAATTTGCAATTCAACAGACCATACTCACACATGTAGATCTCCTATGAGCTTGCAACAACCTGCAACTCAATGATCTTACACTTAGAAGGAACTTCTTTGCCTTCCTTTTCTTATTCCTTAATTACAATACATGTCAATGGGTCTATAAATAGATCCCTAACTTCAACAATAACTTAGACTCTTAATTTAGACAATTATCCTCGCAGTCAAAGACTCTAACTGGCCTTTACATGCAAACACTTCATTCACTTAACTAACTGTCCATGTAACGAGCAGTTTTGGAACACACAGGCGACCGACGTCTGTCCCTGCTAGTCTGGTTCTGCCGACATCGGCCGACTCCTTGTCGTCACTGGTGGCCTTCTGCACTGGTCACTACTGACGTCGGTCTTGCTACCGATGCTGGTGCTCCTGGATCTCAGCAACCTTCTTGTTCCTTTAGTTTGCAAAGAGTTGAAGCTTTTAGCTCCACAACTCAACAGTGACAAGAACAAGAAAGCCTTAGTTTTCAAGGAGAAGGTGACAGACAGAGTTCAGCACAAGATGCAAAAGAATTCTGAGTAGAGCAAGGGTGTTTTGAACAAGGAGTTGATCCAAAAAGAGCTCACAAGAAAAAGTCAGGTCTCACTAGAGAAACACAGAGATCGACGTCGACAGGAAAATCGGTGTCGGCGTCCAGACAGGGACCGACATCGGCTATGTGTAGCTTGACGGTGACTCAGGGCAAATAACTACCAGCGTCAGCCAGGGGAAAATGACGTCAACAAAAGGGCAGTTACAGGGATCTGACATCGGTCGGGTGCAGACTGAGATGTGACTGGCATCGGTTACTGAGACAAATTTTGGGTGGACAGTAAGCTGTCAAGGTGTCTCAAGCGCCCATATGGAGGACTGAAGGTGTAAGTAAGTTCTTAAATTCGTCATTTCCCTTCTTTACACTACTTGTTGCTCACTTATGGCATATGACCAGGAAGTTATTAAAAAAGCAGAACAGGTAGATCCAGGAAACAGTGAGAGCTAGGCATGGATGAGGATGTGATTCCTTGGAGGAGAACCAAATAGTTGTTTTGGGTAGAGTGGCCAGCTGGAAGTAAGCATTGAGAGATTAATGGATGTTCAGGATGAAGAAGAGTGGAAATGGATACGTGAGATGGAGATCAGGGTATATGGTCTTGTATAGCTGCAGGGCAATGGAGGTTTGATCATTGTGTTTCTCTTTACCAGGTTGGATAATATTAGCTACATTATCCTATTACTGTATGATGTGCTCATTGCAGGGTTACATATACAGGGTATTGTTGAACTATAGGTAAAGCTAGTTCAGAGGTTTGTCATGGAGAATCTAGGAGCAGCAAGATTCTTTGGCATGAGTGTGTTCTAGAGACATGGTAGGTCACATGTTGACTTTGTTTCAGGATGATTGTGTGAGACCGGTTAGCACGCTGATGATTGGATAGTTCTATGAACTGTGTCTTGATTCACATAATGAGGTTGAGTGCATGGGTTGTACTAAACCTGAGTTTTCTCAAGCAGTGGGAGTTGTCACAAGTTGGAGCCAATCCGAGAGAGAACCATTAGAGGACAGTTCAGTGGATTCTTACAGGGACTAGCAGCAGGTGCACATGCTATGCAGGTTCAGGTTATTTTCTACATGGTTTGTAGATGTGGATGTGGTAGGTGATTTGAATGATAGGTTTTGCACTATAGGTTTGTGGTGGTTGGTCTTCAAGAGTGATCTTGAGGAGGGATACAAAGCCAAGGGAACAAACTAGACGGAGTACAAGTACAGGTACAGGTACAGGTTGTAGCTGTTTATCTCCAAGTGAGAGATTGTTGAGTTGTGGAGCTAAAAACTTTAACTCTTTACAAACTGAAGGAACAAAAGGTTGCTGAGATCCAGGAGCACCAGTGTCAGCAGCAGGACCGATGTCGGTCGTGACCAGTGCAGAATGCCACCGGTGATGGCAGGGAGTCGATCGACGTTGGCAGAACCAGGCAAGCAGAGACCGACGTCGGTCGCCTGTGTGTTCCAGAATTGTTCGTTGCATGGACAGTTAGTTAAGTGAACGAAGAGTTTGCATGTAAAGACCAGTTAGAGTCTTAAGCTGTGAGGATAATTGTCTAAATTAAGAGTCTAAGTTATTGTTTAAGTCTGGGATCTATTTATAGACCCATTGGCATGTATTGTAATTGATATAAGATAAGGAAGTGTTAGGTTGTGGAGCTAAAAGCTTCAACCTTTGCAAACTGAGGAACAGATGGTTGCTGAGTTCTACAGGAACCGGCGTCGACAGCAGGACCGACGTCGACAGAGTCCAGTGCAGATGGCCACCGGCGACGGCAGGAAGTCGGCCGACGTCGGCAGAACCAGACAAGCAAGGACCGACGTCGGTCGCCTGTGTGTTCCAGAACTGCTCGTTTCACGGACAGTTAGTTAAGTGAACAAAGAGTTTGCATGTTGAGACCAGTTAGAGTCTTGTGCTGCGAGGACTATTGTCTAAATTAAGAGTCTAAGTTATTGTTTGAGTTAGGGATCTATTTATAGACCCATTGGCATGTATTGTATAAGGCATGAGATAGAAAGGAAGAGTTCCTTCTAGTTGTAAGATCTGTGAGTTGCAGGTTGTTGCAAGCTCATTGGGGATCTACATGTAAGTTTGGTCTTTGAATTGCAAGTTGCAGGTTCATGAGAGATCAGCTTGAAGTGCTATAGAGTGCTTGATGTACCGGTAGGGTTATTACTGACTGGTTGGTGAGGTGAACACCAATTCTGTGTGTGAGTTGGTTGTTGGGACCGTTTTTTGTGTAGGAGAGTGTGTGTGAGAAGAATTACTGAACACTTGAGGTGTGGCGAATCTCTGTAAGGTGAAAGAGTGTGGCGGCTCTTTGTTGTATTCTTTTCTGTTAGTGTTAATACAAGATAGTGTATTGTCTCTCATATTCTGTGCTATTGGTGAATTCTAGTTACTTGTGTTTCTGGTTATTTCCGCATATTCAATTGCTTATACTTGGTAATCATACTGTGCTTTTTCTGAGAAGCAAGATCCCAACTAGTGGCATCAGAGCATGTTTGTTGTTCTAGATTCCTGTCAACTGGTATCAGAGCCTTGGTTGTAAGTTCTTAAGCTTGATACCATCAATCGGTATCAGAGCTTTTGGTTGGGATACTAACAGATTGGTGTAGATCTGGGTAGTGTGTTTTTGATTACAGGTTACTCACAGGGTTTCTGTTTGAGTGGGAGTTGAGCAATGACAGAAAGTAGTCAACTACGAATGGAGAAGTTCAATGGCAAGAACTACCAATTATGGAGGATGCAGATTGAGGACTATCTGTATCAGAAAGATTTGTACTTACCGTTGGGTGGGGTTGCTAGCAAACCCTTGGATATGAAAGATGAAGAATGGGAGGTTCTTGATCGGAAGGCTCTGGGATCTGTTAGATTGAGTCTTGCATCATCTGTGATTTCCAGCTTATCACAGTGTAAGACAACGGTGGAGTTGATGGAATCTTTGGCAAATTTATATGAAAAACCCTCAGCTTCGAATAAGGTATTTCTTATGAAGCGTTTATTTAATTTGCAAATGTTGGAAGGTGGATCTGTTCATAGCCATCTTAGTGATTTCCATGGTTTAGTAAACCAGTTAAGTTCAGTCAATATTGTATTTGATGATGAAATAAGAGCTCTCTTAATCTTGTGTTCATTACCTGAAAGTTGGGAAGGTATGGTAATGGCAGTTTCTAATACTGTGTCTCCTTCAAAAGTCTTAAAAGTGGATGATATTGTGAGTGTAATCTTGAACGAAGATATACGCAGGAAAAGCACAGGTGAATCATCTGGAGATGCTTTGAGTGTTGAAGGAAGAGGAAGGCCAAGAGAGAAGATAGAGCGTGGGAGATCAAGGTCGAAGACGGGCAAGAGATCCAAGTCCAGGTATGGCAGAATAACCTGCTGGAAATGTGGAAAGCAAGGGCACTTAAAGAGAGATTGCAGATCGGGTACAGATCAGCATGAAGAACATGAAGAAGAAGTAGATGCTGCAGGTTACATTGCACAGGATGCTCTGGTATGTTCTTTGGATAAAGTAGAATCTTGGGTATTAGATTCTGGTGCCTCTTTTCATGCATCCCCACATAGGGAATTTTTTCATGAGTATGTCTAGGGAGATTTTGGAGAAATTTGTGTAGGGGATGGTAAGTCTTGTCAGATTGTTGGCAAAGGCAAAGTGAAGCTGAAACTGCAGACAGGTAACACATGGGTGTTAAAGGAGGTCATGCACGTCCCAGTTCTGAAGCGGAATCTGATTTCTGTTAGAAGTTTGGGTGAAGAGGGTTGCACAGTAACTCTCACAGCGGACTCTTGGAAGGTTACCAAGGGTACACTTGTTATAGCTAGAGGTAAGAAAGTAGGTACGCTTTATCTATCTACTTGTTTTACTGATTCTTCTTCTGGGTTATCTACTTCAGCTGTAGATTCGGAGATGTGGCTTGATAGGCTTGGTCACATAGATATGAAGGAGATGCTGGTTCTTGAGTCAAAGGATATGCTTTCGGATTTGGAAGGCATGGATCGTGGTTTCTGTATGCAGAAGAAAAAGGTGAGATTTCTTGAGGAATCCGATGTTAGTGACAAGAACAGGAAAGCCTTGGTTTTCAAGGAGAAAGTGACGGACAGAGTTCAGCACAAGGTGCAGGGGAATTCTAAGCAGAGCAAGGGTGTTTTGGACAAGGGTTTGATCCAAAAGGAGCTCGCGGGAAAAAGTCAGGTCTCACAAGAAAAACACAGAGACCGACGTCGGCAGGAAAACTGGCGTCGGTGTCTAGACAGGGACCGATGTCGGCTATGTGCAGCCCGACGTTGGTGACTCGGGGCAGACAGAGACCGGCATCGGCCAGGGGAAAATGACGTCGGCGGAGAGGCAGTCGCAGGGAACCGACATCGGTCGGCTGTAGACTGAGATGTGACCGGCATCGGTCACTGAGACGAATTTTGGGTGGATAGCATGCTGTCATGGAGTCTCAAGCGCCCATATGGAGGACTGAAGGAGTAAGTAAGTTCTTAAATTCATCATTTCCCTTCTTTACACTACTTGTTGCTCACTTATGGCATAGGACCAGGAAGTTATTGAAGAAGCAGAACAGGTAGATCCAGGAAACAGTGGGAGCTAGGCTTGAATGGGGATGTGATTCCTTGGAGGAGAACCAAACAGGTGTTTTGGGTAGTGTGGCCAGCTGGAAGTAAGCACTGAAAGATGAATGGATGTTAAGGATGAAGAAGAGCGGAAATAGATACGTGAGATGGAAGATCAGGGTATTTGATCTTGTATTAGCTGCAGGGCAATGGAGGTTTGTTCATTGTGTTTCTCTTTATCAGGTTGGATAGTACTAGCTACACTATCCTATTTTCTGTATGATGTGCTTGTTGCAGGGTTACATATACAGGTATTGCTGAACTAAAGGTAAAGCTAGTTCAGGTGTTTGTCATGGAGGATCTGGGAGCAGCAAGATTCTTTGGCAAGAGTGTGTTCTAGAGACATGGAAGGTCATGTGTTGACTTTGTTTCAGGATGATTGTGTGGAACCGGTTAGCACACCGATGGTTGGACAGTTCTATGAACAGGTGTCTTGATTCAAATAATGAGGTTGAGTGCACGATATGTACTAAACCTGAGTTTTCCCAAGCAGTGGGAGTTGTCACAAGTTAGGAGCCAATCCGGGAGAGAACCATTGGAGGTCAGTTCAGTGAATTCTTACAGGGACTAGTAGCAGGTGCACATGCTATGCAAGTTCAGGTTTATTTCTACATGGTTGTAGATGTGGATGTGGTAGGTAATTTGGATGACAGGTTTTGCACCACGGATTTTGTAGTGGTTGGTCTTCAAGGATGATTTTGAAGATGGATACATAGCCAAGGTAACAAACTAGACGGTGTACAGGTACATGTACAGGTTGCAGCTGTTTATCTCCAAGTGGGAGATTGTTAGGTTGTGGAGCTAAAAGCTTCAACCTTTGCAAACTGAGGAACAGATGGTTGCTGAGTTCTACAGGAACCGGCGTCGGCAGCAGGACCGACGTCGGCAGAGTCCAGTGCAGATGGCCACCGGCGACGGCAGGAAGTCGGCCGACGTCGGCAGAACCAGACAAGCAAGGACCGACGTCGGTCGCCTGTGTGTTCCAGAACTGCTCGTTTCACGGACAGTTAGTTAAGTGAATAAAGAGTTTGCATGTTGAGACCAGTTAGAGTCTTGTGCTGCGAGGACTATTGTCTAAATTAAGAGTCTAAGTTATTGTTTGAGTTAGGGATCTATTTATAGACCCATTGGCATGTATTGTATAAGGCATGAGATAGAAAGGAAGAGTTCCTTCTAGTTGTAAGATCTGTGAGTTGCAGGTTGTTGCAAGCTCATTGGGGATCTACATGTAAGTTTGGTCTTTGAATTGCAAGTTGCAGGTTCATGAGAGATCAGCTTGAAGTGCTATAGAGTGCTTGATGTACCGGCAGGGTTATTACTGACTGGTTGGTGAGGTGAACACCAATTCTGTGTGTGAGTTGGTTGTTGGGACCGTTTTTTGTGTAGGAGAGTGTGTGTGAGAAGAATTACTGAACACTTGAGGTGTGGCGAATCTCTGTAAGGTGAAAGAGTGTGGCGGCTCTTTGTTGTATTCTTTTCTGTTAGTGTTAATACAAGATAGTGTATTGTCTCTCATATTCTGTGCTATTGGTGAATTCTAGTTACTTATGTTTCTGGTTATTTCCGCATATTCAATTGCTTATACTTGGTAATCATACTGTGCTTTTTCTGAGAAGCAAGATCCCAACTAGTGGCATCAGAGCATGTTTGTTGTTCTAGATTCCTGTCAGGAAGGCAAGGAAGTTCCTTCTAAGTGTAATATCATTGAGTTGCAATTTGTTGCAAGCTCATAGGAGATCTACATGTGTGAGTATGGTTTGTTGAATTGTAGGTTGCATGTTCATGGGAGATCAACTTGAAGTACTATAGAGTACTTGGTGAACTGGCAGGGTTATTATTGACTAGTTGGAGAGGTGAACAATTCTGTTTGTGAGTTGGTTGTTGGGACCCTTTTTTTTTGGTAGGAGAGTGTTGTAGAAGAATTACTGTACACTTGAGGTGTGGGAAGCCTCTATAAGGTGGAAGAGTGTGGCGGCTCTTTATTGTATTCTTTTCTGTAAAGTGTTAATAAAAGATAGTGTATTGTCTCTCATATTCTGTGCTATTGGTAAATTCTAGTTACTTGTATTTTTGGGTATTTTCGCATTTATAATTGCTTATATTTGGTAATCATACTGTGCTCTTTCTGAGGAGCAAGATCCTAACAAAGTGGGATCAGAACAGGTGTTGTTCTTGTGATCCCCCAACACCATTTTCCCCAAAGTCACTATGATGATGAAGAACTAGGGTTTTATAACTTCATGAGGAGTAACAGTCCATGACCTAGATCTAAATACACCACAATGAAAGCAAAGATAAACCCAAAAACACACAGGTGGTTGCATACTTTTATAGTAGGTATTCTATACAAGATACCTGTGTCGAGTTTAGACAATAGTGTTGATGCAATTATCCCAGGTTAACGTTAGTGTCTGTAGTTCTGGAAGCATGAAATCCAAAATCTGAGAACTGTTTCAAAATCATCTTCTAGTTTTTTTTCTACTTATTCTAGATCCAAAATTACATTAGCATCATAATAATCTAAGTACATTACTTCTTTTTTATTTCTATACTTAGCATAGTTGTACTTATTATTTTTAGCTTATCTATGTTAAAAAATTAAATGTGTGTTTATATTTGAGTTTAGCATCTAATTAGCTTGCTATAGATATGAAAATCACCCTTGTGCATTGTTATTTATATATTATTAACCCTATCTACCTAAAGTAAGAATTCCAATATCCAATTTAAGGTTAAACAATATATATGAATCATGTAAACCATGTAAAGTAAATTAAGTTTTATTTATTCTATCAATTGTATGTATGTGGAGTCTTGTATGAAATGCCCCCACTTATATGCCCCATTTTGAGGTGAAGGGATTAAAAAAGTGATAATCACGTTATCTCAAAAGGATATGACAACTATGTTATATCTGTATGAATCGTGTAGTAAATAACCATATAGTAGTGTCATGTTGAAGTAGATATATCAATGAAGCTTGTAGTATGACATATATAAAAATACCTAAGATGCATGATGCGAATCATGACAATGTCTAGAAGAGAAAAACTTAAATAAACAATCAAGCACACATGCAAAAATACTCAAATGTCACAAAAAGGGGCCCAAGGAGACCACAAACAAGGGGCATGTTAAAATGTCACACACTCAAGTAGAGGACACGTGCAAATGTCCACACACCAAATAAACAAGAAATGCTTAGGGCATTCTACCCAAAAAGAAAAGGAACATGTTTGAATGTTCCACAAGCAATACAAATAAGCAAATAAGAAGTACACTCAAGCAAACTACTGTAAATAGATGAAGTAATGAGAGATAAGAAACTATCATAAGCATGTGATACTAGTCCCTACATACAAGTGTTAGCAAAATGTCATGTAGAATAGCATATGAAATACATTATATAACAAATAAACATAAGTATGGGCATTTTAAAGATATATAAACTTATTAATATAATTAAAAGTTATCATTAAAAGTATAACCTATGTCAATCATGATCACATCAAAGTAAGATGCCCCCAACGTAGTGTATCATGCTGAAATAAGAAAGGTCCAACATTTGCTTGCTTGAGATATCATGGGTCTAATGTATGTTTGTATCACACTCAAGTACCCATGAAACATAAGTGTATATAGAAATTATATGATATCTACTAACATAAATTAAATAACATATGCAAAAAAGCTAGTAAACATGTGAAATGCTAAATATTTTTGGTATTTTTGATTATTTGAATGTTTTTAAAAATTTTGGAATATTTGAATTTTTTGAGATTTTTCAATTTCATTCATTTTTTATTTTATTTTTGGAATGTTTGGAAAGAGATTGCTAGACGATGATCCCATCTAAGGGGTACTCAAAGGATGATTTATAATTTGAATGTGGTATAAAAAAGTTGTCATGCTACCAAGGATCATGTATATGTGCCAAATCTGAATGTGTAGAATTTGTGATGCTCTATGTATACCTGATAGAACTTTGTCATGGTGAAGTAATAATATCATGTGTAGGGATTCATGGAACCCACCATTTTGTGCTTTATAATTTCTTTGGTGTAAAAGCAAGTCTTGTTACCCATTTTAAAGCATGGTGTTCTAATGTAGGTGTAATAGCCCCACAGGGATTTACTAGAATAATGCAACAAACACAAATTTACATAGCGCTTATTGTTTCTTAAGATTACACCATAAGAATATAATTAGTGATCTTATCGTACTAACTATGTTAAACATAAGTAAACATGTAGCATTAATAGTTATTGATCACTAGCATCTTATGTAATAGAACATAATTGCATAAAGAAGTTAATTACATTAAAATCCATCCATTTATGGTAGAATAATACATCCACTAATGTCATTGTATAGTAATTAATCAATTACATTTGTAATAGTCATTATGCATTAACATAAATATAATAATAGATATAATGCTTCATGAAGTTCAAGTCATTCTAACTCCAGTATCTCAAATAATCTCAATTGGAGTCTCCAATAAGTGCTATAGTGGGGAAGGAGAGCATCATCCGAGCACTTTTCCACACTGACCATAGACCATTGATCCCATACACAATCCCTCAAATAAGGAATGGTGTTGCCTTCATAGATGGGTAGATAGTGACGGTGCAACAATCTAAAGAGACATGCTAGTAGTGCTATAAATTTTTTACTATATGATGTGTACCTTAAAGAAAATATGTTCTA